>JAEIFV010000593.1:0-200767 GCA_018904265.1 Lordiphosa collinella | reverse complement strand
TTTAATCGAAATCAGACATCTTATAGCTGGGATCCCATAGAAAGTATCCAAAAAGTAGTCTTAGAAAACTTTTGCTTTCAATGGAAGCTAAGAGTATACAAAACTTTGGTGCAGAGCTGAAGTTAACTTTCCCCTATTTACTGTAGCATTCTAAACTTTGAGGAGTAAAGACGTGTACACAGCAACCACCCGAGTGCTTACTTCAGTTAAAAACAACAATAACAAAGTTAAGTGCAAAGTGCAGAAAAGCAAATTCACAGAAAAAACAAAAAACAAAAATAGGACGACAGAACAGTTAAGCAAAAAGTTACAGTAGGCTGCTGCCCAAAACAACAACAATGCCTACAGAAATAGACTTTAAATCAATTGCCACTGAACTCAAATTCATCAACATAATTAGACAATAAAACATTCGAAAATATATCCCCTTTCCTAATTAAAAAGTCATAGACTATACATGCAATGGAGAGAAGTTGAAACATGCAAAACAAGAATAGGCGCCCTGCTAATTAAAACGAAGAACACAACACAAGCCGAAAAAACTGTTAAAACTTACCTTCTCCAACGATTTTTCTGTATCAGTCAGCGAACACAAAAACCTCCCCAATCACTCCAGGGGAGTAATTTACTCAAATGAATTACGGAAACATCAACGATGACGAAATCTTTAAAAGAACTTCAACCACAAAACGCTGCCTTCACAGAAATACGAAAAATAATGAAAATGGAAAACAACACACCTAAAGAAATCTAAACTGATTACCATAACTTTCGCATCGCTCACACTTCCAGAGACAAACGTAATATCGGCTATGAAAGAGTTAATGTACGCCCGTGATCTCGAATCACCCATGGACACCATACCAGCTAACGAATCCTCATATCCAAACGCCACACTAAAATCAACATCAACATTGAACTTTTCCTATCGGAAGAACTCAAACTTAGAATCTATTCAAATAAGCAAAATACTTTCGTTAAACCTCAAAATCAAAAGAAAAAAGTGAACAAAAGCCAAAGCTTTTTTTGCTGAAAACAAAAAACAAAACCCTGTACTTAATAGTGACAAAGGGACAGCATTTAACCCCCTCTAATCTCAGGCTAAGGTGTCCGCGGCGACTGCTGCCCGCTCGAGGATTTTTGAGTACCTCGGGGGGGCCGCAGACGTTGCGGACACCCAACTCCTAAGTAAGTGACCCTTTGCTGCCGGACCATAAACAGCTGGGACGGGTCACATCGGCATAGCGACAGATTCTCACGTCATATTTCCGACTACGAGCATAGTTGTCGAAAACGACATAACCCGCTCGGAGATATGTCACAAAACGAGAGATCTTCCACTGGAGTTAATGTCGTTTTTAAACGACATATCTCCGACAGAAAGCGTCATATGTTGAGCTATGTCGTTTAAAAATGACATATTCTACCGACAGAAAAAAGCGTCATAGTTTGCGCGGGAGATATGTCGTTTTGAAACGACATATCTCCGAGCAGAAAAGAAAGGGAAGCGTCATATCTTCCGGGCAGGAAGCCATGTCGTTTTGAAACGACATATTCCGACAGAAAAAAAGCGTCATATCTCCGCGCGGAGTTATGTCGTTCTCGAAATCGATTTTCCGATTAGAAACGTCATATCGCGCGGAGATCAGTTTTGTAAACGACATATCTCCGAGCGGGGTTATGCCACTTTGAAAACGACATATTCCGAGCGGAGTTATGTCAGCTTGAAACGACATATCTCCGAGCGGAGTTATGTCGTTTTGAAACGATAATATCTCCGAGCGGGAGTTATAACAGCTTTGAAACGACATATCTCCAACGTAGTTTCAACGATTCAGTTCGCGCGGAGATATGACGTTTTGAAACGACATATCTCCGCGCGAGCGCCAGGCCGTTTCAAAACGTCATCATAACTCCGCGCGGAGATATGTCGTCTGTGCCGTCGGAGATATGAGAGCTTCAATACGACATACCTCCGCGCGGGAGAGATATGACGCTTTTTTCTGTCGGATGTCGTTTCAAAACGTGATGTGTTATTTGAAACACGACGGAGATATGTCGGTTTAAGGGATAAGTATACCTCAGGTGCCATTTTATAAAATGGGCGCTGAAAAATTCAATTACACAAAAACTATGGCGATATTTAAAAGCACTTATTTTATCTGATTGGTTAATTAGCTTCTAAATTTATAATTATTTGACAGTCATTTCATATGTACTACCTTTCAGCTGTTTCCAAAATCAAGTCCCACATTTTATGGGG
Source organism: Lordiphosa collinella (assembly GCA_018904265.1). NCBI lineage: Eukaryota > Metazoa > Arthropoda > Insecta > Diptera > Drosophilidae > Lordiphosa > Lordiphosa collinella. The sequence continues at coordinate 198,504 of JAEIFV010000593.1, read as the reverse complement.
CTGCTGGAGAAATTGCAAAAGTGTAGATTTTAGATTGTAGAGGAAAAAGTACCTCTATAAAAAATGTTTATTTCTTCAGTCTTGGCTTGTGGATTTAAAAATGGCTGCATATACTTTGACAAAAATTGAATACTCTGTTAATCATTTATTCATCACATTTTACTCCGCTGGTTAATTTTTGCCCTTGATAGGTGTTTATCGACCACGTTTCTATGAATAAAATTTCTAAAAATCTATTTTTTTGCTGATTGTCTTAGGAACGTTTGTGGACTCACCAGTACAAAATTGTGATTCAAAGAACATACGGTATCTAGCTCAAAAACCAGTTTGTTTCCACAAAATATTTGTAATATGGAATTGAGAAAAAGTCTGATTGTTTTTCGTCTTGAAATTTTCTGAATATGTTCTGAACACCACAATTTCAGCCAAAAAAAAATTGTTGTTATTATGCAGTACCTTAGAAACAAATACAACTCTGCTTAGACTCTTAAACGAGAAAGCAAAGCTAACTTCTGTCTGTGCCAAGTAAAGTTCAAAATACACTTGAAACTTTAGGACCAATAACTAAGTTTTGTGACCAATGGCTTAATTTATAAGCTTTGTGTCTTGTCTCATTGGAATATTAAATAAGAAAACCAAATAAATATTTGTATGGCAGCTACAAGCAGTGACCATCTGATTGCGTTCCACATATGTGCAGTGTAGGTAAAATAAATCTTGCGGGCAATTTAGCTCGTTAGCTTCAAAGCTGAGACTAGATTTCGTAGATTCCTTTGGCACTAGATTTGTGATACAGTGCGTAATAACAAATTTGTCATAAATTATTTAAATGTTTTCGCCTTAATAACTGATTATATAAAATTATGGTTAAAACAAGTAAGGCAATGTTTATCAAGCCTATTTTATATACATAGTAACACGTTTTTTCATTCACGCATTTAAAGTATTAAATTAAATGCTAGTCATATAAACATATTTTTGCCAAAAAATAACCCCTTTTTTACAATTGCGATTTATCTCCGACAGAAAAAAACGTCATATTCCGCGCGGGCGTTGTCGTTTTCGAAACGACATATCTCCGACAGAAAAAACGTCATATCTCCGCGCGGAGATATGTCGTTTTGAAACGACATATCTCCGTTTCAAACGACATATCTCCGCGCGGAGTTATGTCGTTTTAACGACATATCTCCGGCGAGTTTTCAAAACGACATATCTCCGCGCGGAGTTGTGTCGTTTCAAAACGTCATAGCTCCGCGCGGAGATATGTTGTCTGTGAAGCGTCGGAGATATGACGTTTCAATACGACATACCTCCGCGCGGAGATATGACGCTTTTTTTCTGTCGGATTTCGTTTCAAAACGTGATGTGTCATTTGAAACACGACGGAGATATGTCGCTTTAAGGATAAAGTATACCTCAGGTGCCATTTTATAAATGTTTAAAAAAATTCAATTACACAAAAACTATAAGTGATATTTACAAGCAATTTATTTTATTCGATAGGTTACACTAGTTTAAAAATTTATAATTATTTGACAGTCATTTCATATGTACTACTTCAGCTGATTCCAAAAATCAAGTCCAATAATTTTATTATGGGGCCGCTTTCGAGAAATTGCAAAAAAGCTAGATTTTTGATTGTGAGGAAAAGTACCTCTATAAAAATGTTTATTTCTTCAGTCTTGGCTTGTGGATTTAAAAATGGTCAGATACACTTGACAAAAATTGAATACTCTGTTAATCATTTATTCATCACATTTTAATCCGCTGGTTAATTTCGCCCTTATTAGGGTGTTTATCGACCACGTTTCATGAATAAAATTTCTAAAATCTATTTTTTTGCTGATTGTCTTAGGAACGTTGTGACCTACCAGTACAAAATTGTGATTGAAAGAAACATATCTAGCTCAAAAACCAGTTTTAATTCACAAAATATTTGTCGAAGTGGAATTGAGAAAAAGTCTGATTATTTTTCGTCTTGAAATTTTCTGGATATGTTCTGAACACCATAATTTCAGCCAAAAAAAATTTGTTTAAGTATGCAGTACCCTTAAAACGACATAACTCTGCTGTTTAGACTTTTAAACGAGAAAGCAAAGCTAACTTCGTCTGTGCCAAAGTTCAAATACACTTGAAACTTTTGTGACCAATAACTAAGTTTTGTGACCAATGGCTTAATTTATAAGCTTTGTGTCTTGTCTCATTGGAATATTAAATAAGAAAACCAAAAAATATTTGTATGGCAGCTACAAGCAGTGACCATCCGATTTTCGCGGTTCCGACATATGTGCAGTGTGCAGGTAAAAGAAATCTTTGTGCAAAATTTCAGCTCGTTAGCTTCAAAACTGAGAGACTAGATTTCGTAGATTCCTTTGGCACTAGATTTGTGATACAGTGCGTAATAACAAATTTGTCATAAATAATTTGAATGTTTACGCCTTTTTAATAACTGATTATATAAAATTATGGTTAAAACAAGTAAGAATGTCGGTCAAGCCTGATTTTTATATACATAGTATCCATTCACGCATTTAAAGTATTAAATTAAATGCTAGTCATATAGACATATTTACAAAAATAATCCCTTTTTAAATTGTGCTTTACTAGCTAATACTACGTTTACGCTATGCTTTTTGCAAAATAATTTCATAAAATGGGTCGGAAAGTGCGTGCATAACCACCATATCATGAATTCTACTTGCACTCGAAAATGGACTATTGCCTCCTTGCCAAGAAAGGACGCAGGTTATTTGATGAAAAATAAATAAAATTTCTTTATAAAGCAACTTTTTCACACAGAGTTGCTTTTGAGCTGCGAATAAACAGAGGTAAATTTTTTATCGCGGCAATGGAAATACGCGTACTGTGCGTATAAACGGGTATGTACATAAATTCGCCGTCAATTCATGAAATGTCGAGGCGCAGCTAACTTAACATTGCGATGGTGTTGCCAGATCTTTTGTTTCTCAGCGGAGGGATTTCCCGCTATCTGTTATTCTGCTGTCGACCGCTCACATTTGCTCAGCTAAGTTTGTTTGGAAATCATTTAAGTATTAATTGTTTAAATAAAAATGGACACAGAAAACATAATATTTGAACTTCGCGAAGGAAGCCGTGCAGGCTCTTTGTTGTTGTTTTCGCTAAGCGACAATCAAATTTACGTAAAAAACAAACAGTTAAAGGCTGGAGACATCTTATATATGTGCCGCGTGAAAAGCTGCAAGGCCAGAGTCTATTTGACCTCGGATCAAGCTCGAGCTTATTCCAAATTGGACAACATCGAGCACAGTCATGGAACACAGGTCGAAGAAATGAAGAAAATAGTTGCCATCAGTGAGATGAAGAGTCAGTGCCAAACTAATAAAAATACTGATACAAAAAAAATCTTCAACGATGTACTTGCTGAGTAAGTAAATGCCAAAAATGAACTATATGTATGTTTGTATGTATGTTGAGCAGCGATGTCCAAAATTTGAAAAGGCAGCCACGCGAGGTTGGCAAGCCAAATTCCCGGCGGCGCGTAAAAAAAAATATATTAATTATATATGTGGGGAGGAATCAAAACCGCAAAATGATTGTTACTTGTATGGAAAACACCATATAAATTAAGCAAGGTGCCTTGGTGTTCTAGCTACTTGGTGCACAAAACGCTTAACGCCAGTGAGCTTGGACATCACTGATGTAGAGTGAGGGTGTTATACAAAAATATATGAATTACATATGCTTATGTATATGTATAATTACGCCTATACACAAACAGTGTGGGCTAGTGTGCGGCGAACCAGCTGTGAATATACTTTTCACCCGACTTTGGCCCTCTTTGGGGCTGTGCCAAGTTACTTTATATACATACAAACATGCAAGCAAGAATAAAATAATACAAATAATAATATGTATGGTTGTCTTCATAGAAAAATTTCTACTCAATTTTTATTTTGCCTAACATATTTTACACCTTTGCACAGGGTAACCCCTCTCACTAAAAGAATGCTTTTTCTGAAAAGTATATATTCCTCTTTTCCTATTTTCTTTTAAAATTTTTTTACTTCCCATTTTACTCCAAAAAATTATTTCTTTCATCCATCTCAACTTTTAAATCAATCTTTTTTTCAAATATACAATCATAAAAAAAAAACTAATAATTAATATGTATATTCTTGATCTGAATCAACAATCGGGTCAATAAAGATGTTGTTAATACTATACTGGGCGACAAAAATCCAATTTTTTCCGGACCACCTAACGAATGTTTCTCATTTTATCATAATATTTACGGCTGTCCTGATTCCAAATCTGCTATCGGTTTTCCAAATCACCCTGAGTTTTCAAGATATAGCAACAAATATGGATTTAGCTTATTCTGGTATTGGAATTAAGTGGCCAACATACACTCATCAATTTGTGTGTTTACCACATAAAGTGGTATTCCATACATCAACGTTTCCTTACAAAAGTTTCACTTTCGTAACATCGCCCAGGACCGTGGAAAAAGCGCTCAAAGGTAAAATCTCTCATTTTTCACCATAAATAAATTATAAAAAGCAATCTTCAACTAAATCTATTTTTTATTTTGCTTAGAACTTTAGCTCATTTATGTAGCTATTTAAATGGTAAAGTTATAGCCACATAAGTTCGAGATTTCACAAAATTTTGTGACAATATTTCCTCCCGATTAGAAAAACTCGTTATCTGCTTTAACGCAATTTTGCTTAGCTTGATCACAAACGGCTTTGATTGACTTAGGCTTCGTCAGCCAAAGAAAAATTGAGTATTAGTTTTTTCAGTGGAATCAGAGATTATAACTAACAACGTAAATAACGAAATAAATTTTTCCGTTTTCTCTCTATCTAATTAGAAAAACGATTGAGAGGTGGAGATTGAAATTAATTACGACTCTGTTAAGCGCACTTTGCAAAGAAAGAGACAACCTTCTTGCCGGAATTCCAAACTTCTCCAGAGCAAGTACGAGCTGCATTTGAAGATGAAAGTGTCATGAAGCTTGGCATGACAAAAGGAAATTCTAAGACAGTTTTTTCGGAAAACAACATGTACTCGTACCACATTTGCGTCAGAGAAGATAATCACCTTAATGCAAACGAATATTCAGCAGCAAAATCGTAATTTCCTAATTTTTTTTTTTTTTTCTCTGAGTTTATTTAAAATCTGTCCCCAGGGACAATCATTAAATTTATGGTTACATTGACTTAGGGATATATTAATTTATGGGTCTTAAATGAAATAGGTCCAGGGACAATGCCTGAGTTGTCTAGTGGTGGTGCTGTTGTCCAGCAAGTTAATGGCTAGTGGGTTGTCATGGTCTGACAGTTTCGCCGTGTATTTGGTGCTTATTCTTTTAATCTCCTCCGCCACCCATGGGATCTTCAGCGTCGTGTGCAGCTCTTCGTTGAGCAAGTGTGCTCCAGTGGCTATGCGCAACGCCTTGTTTTGCACTCGCTGGATGACCGCAATGTTCGAGTTGGAGGCGGTACCCCCAAAGCTGATCCTTGTAGGTCCATACAGGCTTGATTATGGCCTTGTATAGCAGGGAGCTTGTTCCTCAATTTTGCTTTGAGTGCCTGATAAGCCAGTAGAGCTGCTGCAGCTTGTGGCTGACTTGCGCTCTCTTCGCCTGCCGCTGAATGTGCTTGCCCAGGTGAGCCGTCGGTCGAGGTAAGCCCCAGGTATCTTTACTGAGCTGTGAGGGAATCACCACTTGGTTAAGGCTGACCGGCGGACAGTTCCCCTTCTTTTGGCAAAAGTGGCGTGGGAGGATTTTTCTGCGTTTACCACTATATTCCACCTGGCCAGCCATTTGCCGTACGCATGCAGTTTGGTTTGCGCGAAGACATAGTTGCTTGCCTGTTAGCAACTGCGATGAATGCGGTAACATCTGCATATGTTGCTACCAGTAATTTGTCGTCCTTGGATGACCGGTTGGTCTGCCGTGTATATGGTGTAGAGGACGGGGCCCAGTACACTGCCGCCTTGGGGGTACTCCTGCTCTGACTCCCATCAGGTTTTACCCTTCGTCTCCATATCGCACGTAGAAATTCTTTTGTGCAGGTGCGATTTGAGAAAAAGGTAGGATGGAGCAGGGAGTTCCTTTTTAGTTTGTACAATAGGCCTGTGTGCCAGACCCTGTCGAACGCCTGCTTTACGTCCAGAAGGACCGCTGAGCAATATCTTTCCCTCTCATGTGCCAGGAGGGTCGCTTCAACTAGCCGATGGCACTGTTCGGGAGTGCCATGGCAGCGTCTGAATCCGAATTGCGTTTCCGGCAGCAACCGTTGTCTTCCATAATTGACAGTAATTTATAAATAAATACTCTTGCGAGTACTTTGGAGAATACTGTCAACAGGCTAATCGGACGATATGACGATAGTTCACTATCAGGTCCCTACGGGCTTGGGAATGAGGATGATCTCAGCGCATTTCCATTGTGCTGGCGTCTAATTCTTAGGCAGGCATTGGCAATTTGTGTATGGCGTGATGCAGTTTGCCGGTAGTTTTCACTGCAGGTGCGCCGATGCCGTCGTATCCTGGGGACTTGTGTTTTTAAGCATGACAACCTCATCTAATACCTCATCAGCATCCAGCTCGGGGACGGGCAGATCCATTTGGCACGGAACATCAAGAAATGTATGCCGTACCCGTATCCCTGGCAGAGCAGATGTCGAACGGTGTGAATGTGCCGTAGAGGTGCTCAGCAAAGGCAGTCGTCCTATCGGATCTGCTCCATGATCCAGCCGCATTTTTTCACAGGAGCTAGCCTTTTTGCTGGTCGTTTCAGGAACTTATAGTGTGGCATTCCAGAGATTGTGGTCCGTATCACCTGGTTCAGCCTCCTCCAGGAATTTGTCCAGACACTGCCTCTTCATGCTGTCCAGCATCTCCTTCAGCTCCTTAACCGCTCTGTTTAGTGCTGTTTTGTCCCGTGGGTTGCGACTGACATGCCACACTCGTCTGAGCTGCCAGTTTTTCCGCAACTTTTTCAGCCACGGCCCACGACCAGAGGTATTTGTCCCTGCTGGGAGAGTTTTGAAAGGTCTCCCTTTATCTATGCAATGCTGGCAGCCTCATGACCTGCCTCCTTGTCAGGTACTTGACCACCTCGTCAACGTCTTCGCTCGAGCTGGACCCAGATTTGAGTCCACGTGCTCCTCCAGATTAGCGTATCGGCTGATGTTGGTGTGTCGGGTAAACATCCTTGGCCTTGTGGACTTTGTCTCCGTTGGTACGTTGACTAGGATCTCGACCGCGCTGTGGTCAGAGGAGAGTGTCAAGGCAGCTCCTCGTTTCCAACTCTCCTTGGATCTATGCCTTTGGACAAAGCAAAGTCGAGTAGATCAGGCAGTTTTCTCAGATCGGTCACCGTGGAAAATGGCCAGTGCGGGCTCTCCTGATGTGTGGCAGTCCAATCTGCATTCGCAGAGTGCAGTTGTATAGGCTTCCGCCTTTTGGGGTTGTTTAGCCTTGAGCCCCACTAGGTATGTTTGGCATTGAAGTCGCCTCCAATCAGATACCTTATGGCTCAGGGTAATCCAGCATCTGTTGGAACATGGTTGAGGTGACAGGAATGGTGGTATATAGGCAGCCGCCATCACCAGATCTCCCAGTGGACTAGTGATTTTCACACTTGCACACTGACAATTTTCAGGGCTCCTGTAGTGGGGAAAGCTCCGCGAACTTCAACCCACTTTTAATCAGAATGGCTGCTCCGCCTCTGCTCTTCCATTTGGATGGTTCGTACAGCGAACGACTTCGTAACCTTGAATTTTGAAGAAGGTTTTTGATTAAAGTGGGTTCCAGCAACTAGCAGGATGTCAATGGGATTCGTCTTTAGGGTACACCACAACTTCTGGCCTCCTGGTACCTTATGGCGGTTAGCATTCCATGGGGTTATGGGAAGATTTATTTGCATACCTTATTTATCATGTATAAGAGGGAAGTGAGGAGATTTGTTAGGAGGGAGAATTGAGCAATCATTTGCTCCATCATGACTTCCATGGTTGGAGCATGGAGTTTTGCGGTAACTCTTGGCTGTATTTGGCTTCTGGTCTGACGAATGTTGAGTTTTGTCCACCCAGTGCATTGGCATAACTTAGATTCTCGCTCACCTAGGAGATGATAACTGCTGCCTCTGTGCCGCCGGCTCCGGGACCTGTTCGGGCTTTGGTCCGAGCCGTTCCTTGGCCTTTGGATAGACCTTTGCAGCCCTTGTAGGACGCTGCATGGTCACCTCCGTGGGGCGCATTTTGCAGGAACACTCTTGGCCTTTGGTGCATTCTTGTGAGCTATGATTCAGTCCACACTTGACGCAGGCATGGGGAGTCGGCAATAGCGTTGAGGCCAATCCCTGGCAGCGGAAGCATTGCATCAGGTCGTCAAACTTCTTCGGTGGCTCGATCCTGACCATGGACCCGGGAGACGGGTGATTTTAAAAGCGTCACCGTGTTGTTTCTGGCAGGCTCCAGGTTTACGAAGAATATTGACATGGGGACCTTGGTCGTTTTGCTAATGCCCCGCTCCCTCCCGCTGTTTGAGAGCTTCAATAATGTCTTCTTCTGGTGCTGAGAAGTGCGGGGCCTTAAACGACCACGCGGTACGCACGCCTCTTCCTTGGGCTGAAAAATTGGGTACCGGCACCATGAGATTCCAGGTGGCCCTTGAATTGGTCAAAAGAAACTTTATCAGGCAGCATGACCCTGACTTTTCCTTCACGCCCGGACTGAGGTCGAGTTTTTCTCCTGCCCCAATTATGTTCGCTATATCGGAAATCAGGCCGCCACATTTCGAATGTCAGCAGGAAGATTGGTGGGGGCTTAAATTTCGCCGTAAGTTATCATCATTGTCATTAGAATGTCCATGTTGTATCATTGTCGTCATCGGGGGTGATAATGGGCATAAAGCGGTTGGCTCCAGAGAAGTGCTTGGCTGGGGTTCAGCGTAGTTACCTTCTCGATGCTGGCTTCCTCTTCACTTCACCATCCCTCGGTATCGCTGCTGCTCGGACTGATGCTATCCCTGGGGGTTTCGTCGACCTTGACCATCTTCCCAGAGGTCGCTCCTCTGGATCTGTCGGAACTCTTCCTCATTGGAGCAGCCAATTGCCATCCCACTTGGGAGGCGGCTCCGTTCCATCGCCACCGCCACTCATGGCAACGAATGCCACAACTTAGCACAAATTTAACGGTACCTTGCAGATATTGCAGATCCGCTAAATACCAAACTCACGCACACACACTATCTGTGCTGTGCAAACGTCTCAGCTAGGCAGAGCCAATCAGCGCGAAGCACGCGTCAAAACAGACCAGAAATTACGGTAAATTGCGATATGACCATAATGTCCGCAGGCACACGTCTTAACTCAACGAGTGTCTGATCGCGACTGGTTAAGCTTTTATTAATCTTTAATTTTATCAGCAATTATAGCATCGTCGCGCATTATTAATTTGATATTTTTGTGTCTTAGGACAATCTTATTTATTTGTTCAAAGCAATTATAAACAGAACTACCGACAGCGGTGATCCCTGTGGGATGCCGTTGTGGAAGTTTGTGGTAACCAGAGTGATATTACATCTAGCTCGAAATGAGCGCTGGGTCATAAAGGCCTTCACTAAGGTGAAGATTTTTACACCCACCCCCCACATGTTACAAAGAAGAACTGTGTGGTATGAACTCCCACGCGATCAATGCTTTTCGAAATCATACAATAAGGTAAAATGATTTTTACTCGAAAGAGCATCCGATACGAAATGCTGAAGTTCCAGTAGGAGTCCATAGTACTGTGCTTGGGCTTAAAACCCACTTGATTTGACTCAGAGATTATTTTTGTGATGTCCACATGAGCCTGCGAGAGCATTTTTCGATGTTTTGCTTAAACAGAAGAAGCTGAGATCGGACGAAACTGTTGATTTCGGATGCCGGTTTATTGGGTTTGAATGGGCATCGACTATGGCTGATTTACATTATGCGGGTAATTACCATTCTCTAAAGATACAATTGTGGAAGCCAGAAGTCTAGACTTTTATGGAGGGGGTGAGATGCTTGAGCATTGGGGTAGATATGCGGTCGTACCCGGAGTTTTTCCCTTGTTGATTGGTAACAGCGCCAGCGCGAGTTCAAGTTCTGTAAAGTCATATTCTAGCTATCTAGCTGATAATGAGATTCTGTTTGGGTTAAGTGCAATATAGTCGAGGAATAATTGTTTGTTTGTGCGGGGGTAATGTAATATCAAAATTGTTGTCAGCTGAATACTCGGACCACTTTTGCAAATTCGTTTGCTACTTCAGCCAGTTAGATTGATGTTTGATCTCCCTTAATGCACTTCAGTCGGGGAGGTGGATACCCGCTAGTGATTTTATATCGGACCAGATTTGTTTCGTTGAGGATTGGTGGCAAAATATTCGGCGCAATTCCCTGAGGTTTTCACGTTTAGCGGCTTTGGCCGAACGCTTGAAGCAGGTAATTGCTTTTCTGTAGGCTATAAGGTTGGTGTCAGTCATTTTAGACTTGTATTTTTACAGAGATGTTGCTTATTATCGCGTAGACTCTGAAGGTCTTCGTTCCACCAAAATTCGTCGTTTATATGTATGTGGCTTAGTTTGTATGGCGATATTGGCAGGTTCTTCAGTTCTGATTGTCTGGTTATTTTGGCGAACTGAGTTGGATGTTGGGATGTGGGTTCCAGACAGCTTGATCGATATATCGAAGAGAACAAATCCCAGTTTGCTAAATCGGTTTTGTATTTTGGGGAAAATGGTGCTTTTTCAAAGTTAAATTCGGCTGAAGCAGGATGGTTTCAATCGGAAAATGATGCTGCCATAGGTCGTTTAAACCAACCATTTGCAAACGGGTAAAGGCTAGGAGAAATAAAGGTAGGACTGACATGCGTAAAAGTTCTATGGGTTGAAAAATGTGTTGCGGAGCCATCGTTCAGGAGAGTCATGTTGATGTTAAAAACAGCCTTCAGCTTCTTTACCCTCTGGCGTTTGTGCAGCCAGAACCCCAGGCGAATCCCCAAAGAGGCGTTAAAATCACCCAGGCATTAGCAGCAATGGGGAGCACATATCATTTATTACATGCAAGTGGAGTGTGGGGTGGGCCTTACAGAATAAGGGGAGTGATCTTAAATGGTGTTAAAAAAAAAAAAAAAAAAATTTTTTTTTTAACAATTGTTAAATTTATATTTAGACACTAATAGCCAAATGCAAAATATTTGAGGTAGAAGTTTAGTGTGGAGTAATGTGTGGTTAGGTGTCTTTGATAAGAACTTTACACCTTGTTTTTGTTAAATCTATGGTGTGAAAGATTGGTAAAATAAACAATATATTGTTTGGGACAGTCAATGTGTTGGGCGTTATAAGGTAAAGTGTGTTTCCTGGAGACATATAATAATATCTGGACTTTTATCATTAATTAAAATTCTTATTGTTGTAATTATTTATGTAACTCTTTAAATTCCATTGAATTATCTTAAGAGTCATAAATAGAAAGATTTGACTTATATGTCTGTAGGATTAAGTTGTTGTATTTATATTTAATTTTTAATTTATTTTTATTATTCATTGACTCATCAGAGTCAACGTCAATTTGGGAGAGAGTTGTAGAATTGTTGTTTGTGTTTTGTGTAAGGTTTGGGTGTGTGTAAATTTTAGGAGTACTTCATTGTTCTTTTGTTTATTATGTTTTCTGTTGTTTTGTATATTTGGTATAAATTTTTTATTGTGGTTAAAGATGGGATCGAATTCTGGGAATTAGATGGTTGGGAGGAGGAGGAGGGGGGAAGAGGTTGTTTGGGAAGGAATGTGGGAGAAGGGTGAGTCGAGTCTCGAGACATGTCAGCTGAGCTAGCAGTTGTAATTGCACTGGGCGAAGATTTTTAGTTGTTTCTTTTGTGTTGTTTTCGTTATTTTTATCGTAGCGACCTAGCAGAAGCTATTGTGTGGTTTAGGGGCAACGAAGCTTTGTAATGATTTTGTGCTCAATGCATTGTGCATTTTCTTGTTGTTTTTATTTTTGTAATTTCTTGTTGTTTGAAAGCTTTGCATTGTTGTCAGGTAAGCTGCGTGGCTTTGCAGTTAATGCATTTTAGGGTACACGTACCGGAATGTGGAGTTGTTCCGCAGTTATTGCATGCTGGTTCGTTTTTTACAGTGTTTCTGTATGACCGAGTTTCTGGGGCAGGATTTGCACTCATAGTTTGGAATGTACTCTGATGCGCTCATAACTGAGTGCCAGCAGATATCAATCTTATGGTAGATTATAGTGTTCAAATGTCAATAACATAACACCGCTGGGTTTTGACACGGGTACCGGACTTCATTTCATGAATTTATAAAACCGAAGTAACCTTTTGGGAACTAAATGTTAACAATCTCTTCCTCATGGATATTTATTAAGCTAATGAGCATAGATGGTGCCTTTAACCTTCAATTGAGTTCGGCGAAGCTTGCATTCACTTTCGCATAGGCCTGGAGGTCAGTTGTTTTGATAAATTGGTTTGCGTCATCGCTCAATTGAACTTAGCATTAACAAATTGCCATCTTTAAGGTTGGAAATGGAAACACATTCTTGTTGATCAGTTTGAGTGCTTTGTAAACAGCAAAGCAGGAATAATCTGAGATTGTTTTTTTTTACTTTCCTTGGCAGAGACAGTTATGCATTTGGGGTTTGGGTGCTGGTCATTGGGAGTACTGGAAGTCGGTAAGCGGAAGCGTTTTTTGAAGCTGTCGCCGTTTTTTTGGGAAAGGGGGCTGGGCCAAGAACACTGAACCGATTGCTCCCCAGGCTTGGTGGCCCGTGGGTGATGGTTTCAAACTAAAGTTTAACCTTTAGTTGCTGGGAGTTTCACACACGTGCAAAAAAAGAAATGTACCGGTTGGTTTTGCGCACAAAGCGAAAGAAGATTAAACAGAGAGATAAAGAAACACGAATGCTTATTACTGACGTCTGCTCGCGATGAGTGTTAGTCGGCGACTGATGTATAAATTTAATTCAATCGATTACCTATAAAATAAAAAACGCTTGTTACTATCACTTACATCTGAAGGTATACACATTCAGTACCATTAAATTTGTTTGGACCAGAGTTTGAAGCCGCGACCCACTGTATATCTGGAATGCTCCGCTGGTCACAACGCCCCAAAATTTTCGGGCGTTCTTAAACAGTTTAAAACGGACTTATCGCCCAAATGAAATTTGGGCGTAAAGTCTGAAAAACGGGACATAACACCCCATCGCGCGTTAAGTCCGAAAATCGGACTTATCGCCCGAATTAAATTTGGGCGATAAGTCCTGGCTTTATGTCATGCCACCAGTTGTGGAGATACATGAACGCGCAGGCCAAGCCCTCGCTAAACAGTGATCGCGAACACACGTGAAAAAACGAAAGACGAAAACGGAGCAAAAGTGAAACTACATTTAAATTCGTACCAATTTAATTACTAATAAACATATATCAACTATAAACACTCAGGGGCCGTTGATTTTTGATTGGAACTACAATTAAAACCCCAGTCCCACATAGTTTTTCATGACATAAAATACTAATAATTAAATTAATTTAAATTTGATTTAATTTTCGAATATGGGTGAATTTTAAATATCAATTTGCAAGTGTTTTTTAAGTTGTAGGTTAAGCTGAGGGGATCCTCCTAATTGTTTTAAGATGGTGAGGTAAATCGTTCCACAGACGAACAAGATTTACAAAAACTGCCTCTCCGTGAAAGCATTTTGGGTCGTGGACAGATAAAGTTGTTGGTTCTTTGTGAGAGCAGGTGTTTTTTTTGAAATAGTATGATGGTTCCCGGTGCTTATGACTTTATGAGAAATGTGAGAGTCCTGAGTCAATCTACTTTGAAAGGCTAAGGTCAAAAATCTTGTAGGAAAAAATGCGAAATATGTTCCATGCGCCCAATATTAAATACATATCTAGCAATGGAATTAAATGCCACCACTAATTTATGCATGTCTCTGAATCGCAATGACCAAAAATCTCTACACCATAAAATAGTGTGGGTACCAGGAACATTTTTGCAATAAGCAACTGATTTTTAATTGGGGGAAACAATTGTGACACTGAGAGCTGCCGCAGTAGCCCATAAGTTCGACCAGTTGCTGTAGCGATATGCTTGCTCCACGACAAAGTATTGTTAAAGGTGATCCCTAGATTTACTGCTCGTTCCTCGTATTGAATGGGCGTGCTATCTAAAAACAATTTTGGCAACAGACTAGTATCAACTGGTTTTTTTAGAGGACAATACATTTTGATTTTGAGGGATTCAAACCCAAACCATTCTCTTTGGCCCAACGGTTAATTTGATCGAGTACCTTATTAGAGACAACGACACAGTCTTCAATCTGGGACAGAACGAACGACTAACATATATTTGGACGTCATCTGCGTACATATGAACTTCACAATTAGACAAATCATTTGGTAAGTCATTTACATAGACAGAAAACAATAAGGGCCCTAAAATGGATCCTTGCGGGACGCCACGAGACAATGAATTAAAGTTGGAGATACAGGAACCAGAGACAACCGCTTGGAGTCTACCCGTGAGGTATGACCTTATAAAACTAACAGCAGTGCTTGTAAAATTATATAGACTTTTAATTTTGGTGCAAAGAATTTCGTGGGTTGACTGTATCAAAGGCTTTACGATGGTCTAGAAGAGTTAAAAAGTAACAGAGCCAGAATCAATCCGCTGACGTATATCTTCTACTATATTTGTAATTGCCGTTACACAACTCCTGTTTTTTCTGAAACCAGATTGTTTTGAACTCAGTAGCCGATTATTATTAAGAAAAGTTGCATCTGAGATGCCATTAGGTTTTCTACAACTTTAGCAAGAAAGGAAAGAATGGATATGGGTCTGAAAACGTTATTTGTTTTGGGAATTGAAGAATTTTAGCCCTTCCATAGACATGGAAAGGTGGACGTTGTAATGGCAGTGTTTATGATGTGTAATCGGATCAAGTAGAAATGATGGAACATTTTTACAAATTTAGGGTTAACACTATCAAGGCCTTCAGCATTGGACCTAATTTTAAGAATAGATTCTAAGACATCACAGTGACTGACACACATAAAAACTAAAGCATTCAGATACTTGTTACACATAGCCTCAGGTACATTGAATTGCACAAACTTATTATTTAACTCATTAACATTTACGTCAATACCAATGTGTGTTTATTTTTCCCAATTCCCATCTTACTGATTTCCCTCCACTTTTGCTTTGTCGTAATGCCATCCTTAAATTTGGAGGAATAGTAATTTTGTTTTGCTGTCCTAATCATTTTTGTGACATCATTTCGCAGTCTCTTATAATGAATGCATAGATCAGGAGTTCTACTGCTTCCACGTCGATAACAACGTAAATAAATATGTCTTTTAATGCTTGCGCAAAACCACGGTTGTTGCATCGGTTTTATGACTTTTTGTTTTGATGTGCACGAATTTATTGAACAAATAATCCAAATAATTATTAAAAATTTCTACTTGGCAGTCTACAGAGGGCATGACATATAGTGACGACCAATCAAGGCTGTTATTTCCAAACCAAGTTCAGTAAAGTCAATATTCTTAAAATCTCTAAATTTGATACAGACTTGATTATAATTAATGTCAAAATCATAGGTCAAAAAATGAGGTCATGTCTTGAAAATGCTGGTACAGAGACCTGGTCATAGAGTAATATATTGTTAGCATCGCTAACGAAAAATAAGTCTAGAAGAGTATCACAGGTCATTGAAAAATGGGTGGGAGTTGATCTATTGACGACTTGCAGTCCCAATGATTGAAAAATTGTCACAGATGACTTTCTTTTAAAAGATTGCTATTAAGATCACCAGCTATGATAATGTCTGTGTATGTTAAAGATAGGTCAGTAATTACGTCCAGTATTTGAGAATAGTCAATAGTGATTGGGTCTATATATGCAGCCAATTAGTGTTTTTTTAATGAATTTGTATTGCATATTTCCAAAAACAAATATTCAATTTCGCTATTATGGGGATGCTTGCAGATTAGTTTTGCACTGAGCTTAGTCACATAAATAGCGACCCCACGATGTCTAAGATCAGAACGAAATAGAGTATAACTATCACACGAAACAGACAAATCACTCAAATCAGACATAAACCACGTTTCCGATACACAGATAATATCAACATTGGACTGTACAAAGAGACTTCTAAACTCGTCAATTTTTCTCCCAAGACTTTGAGCATTTAAATGAGTAATTGTAAGGCCTTGTTTGAATTTGCTCAGAACTCTAACCATAGCATTCGCTGTGGAACTATTTGTATCACCCAGCACTGAGAACATCAGAACCTATTAAAGCACGCACCAGCAGATACAAAAATAATAAGAAACTTAAAATTAAATATGAATGAACGATACGTTTGAAAAGATACACTTAGCTTTGGACCAATAGACACAAAGAACATTAAAATCAAATTTGTTGCCGAAAGGCATGATCGCTGTGTCGAGCTCTGAGGCATTGAATTAAATAGTACACTTATACTTAGGCACCAACATCATATGCTTTATATAAGACTCTATTGACGAAAATTATCAACATCAGATGCTTCAGGTCCAGCTGCAGCTGCTGGCATAGAATGATGGTCAGAGGGGTTCGAAGGCAGAGGAGAGGCCCAGCTTTAGTATGAGGGGGGGGAACCGGAGAGAGTGTTACAGGAGAGAACTGCGAAAGCTCCTCCATCCTCCCAATGCAGCAAACGCTGTTACTGTTGTTTCCACTGCCCCCTCATGCTCACTAGTAAACACCGCTGAGAGAGCTTTATTCTTCTTCATCATGGCTTTGAAAATGATGTTAGTTATCTCTGAAAGCTGCTCATTGACTATACTGGAGCTTCGGAGTCAAAGCCCAAACTCTGTAGCGTTAGTGGCCGCTTCAGTCGCCGAAAGCTCCGATGGCTTGGAGAATATTAATTTTTTCCCGGATATTTTCCATTTTAATTATGATCACGGGATCGACATTGGAGTGCTGTGTCTTACGTGCACGGTATATCTCCTTAATTCTCGGTCGTGCGGGCAGTCTTAGATTTAAGCAGAGTTGGTTGAATAGACCCCCTCACATTTTCTCCCTCAGCGGGCACGCCATGCATACGCAAATCGCACGGTTGTTGTTGTTCACTGCTGCAGCCAGCTTCTTCAGACTCAACCCGCACCAATAAAGGCGTAGTACACCAACTTGCTCAAGACTGATGACCTTGTCCTGAAGCTGCTCATCTCAGTGGCCTTCCATCAAGCCGCTCAAGTAGAACCTGGAGGATACGCTGCTCAGCATCACGCATGTTGGATGTAATTATGTCGGCCTGCCCCTCGAATACGCTCGTCAAGCATCTGACTTAGGAGCGATGACTGATCCGGTGAAGACTGGCCAGCCTTAAGATCAGTACTCGTGTTCTGACGACGACGTTTGACAACTTGGTCAGTGGAATTGACGGCTTGGTGTTTTGTTCCGTGGTTTTTAGTTGACATTGTGTAGATATTGTGCAAAGTAAGCGTGATTTGGTTTATTACTTTGTGTGTGAATGGATTGTGTGTATTAGAATTAGAATTGTGTATGTATTAATTTGGCTATTGCTTTGTTTTTGTTTTTAATTTTGTGCCCGCTTTAATTGCAGCCTAAATCAAAACTATGATTTTGTTGTGGAACTGGGTGTTGTAAACTGATTGTGTTGTATTGTACATTGTTGTTTTAATTGTCCTTAAGATTGTTTAAATGTAAATGAAGTTTTTTGATAATTTTTAATAAAAACTTTGAGGAGCCAATTTTAGCGCGTCTAGCTTCGATAACGATAACGATTTAGATCAGCACAAATCTTCCATTCGTGATCGATGTACTTAATGAGCGACTGCAACTTTGAAATCGATTCATACGATTCCTTGTCGTTCACGGAGGCACTAACGGTACCGATGGTTTTTGGGTTTCTTGATGCAATAACAATGCTCTTAAGCTCAATTTGCTACTATAAACGAACAAACGCCATTCGGATGAATCATAGGCTTCCCGCATTCTTGAAACAAACCATACGCCTTTACAATAACAAAACGATTCCTCCCTGCAATAGTACTGAGCAACTGGGTATGTTTGAAAACTTGCACAACATCGCAATTTTTATTCAATCTTAATGATTGTAGCCAAAAGTTTCTGAAATTAAACAGTCTATCGTGTCAAAATAAAATATTTGGGCATTTTCTGAAGACTAATAGTGAAATACTAAGCGAAAAATCAAACAAATTAAAGAGCATTGAAATTTTTACGAATTTTAACCTTCTCCTTTTATTAATCCACCAAATTTTAATCATTATTAACAAACTCTTTTTGGACAGCTTATTAAATTTTCTTTGATTCTATTCACAGTTTTTACAAATCGGTGCCCTACAGCCGAAGATAATAGCCACATATGCACTTAACTTTTTTAAGCCCAAAAATGGGTTTTTAAGCAATATTACGAAAACCGCTCTACTTCTCGGTATGTTGATACCATTTTCGAATTAGCGGCCATTTAACATGGGGATCAACTGTCAATTGGGGTGGGTCAAAATTTTGTGGCGGAGTGTTATCAATATCTTGGCGCGTAGCGAGAGCCCTGATCACGCTCTAAGGAGCCAGTCCAATTTTTAGCCTTTGTAATGGGTTACCTATAATTATTAAAGAGCAGGATGGATCATGGCGAGCGCACGCGTTTGGTCCGGCTCCCGCAACGGCAAGTAACGGTCTGAGCATCCAGGGTGCCTCCATACGGACAGAAAAGGACAGACGGACATGGCTATATCGACTCGGCTGTTGATGCTGATCGGAGATGCTTCCCTTCTGGCTGTTACATTATTATTTCTCTCGTCCTTGAAAAGAGTATAATGAATGCGAATTAGCCGATGGCTTGATAGCCGGGATAGGAGATACAGACTAGTTACTAAGGGGTCGAAAGATTAATACGTTAGCGTAAAGCTCCGATATAAGGCAACTGGCCTCGATCCTTAGCTGAAAGAGGATTTGCTTCGCCCTCCTACCTTCGCCATTCTGTTCCAAAAAAGAAATATTGACAAATCTGGGCGCTAACAGGGTCTACGGGTGCACATGGCTAGCGGATATCAATAACCAAATATTTAACAATATATTATAAAATATTTACTTTTTAAAAAGAAACTTCTTTAAATTTAGAACTAAAATGCATTATAAACTAATGGAATTGCAATCAACTTATTCTACGATTTCGACAAATCGCATGTCGCCTTAAATAACTTTTAAAAATTACGAGCACAAATAAATCAAATGCCAGTCTTGAGATTCACTGACCTGTGCAATCGCTTGAAAATCACTCAAATTGAGTGCATTAGTTCGGACAGATAAAGTGGAGGGAGAGCTCGAGTGATATTGATTCAGTGCGATTTAGAGCAATAAGTGTGGAATTAATTTAAAATTTGCAAGTTTTCCTATTTCGATATCTTTTCTTTGTGGGATAATAAAACTGTGAGCTTCTCCTAATTCTTCTTTTAAATGAACTAGACTCGAGAAATGTCGTGGCTCGCCTCAACAAATTTATTGTTGTCCCAAATAACAAATCAAGTATGTGGTTTCAATTATATGGAACGTATAATTTCTGTTTTTCTCTTATGTGGTACTTAGCTATTTCTAATAATACTTAATCTATCTGGCCTCCTTGTTCACCACAAGGCTCTGCTCCTCGTCGTAACACAACTTTCACTGACTAGGAATCTCGTTGGCTTCAGATTTGCCAACCTTTCCCTTGCGTTCAGTAGTTGTTTCTACGATTTATATAAGGAATACACTGGTTATGCTTTCGCTCGACTATAGGGACATCCGTCCTTCCTTTTAATATTCCGTCGGCCTGCACTATAACCAACTTCCCTTGTCTCCTGGCCACTTAGTACTACTTCACTTATCTGCTATACCGCTTTCCGGCTCCTTTGCAATCCTTCGAATCCTCTGGGTGACCGCTGGATGATACTGCTATGTTCTCGACCCGTTACTTTCGCACTCGCACTCGCTTGAAGTCTCCGTTTTACACTGACTAACCTCCTCGCTGTCAGCCACGGGTTTTATAGACCTCGCCGCTTCTCGCCCATTAGTCCTTCTTCCGTTATAACCGCTTACCGCTGCCGACCTGCTGCCTAGCAACAAGCGATCATTTTGCAGCCCGTCTCCATCGTCCTCTCTTGTCTGCCGCTTTCCACACCGCAATATCCATGCGCCCACGGCCTTCTAGAACCTTCTATCCCGTTCCTTTTCTTCTTACTTTCACCCGTTTCGTGCTCCCGTACCATGGCCTAACGGATCCTCGTGTCCGCCAATCATGTCCCGTGGCGGCCTTGCTCTCCCTTGCGCTCTGCCTCTCTCTCCCGTTTCTCCGTCTCGCTCACTCTCACTGTGAGCGTCCTGAATTCGCCGCATTCTCTCCCATACCCTACACGGCCACTTGTGAGGTACTTTAGTTCCTCACATTCCCCCCTTTCTTCGGAAGGAAAACAGTTTCCCTGTTTTCCACCTTTTTCCCCTTTTTTTTCCTTTTTTTTTTAAACTTCCCGCCGTTTAATTCATTGATAATACCGCCATCGATTTAGCTTGTAACTAGCCGTAAACTTCCCGCCGTTTAACTCATCGATAATACCGCCATCGATTTAGCTTGTAACGAGCCGTCTCCCCACCGGTTACTGACTTATCGATATCCCCGCTTTGCCCTCATCGATAGTTCGTCAGTGTTACCCTTTTCCCCTTCGGTATTCGCGATTTTGTAACGATCCTCAGTGTGGTTATGTTCCTGTTTATGCTTTTTCCCCCATCTCTACCTCAGCACATGGATTTTGCCACAGGTAAGTGCACTCCTTTTTATCCCCTTCTCTCACTTTCTCCTTGTTTATACTGCTCTTTCTCTTTCAGCCTATGATGTCTTCTACTCTGCCGCTGCCTCTACCCTGTGTGCTGCTTCCTGTACCCCTGGACCCCCCTTTTGCATCATTAAATCATGCTTTCTTGCTTATTCCCCCCTTTTTTTTTATACATTTTTTTTTGTGTGTGTTTTTGTGCTCGCCTACCAGTGATCCTACCCCCCAACCCCCCGAGTTTCATTTCACATACATATTATTTTTTTTCAGTTTGATTTTTTTTTTATTCGGTTTTTTTTCCATCGTTTCCTCTCCCCTTTCTCACACCTTCACCTCCTCCCATACCTGCCCATTCCCTCCTCTTATCTTCACGCGGTATCTGGTGGCTCCCACCCAAATGATATGGGACCACCTCCAGTGTTTGTGCCTGTGGTTTCGTGACAGCAGGCACAGCATCGCGTCCCGTGGCCACTCGTCCAGCTCCAGCCGCCTCCACCTTCCCCACTGGCCAGCCTCGGTTGGCTGCTGCTGTTGTTGGTGCTCCTGCTGTTGCTGCTGCTGCCACGACCCTTGGCGCTTCAAGGTCGGCCTCGGACCTCTCGCTGGTCCTGGACACGACGCCTGCCTGCTCATCGTCGGCCTGGCCGTCGGTGTTGGCCACACCCATGGGCATTCTTCCTCGGCCTTCGGTGGCGGCACCTCCACCGGCTGCGCAGGTGGCTCTTCTGCGGCCGCCTCGGTGATGGCTGGATGGCCTAGCCCGCCGGCTGGCTCCGACCAAGTCACCACCGTGGTGACCTGGTGGACCTTCCATCCATCCACCACCGTGGTCTGCTGCATCTGAGTCCTCGATGGCGGCTGCCACCCGCCCGGTTTTGGCGATGCCTCAGGCTCCGCCCTTGGCTTCTGGGCCTCCTCCTCCTCCTGCCTCTCCCTTGTTACCTTCTCCTGCCACGTGACTTCGCTCTCCTCGTCCGAGTCGGAGACGAAGACGACCTCCGGGTCGCACGTAGCCGGTGGTGGCTGCATCGGCACCCACTCCGGCCCTTCCTGCGAGACCAAATCCGGCTCGTCGTCCGAGCCCGAGTCGGAGCTCCAAAAGCCCAAACGGTCACCCGTCCACTCCGGGCTCTTTGGCGACCCGCGCTCGGATATCAGTGGCGACGCCATTATCTGTAGGACGGGCGTCCTACTTCTTCGTCCCTTGCTCCGCGTGCCTGCACCGGCGAAAGGCAATCGCCTCCTACCGTTGGCCAATCTCTTCACTCCTGCGCGTTTAGTTGCTGCCTGGTTGCTCATGCTGACTTCTTTGTCAGTTGAGGGCCGTTGCGCTTTATATAGGCCTCTTTGCACGCTTGAGTTCCGTTATTCTACGCCCTTTTGTGATTGGCTGTCTTCTTATTCTGCTTCCTACTCTCCTTCCGGCTTTTTTTCTTTATCCTAACGGACATACTCTCACCAACACTCTCTCCTCTCTCTCTTGTAACCTAAGTTTTCGCCGCGGCTTGCAGTTACTGTAACCGCTCTTCGCTGCTAATAAGTTCTTTCTGCTGCGGCTTCAGTTCACTCACATGGGCCGTCCGTGTATGTTGGTTTCTTCTGTGTCTTAGTCGGCATATGACTGGTGATGTAAAATCCACTATTGTGTACGGACCACCAAATCGTGGAGCTAGTTTTGCTGCAAACCCCTCTACTGCGTTTGACAGCTTATGTTCCTTGGCCCATACTACGTCTCCTACTGCCGGTTTCCATGGTCTTCTTCGCAAGTTATAGTATCTTGCCTGATCCTGCGAAGCCTTTTCTAGATTTCTTCTTACTATTTCGAAAAGCTCCCTTAATTTTTCGGCATTCTCATTTGGTGTTGTACATTCCTGACCTGTGCCTATATTGATCTCATCGTATAGTGCTTTTGGTAATCGTGGCTCTCGTCCTTGTGTCACAAACGTTGGGGTGTACCCTGTTGATTCGGCGATGCTAGAGTTCACAGCTAACATTATCTCTGGCCAATTCTCATCCCATGTTCTCTGATTTTCTCCGGAATACTGAGCTATCATCGTTTTTACTGTCCTGTTCATACGTTCTGTTGGATTTTCTTGAGGTGTGTAAGGAGCTGTGAATTGATGTCTAATTCCTAATCCTTCCAGAAATTTCTTAAACGCCCTACTCGTAAACTGGGCCCCATTATCAGTTATTAGGACTTTAGGTACTCCGAATCTTGACACTATTCGTTCTCTGATGGATTTTTGTAAAGACTCCTTTGTTGCTTTTCGTAATGGCACTAATTCCGTCCACTTCGAGAACCTATCCACTAACACCAGAAGCATTGTGTTGCCATGTTTTGACCTTTGGTAGTGGTCCAACAAAATCCGCACACACTGTCGCCCATGGTTCTTCTGGTATCTGTGTTAGCATTTTCCCTGCCGCTTGCAGCTGATTTGGTTTATATCGAAGGCATATTTCGCACTTCCTTACGTATCCTCTAACGTCTCTATGCATTCCTGGCCAATAGTAGCGAGCCGCTACCCTAGCAATCGTCCTGCGACTCCCAGCATGACCTGCTGTTTCGGAGTCATGATTTTCTCGCAGAACTCGCTCTCTCATAACCGCCGGAACGCAAAGCTTCCATGATACTACATCCTCATTGCCTGCTCGGTGTGGTATGTGTCTGTACAATCCCCTCTTCGTTTACCAAATAGTCTGGGAATTTTTGTGGACTCGCTTTGACCTTTTGTACATTTCTTGGTCCATTGCACTTATTGGCTTCGGTCCATCCCTTCTCTTTATCCACCAGTCTCCTACACGTCTCTTTTAATGGTTGCCTTGATAGAGCGTCCGCCACTACATTCAACTGGCCCTTTCTATATGCTATATCGAAATCATACTGCTGAAGCTCTAAAGCCCATCTTGCAATTCTTCCGGATGGACTCTCTATGCTGTTTAACCATTTTAGTGCCATATGATCGGTAATGACTTTGAAATGGTATCCCTCCAGGTAAGGTCTCAGTCTTCGTATAGCCCATACGATAGCTAAACACTCTTTCTCTGTTGCTGAGTAATTTCTTTCTGCCCCATTTAGCGTTCTACTGGAATATGATATAACCTTTTCGCCTTGCTCAGTCTCCTGTGTCAAAATCGCCCCCAACCCATAATCACTGGCATCCGTCTGGAGAATGAACTGCTTTGAAAAGTCTGGACATGTCAACACTGGATCGGAGACTAATTTGGCTTTAACGTCCTCGAAAGCCTGTTGGCATTCTGGTGTCCATAACCACGTCGCCTTCTTTTTTAACAACGCGTTGAGGGGCTGTACCAACGTTGCGAAGTCTGGGACGAATCTTCTGTACCAAGATGCTACCCCCAAGTATTGTCGGAGCTCTTTCGTGTTGGATGGTGGCTTTAATTCGGCTATTGCAGCCACCTTTTCTGGATCAGTTCCTATTCCTTCGCTGGTTATTCCATGTCCTAAGTATTGTAACTCTTTCTTAAAGAAATGACACTTATCTTTGTTTATTTTCAGGTTTGCTGCTATCAGTCTGCGAAATACTTCCTTCAAATTCTTCATATGCTCCTCCAACGTTCGGCCGATGACAATAATGTCGTCCTGATACGCAAAAGCATGCGGCATCATTTCTGGACCAATCACCTGATCCAGCGCCCGCTGGGAATGTCGCCGACGCCGAGTGCAATCCAAATGGCATAACCCGCCATTGAAATAACCCATTTCCCGGCACCGTGAACGCCGTCATTGGGCGACTCTTTTCTCTTCTAAGGGAATCTGCCAGTATCCGTCTTTTAGATCTAAGCTACTTATATAATTTGCTTCTCGTAATTGATCTAGGATGTAGTTGATTTGTGGCATTGGATAAGCATCCTTAATTGATTTCGCATTGACTGGTCTAAAGTCCACACATAGTCTCCATTTCCCTGTCTTTTTCTTTACCATTACCACTGGCGAGCTATATGGACTATTCGATTTCTCTATGTATCCTGATGCCAGTAACTCATCTACTTTCTTATTAATCTCCATTTGCATTTTTGGATTTTTCGGATAGTATCGCTGCTTTATTGGTTGATCATCTTTCATTGTGATACGGTGTTCGGCCACATTTGACGTTCCTGATAGTTTCTCAAATTTTCCCAGTTCTCTATTTAAAAATTCTTCTATATCTTCTTCTCTAAATGTGTCTTCGGGTACCTCTACTGCAACTGACAATTTTTCTTCTAGCCATCCGTTTCTTCTACCTCTCACTGGGATGCAGATTTCGAGACCCGCGCATTCTAATTTTGCTCCTACAGCCGTTATGAAATTCCATCCTAGGACCAAACTGTCTATTATTCCAGGCAGGATCAAGAACTTCATGGGTATCTTCTTATTACCGAATTGAATGTCTGCTTCATACTGTGTCTCGATTTGGCTGTTATGCCCATTCGCCAACCTGACTTGCCGTTTTGTTTGTGTTATTCTACCTTCTATTGTCAGCTGTTTTGCTAATTCTTTGCTTATGAAACTGCTAGTGGCACCCGTATCGATTGTTGCTCTCACTTCCTGTGATCCGATCATCACCTTTGCCGACAATTGGGTCTCTTCTTCGTACATTTCTCCTATTAATTTTGAGAGGCGGATTCGATCGATCCCTGCTCGCCCCTCGGAGGCTGAGATCGTTGCCCATTTCCCGCAGTTCTGCAGCATTCCCAGCTTTTAAGTCCGATTCTTCCACACTGCCAACAGAAAGCGATCCTTTGGTTCCTACATTCCCGAGCCCAGTGCCCATTTTGGCCGCATCTTCTACATGCTTGAGCCGGTTGTTGAACGTATTGTGGTGTGAATTTTTCTTGTGTGTTATCTGTTATTTGTGGCTTGTGTATTTCTTGTCTTCCTGTTGGTGGCCTTGGATAATCATTACATCTTCTACAAGTCTCTATGTTACCCTGTCTCTGCCTCTGTGATATGTGCATATTGACCCTTCCCATTCTTTCTACGTGCTCTCGGTTAAATGATTCCCGGTCCTTTTCTAAAGCCTCGAACTCGTCAGCTAAAGTCATTAATGCCTCTAGTGATTTGCATGTGTGCGGTCGTATGAACATTCTGAGACCTGGTGTGCTGTTTTCTGTAATTATTTCTAACTGCTCCTCTCGTGAGCACTGTAATGGTCTCATCAGTGTCTGCATCTCTATCATATAATCTTTAAATGACTCTCCCCAGCCTTGTTTCCTTCCTCTGACTTCTTCTGCTAATTTATTAAAATAGCCTCTGGGCAGGAAAAATGCTTGGAAGCTCGCGACAAATTCTGTCCAAGTTTTCCATTGCTTTTCGTTTGCCACATACCATTTCAAAGCCTTGTCTTTCAATAATTCCGGCATTGCTCTTGGTATCATGTTGATATCCAGTCCGTATGTGTTTGCTGACCATTGCACTTGCTCCAAAAATTCTAATGGTTTTGACATTCCATCGAACCGAAATGTCCATTCTCTGACTTGTTTTGCTACTTTCGGGTAATATGGCATGGTATTTTGCGTTTCTCTACTTGTTCGTTCTAGATCTTGCCAAGTTTTGCTCCTTTGCCGGTTGTTTCCCCCTGATTGGCCTTGAGCGATGGACGTTAAATTTGGAATAGACAGAGTTTCAACATTCAAAAGTGTCGCTTCTTCCTCTAATTTCTTAGGAGTCGACTTTTGATATTTCCTATTCAATTCCTCTATTTTCGGTCCTATTTCCGGGTCGTTTTCGTATTGGTCTACTAATTCCTTGAACTGTTTTCTAATTTTATCCAAATTTCCGGTTAGCTCGAACCCTAATACTTTTCCGCATTGTAAGAT
The DNA here is from genome assembly GCA_018904265.1 of Lordiphosa collinella. Lineage (NCBI taxonomy): Eukaryota > Metazoa > Arthropoda > Insecta > Diptera > Drosophilidae > Lordiphosa > Lordiphosa collinella. The sequence goes on along the minus strand of JAEIFV010000593.1, from coordinate 171,799 downwards.
CTCCTCTTTCTTGAGGTTATGTATCCACGTTCTACCCATTTTACTTTCCTTGATTGTTACTTAGGACGTTGGGCGCCAGTTGTAACGAGTCTCTCCGTTGCTCGAAACTACCCAAAGCTAGACTCGAGAAATGTCGTGGCTCGCCTCAACAAATTTATTGTTGTCCCAAATAACAAATCAAGTATGTGGTTTCAATTATATGGAACGTATAATTTCTGTTTTTCTCTTATGTGGTACTTAGCTATTTCTAATAATACTTAATTTAAGGACTACATGCTGGAGATGCAAACTTTGATGCGGCCCCTGCGCTGTAGCGAAGCAGAACAGTTGGAAATAATAGGCGAAAACAGCGCACCCGATCTAAGAGCCTATATTCGCCCGCATCGTGTCAAAAACCTAGATACGCTGATGCAATTAGCCGACGAGTTCGAGGCACTGGAAATGGATAGAGAAAGATTCAGACAGGAAAGCCACGCAGAACGAGCCAATATCAGGCCCGTTTCATCTGCACATAAAAACATGAATAATGACACGTGTAGGCGATGCCAGGGGTATGAGAGACAGGGACCGTCAAATATCCCGAAACCAGAGATGGCAGTACAACCAGGATCAGGCGATGTGATAAGGGAAGGCTATGTCCACAATCCGACAAGAGCATGTAGAAGATGTGGACAGCAGGGCCACTGGGCTAGAGAGTGCACCGCGCCTCGTATACTATTTTGCTGGCGATGCGGAAAAATCGGCAAAAGAACGTGGGAATGCTGCCCAAACTCGGGAAACGCACAGAGATCCCAGCCTTCGGGAGGCGGGCAGGGGTCGACAGAATCTGCCTCTCAGCATTAGTGGGAGAACTGGTAGAGGAGGAGAACCAATTGTCAGCCTGGGTCGTAATCGGACGCCATAGAATACGGGCCACAATCGATACAGGGGCAACCGGCAGTTTCATCAGCCAAGAACTGAGCGAGAAATTAAGAGAAGCGGGTGTGATGACGGCCACCAAGAAACAGGTCCGATTGGCGGACGGACATAATAGTAACATTACGTCTCTGCTGGAGGTAGAGATTAGTTTTTGAAACCGGAGAATAACCATGCCATTAATGATCTTACCGGGCGTAATTGATTCCTTAGTATTGGGATGGAACTTTATACAAGGAATAGGAGCAGAGATATCGTGCGCAGGGCATAAGATCAACATACCAGCTCGGGGTCGTCGAAATGGATGGCTCGAGGAGAGAGTGTCGGTAGCGGTAGAGGTGAAAGAAATCAAAGATCAGCAAGAGCAAGAAATCAAAGAGTTCCTGGAAAAGGAATTGGCCGAATTAGCCAAGTTAAAGGGACTTTCATCAGTCGCCGAACACAAAATCCTGATGAAAGATGACAGACCAGTTAAGCAGAGATACTTCCCAAAAAACCCCAAAATGCAGGAAGAAATCAACAAGAAAGTAGATGAACTGTTAGACCTAGGATATATAGAGCCATCTAACAGCCCATATAGCTCTCCAGTGGTGATGGTGAAAAAGAAGACGGGGACATGGAGGTTCTGCGTAGACTTTCGTACTATTAACGAAAAATCAGTAAAAGACGCATACCCAATGCCCCGAATCAATTACATATTGGAGCAATTACGAGAAGCAAAGTTCATTAGCAGTCTCGATCTAAAAGACGGTTACTGGCAGATTCCGCTAGAAGTAAATAGTCGACAGGCAACTGCTTTCACCGTACCCGGAAGAGGATTGTTCCAATGGAAAGTGATGCCATTTGGACTACACTCAGCGTCGGCTACATTCCAACGGGCATTGGATAAGGTGATCGGGCCCGAAATGATGCCGCATGCGTTCGCCTACCAAGACGACATAGTCGTTATTGGACGAACCTTAAAGGAGCACATGAGTAACCTAAAAGAAGTATTTAGGCGACTCAAAGCAGCGAATTTGCGGATTAATGCAGAAAAATGCAAGTTTTTTCGAAAGGAATTAACATTTTTGGGTCATCGGATTACGGAAGAAGGAATAAGCACTGATCCCGATAAGGTAGCGGCAATAGCAGAATTAAAGCCGCCAACGAACGCAAAGGAACTAAGGCGGTACTTAGGGGTGGCCTCGTGGTATAGGAGGTTTGTCCCAGATTTTGCAACACTAGCGCAACCTCTTAACGCATTATTGAAAAAGAAGGTTAAATGGTCATGGGCAGCCGAGCACCAGCAGGCGTTTGAGGCGGTCAAAGAGAAACTAATCGCCGACCCGGTCTTGGCATGCCCCGACTTTTCAAAGATGTTCACCCTCCAAACTGATGCTAGCGACTACGGGATTGGAGCGATATTGACTCAAGAAACGGAGAATGGTGAAAGAGTTATATCGTATTCGAGTAGGACGCTGAATGGAGCAGAACGAAATTACTCGGCGACAGAAAAGGAATGCTTAGCCATCGTATGGGCAATAAGGAGACTTAAGCCTTACTTGGAAGGATATCATTTCAGGGTTATAACGGATCACATGGCTCTGAAGTGGTTAAACAGCATCGAAAGTCCAACAGGGAGGATAGCCAGATGGGCTCTGGAGCTTCAACAATATGACTTCGAAATTACTTATAGACGAGGTCAGTTGAATGTAGTCGCAGATGCTCTGTCCAGGCAACCATTGGACGTTTGCATGCGTGTGGAAAACAAAAAGCAAGCGCGACAAGAAACAGCGGTCGAATGCAGTTGGATCCGTGACATGGAAAGGAAAATCAGGTGCAGCCCACAAAAATATTCAGATTACTTGATGGAAGGCGGTGAGCTGTATCGACATATCCCTCATAGGGCGGGTAATGAAGATGTCGTATCCTGGAAGCTCTGTGTACCCACCGGTCTAAGGGAAAGAGTTCTGAAAGAAAACCATGAGATTGCAGCAGCAGGCCACACTGGGAGCCGAAAAACAATAGCCAGAATAGCATCAAGATATTACTGGCCGGGAATGCACAGAGACGTAAGAGTATTCGTGAATCGGTGTGAGATCTGTCAGCAGTATAAGCCGAGCCAATTGCAAGCTGCAGGAAAAATGCTCACCCAGGTTCCGGAAGAACCTTGGGCGACTGTATGTGCCGATTTTGTGGGACCACTACCAAGATCCAAGCACGGAAACGCAATGCTCTTAGTATTCATAGACAGGTTCTCTAAATGGGTAGAATTGGTGCCGATTAGGAAGGCAACAGCCGAAACACTGGTGAAGGCATTTAGAGAGAGGATCTTGTCACGGTTTGGAGTGCCGAAGGTGATGATAACCGACAACGGAGTACAATTCACCAGTAGGGTATTTAAAAGATTCTTGGAGGATCTTGGAGTCAGGCATCAATTCACAGCTCCGTATACTCCACAAGAAAACCCAACTGAGAGAGCTAATCGAACCGTCAAAACTATGATTGCTCAATTCGCCGGAAAAGATCAGAAGACGTGGGATGAAAAATGGCCAGAGATAATGCTGGCTGTAAACTCGAGCGTCATGGAGTCGACCGGATACTCTCCCAACTTCATCACGCAAGGGAGAGAGCCCAGGCTTCCAAAAGCACTCTTCGATGAGACCACAGTGGGTACGGGGCAAGTACAACAGAACCCGACTGAAAATGCTGTTAAACTCAAGGAAATGTTCGAGCTGGTCAGGAGAAATCTCGAACGAGCATCACAGGATCAGGCCCGATACTATAATCTAAGACGGAGAACATGGAAACCAGAGGTAGGACAACGAGTTTGGGCTAAGGAGCACCACCTATCAAAGGCAATAGAGGGATTTGCGGCAAAACTGGCGCCCCGATATGGAGGACCATATCAAATAATGGGATTCACTTCACCGGTAATATGTAAGCTGCGCCATCAACAAGATCAGCGAATCCGCACAGCCCACATTGGGGAGTTGAAGCCATGCCACGAGGATGAGATGCAAAATGAAGTAATCCAAGATGTACCGGAAGAAAGGGCAGCCACTAGTTCTGAGGTAAGGCAATAACTTGCAAACTTTGCCAAGGAAATCCTTTTATTAAAATTACAAAACGAGAATCAAGAACATAATCACATTATTAAGAATGATTACAACAAAATCAAGAAAATTCATAATAATTGCTGAAAATTGAAGTTAGGAAAGAATTGCTATAAATAGATATCTGAAAAAAAAGAGAGGAAAAATAAAATAGCAAGTAATAAAAATAAATAGAAATTAAGAAATAATTGCTGAAGATAAATAAGAAGGAAAATAAGCATTTAATACAAATAAAATAGCAAGTAATAAAAATAAATAGAAATTAAGAAATAATTGCTGAAGATAAATAAGAAGGTAAAGAAGCATTTAATACAAATAAAATAGCAATTAATAAAAATAAATAGAAATTAGGAAATAATTGTAAATAAAACAAATAAAATAGCAAGTAATAAAAATAAACAGAAATTAGGGAATAATTGCTGAAAATAAGTAGCAAGAAAAAGAAACGTTGAACAGATTGAAACTAAAATTCAAATTTAAATCTGCAACCGGTATAAAGAGAGTCGTACGGCGAAATGGTGATAGTTTGGTGGAAAGGGGGAGGGGGAATAAAGAAAGCCAATCAAAACGATCGGCAGGAACCGTTTCAAACGAAGTGCAGGAACGTCAGCAGAATAGCGGGACAATGGCACGAATGTTTCAGGCCTAGCTTATAACTCTGCACTTTGCACGTGCTGCTTTCATTCGAAAAGCAACATGAGTGAAGAAAGCAGCGCAACAAAAGTCCAGGCTGAGCTGGCCGAGCCGTGCCAACCTCAAAACCTAAAGGTTAAGAGGTTAGGCGCAAGCGGCGTAAGGCGGCGTAAGCCTGGCAACCTGGGTGATGGGCGACGTCGCTTGCCTTTTATGGGGGCCAGACGGAGACGCAGGGAATCAAGTTCGCCGGTGATCCAGCTGCTCGCTTCCCCGCTGGTCTCTGAGGCACCGTCGTCCTCATCTGAGAGCGAAGGCTCGGAGGCTGAAGAAGAGGAGCAGGAAGAGCGAGAAGAGGAAGTCGGGGAGAATCCGGAGGCGGAGGCAACGGTTGAGACGGGCGAGAGCGTCATCGTGCTCAGCAGTGAGGACGAGGAGCATGTCCCGCCCCCACCGATGTGGAAGCCAGTCCGGCCGCCAACGCCAATGCCGATGCGGGACGGGGACGAATTCGTCGTCACCGATGAGGATGAGGAATGGGACGAGGAGCAGCAGCAACAGCAGTGGGATCGGCAGCATGATGACTACCAACAGCAGCAGCAACAACAAGGCTGGCACCAGCAGCAGCAACAACAAGGCTGGGACCAGCAGCAGCAACAACAAGGCTGGCACCAGCAGCAGCAACAACAAGGCTGGCACCGGCTCTCACAGCAATCGGGTCTACGTCCCGGAGTCGACGCAGTGCTTACCACACTGCCCAAGGATTGCAACCCCCGGCACACGGGGACACAAGTATGTACTATCCTACCTATTATTTTCCCACTATTCTTTTTTTTTTCACTATCTGAGCAAGCAACTCCGGCCTGCTTGCTCAGCCTTCTACTTCTCCGCGCCGGTGATGTTGAGAGGAACCCAGGGCCCAGAGTATATCCCTGTTCTGTATGCACAAAGAGGATAACAAGAGGGGTAGCCTCAGTCCTGTGCTACGCGTGCAATGATTGGTGCCACCTAAAATGCTCAGGCCTAAGCAGCCTGCGCGAGCACACCGCACTATTTAACTGCCCCAAGTGCATCCAAAGTCAAAACGTGCAGCAGAACACCACCTCGCCAACCGTCGGCAACCTGCCCGACGCCAACACATCAACACACTCAACAACCACAACCACAACAATACACACCACTATAGACCTAACCTCACCCCCCCTCAACACCAATCACACACAAGCTCCCTATAACAGGCCACAACCAACAACACCTGTGGCCGCCTCTGCAGCGTACAACCAGAGCAACAACAACGAGTTCATCATAATGCAGTGGAACTGCAATGGCCTCTCGAGGAAAGTAGTTGAGGTGACAGATTACATGGCACGTAAGGGGATCACTATTGCGGCACTGCAAGAAACCAAACTTACCAGCAGAAGCCCTTTAGTATCCTCATCCAACTACACCCTCCTACGCGCAGACAGAGACCGGAATAAAGGAGGAGGCCTAGCCTTTATCATCCACAACTCAGTCTGCTACCGGCCACTGCATCTCAGCACTAACGATGAACATCTGGAGGTACAAGGCATTGCAGTTAGGTCGGGAGAAGACGATATAGACATCATAAACGTCTACATCCCACCCGTGTCAGCATGCAGCCCTGGATACCGCCCAAGCATCCGTCATCTGCTTGATGGAGAATACAGGATTGTTGTGGGCGACTTTAATGCCCACAGCAATGCCTGGTTCTCGGAACTTGGTTGCGATGCACGAGGTGAGCAATTTGAAGAGCAAATTGATAGCTCAGATTTTTGCTCCATCAACGAAGACCATGCTACCCGCATCACAGCAACATGCCGCAGCTCACCAGACCTTACTATAGTCAGCCCCGCCCTACTCACCAACACCACCTGGCACGCGGACATTGCGTTGAACTCGGACCATATCCCCATCACAACCAAAGTCTCGAAGGATGCAGATTTCATAACAGCTGAAAGGTGCACCTTCGTAAACTTTGGCAAGGCCGATTGGGATAAGTTCGAGCTCGACACAGAGACCCAGTTTGACACTCTACCCCCCCAACAAGCGCTAGTCAAGGCGAGAAACGCTTCAGGGAAATCCTTGTAAAGGCCGGAAAGAGATGCATACCAGCAGGTCGCATCCCCAAGATCAGGCCTGGCTTTCCCCCCAGTGCAGCTAAGCTTGCTGACACTAGAGACGACCTCCGGAGAGATGACCCATCGAACCCAGAGATAAAGCGCCTTGGGGAAGAGATTGGTAAACTAGTCAACCAATACCGCAAAGAGAAATGGCTACAACAACTGGAAGAAATGGACAAGGGCTCGAAACGACTCTGGAGCACCATAAAACAGCTCACAAATCCCAGGAGGAGTGACAGAATTGTGGTGTCCTTCGGAGACAGAACCCCATCCAATCTCACAAAATGCGCGAACGAGCTTAATCGCCAATTTGTGATGCATCCAGAAACCGCTGACAAAAGGAAAAGGACTGTGCAGAGAACAATACGCAAACTACCACTTGACTTAGACCCCACCACTTTTGCTGCCCCAGAGGTGGGAAAGGCAATAAAGGATGCCAAAAACTCCAAGGCTGTAGGACCTGATGGCTTGGCGACCATCATGCTGAAGCACATAGGCACCAAAGGGCTTGAGTACCTGACCAAGACCCTTAACTTATGTGTAAGTACACTGGAGATCCCTGACATATGGAAGACAGGCAAAATAATACCCATACTAAAACCAGGCAAACCAGCAGATCAGGGCTCGTCGTACAGACCCATAACACTGCTGTCTCCAGTGATCAAAATACTCGAAGCAGTCCTATTACCAACCCTTAAAGAGCACCTTACCCCAGCCAAGCACCAACATGGCTTCAGGGAAGGCCACAGCACCACAACAGCTCTCTGTGAGCTCGCCACCACCATCACCACCGGTTTGAACAGCAAAAGACCACACGAAAGGTCAATCATAGTAGCGCTCGACCTATCAAAGGCCTTTGATATGGTCAGCCACACCATCCTACTCCAAGATCTTCAACAGAGCACGCTCCCAAACAACATCAAAAGATGGATGCTGAACTACCTTTCAGGCAGGCAATCGCACGTTGAATTTCGAGGAACCAAGTCAAGCAGTAGGAAGCTGAAGCAAGGAGTACCACAAGGGGGTGTCCTTTCACCTATACTGTTCAACCTTTATATTGCTAACCTGCCAAAACCACCAGCAGAGGCTAAACTAGTATCGTACGCCGATGACTGTACGATCATAACATCAGGGAAAGACATCAGGATCCTGGAAGAGAGGTTGAATAACTATCTGCCCATCCTGGAGAACTTCTTCTCGGAAAGGAACCTTACCCTATCAGCAAATAAATCTTCTGCCACACTTCTGACCACATGGACCAAGGAAGTCAAACAAATACTCAACATCCATATAAATGGCCAGAGTATTCCCACCCTCAACAACCCAAAAATTCTGGGGGTCACGTTTGACTCCCTCTATGTCTTCGCCAAGCACGCAGAAGGAGTGACCAGAAACGCTAGAAGCAGGAACAAAGTCCTAAAAGCAATAGCAGGGAGTTGCTGGGGAAAGGATAAGGAAACCATTGTGACCTCATATAAGGCGATTGGCAGATCACTTATCAGTTACGCGGCTCCGATATGGTCGCCCTCTATAAGCGACACGCAATGGAGGAACCTGCAAACGGTGCAAAATGCAGCCCTCCGAGTGGCCACCGGCTGCCACATGATGTCGGATCCCGACCATTTTCACCAGGAAACTGAGATCTTGCCAGTCAGACAACACAATGAACTACTCACCCAACAATTCCTCATCAACTGCCAAAACCCAATCCACCCGAACCACGAGAGCACAAAGGCACCCATGTGCAGGAGAGAAAGGCCCGTTCGATTCGATCTGAGAACAGCCTTTACCGCTATCGAGGACCTCATCGATACAAACGAGATGACACAAAACGACTGCATTGAAGCCAGGAATATCGCCCACACCAACATGGTTCAGAGCACCATCAGGGCTCTGCACGAGAATGTCATACTCGGAGGCAGACCGCCGCCTATCGACAAAAGCGAGACATCCCTCCCACGAACCGCAAGATCCACCTTAGCACAACTCCGATCAGGGAAGAGCAGGCATCTAAACAGTTACCTTTCCAGGATTAACCCAGAAGTAGCTGACACATGCCCAAAATGTGGCCAAGGGCCTCACGACACTTTACACCTGTTCAACTGTCCCATGAACCCTACCACTCTCACACCAATCACACTTTGGACCCATCCTATCGAGGCAGCTATCTTCCTCGAACTGGACTTGGGTTCCTCACCTCAACATCCTCTTTAATTTTAACTCTCTTTATTCTTTTCTTTTCATACTACGCACATACTAGTCGACCCAGCCGTTACAACAACAACAACAAGGCTGGCACCAGCAGCAGCAACAACAATGGCAGCAGCAGCAAGACCAACAGCAACAGCGGCGGCAGCAATGGGGGCCTACAAGGGCGTGGAGGCGGTCCATGTTGCTAGGCGAGACTTGGGTCCATCAAGAGATGACCCTAGTGACATGGACGGAGGGGAGAGAGGAGCAGATGAGGAGAGAGGAGATGGATGGAAGCGGCGAGGAGAGGAGTGGCGACGCTGAGGAGATGGACGGGGTCCAGGTGTGGGTGGAGGAACCCGTAGAAGAGCGCTGCGAGACGGAGGCGCAGCGCAGCAACGAGCGGGACCCGCGCGGACGGAGAGAAGAGCCAGTCGAGGAAAGGGGCGACGAGTCCCCTGCAGAGGAGCTGGAGCGAGGCCCGTGGGTGTGGCCAGTGCCGGAAGAAGCGGCCCAGCAGGAGGGTCGGCCGAAGTTGGAACGGCAGCAGTCGTGCCCTGAGCAAGGCAGCCGACCCAAACTGCAGCGGCAAACCTCGTGGCCACAGCAACAGAAGCAGGAGGAGGCGCCAGAGGTGAGGGCCAACATGGGCCGGTGGCAGTATCTGCCTGAAGCGGAGTGGCCGGGCCCCGCTAAGGAGCTAATTCGGACGAGGATGGCGAGCGGAAAGCGCGGCCGATGGGCGCAAGTCATTTGGGTCGGCGCCGAAAGATTCCGAATCAAGGTGGGCAGGAACGGGCCCATCGTGTTCAAGGAGGCCAGGGAGGAGTAAGCAGTGAGCAGGGAGGAGGGGCAGAAACAATCTGGAATGAAAAACACATAAATAAAATAATCGAAAAAAAGGTAAACAAAGCATTTGGTGATCTGGCAGGGGTGAGGGGTAGCGGGGCAGCGCACATGGCCATGCATACGAAATGCGGCAAGAAGATCAGCTGAAGGAAACCTAAAAAAAAAGGAAATGGTTAGGGTGAATCGGGTGGAAAATGGGAAAATATGATGAAAAAGAAAGAAGGAATACTTACATGTTTTGTTTTACAGCATGGGGGCTAGCGATGGGTAAACAAGATCGATATCACGATCACAGGCACGAACTATCGGCGAGAAGTATCGATAGGAGGAGGAACTGTCACGGTGTCACGGTGATACACATATCAATTAGGGATGGGAAAAGGGAGAAAAGAATCACGAAAGAGCGCGGAAGGGAAAAAAATGCAAAAAAAAAAAGAAACACAAGGGAAGCAGTAAAAGGAACGCCGCGCGCTTTGGGGTGAGGGAACACAAAATCAAGAGGAGAAAGGTAGACGAGATCGGGGAGGGGCAGGGAAAAGGGGACTTTTTCGCTTCTCGAAGAAAGGGAGGAATGTGAGGAGTTGTATGGCATACGCCTCCTCACAAAAGACGGTTGAAACGGGTAACCGAAGAAATAAGGCGAATTCACCGGAGAGCCGAGGCAGAGAAGGCGGCAGCGCAGACGATGGAGTCTGCGTATGGACCAATGCCGTCGTCGGCAACCAGCGAAGGCCGCTGAGCCGAGCTGAAGGAACCGTTATTTACGAGTCCGAGAAGGCAAGTTGGTTGTCGACGGCGGACGAATGTTCGAGAAGATGATTGGACTTCTTGTTGCTAGGCAGCGAGTGAGCAGCGCTGCTAACGAAGTAACGGTGTGTGGAAAGGCAGTGGAGAGGCATTTCTGCATTCCCAGATAATACCGTAGCTGATGGAGTACAGCAAGAAGTGCTTAGCGGAACTGTATCGAAGTTTCCAGATGTCTGCGAGTGTGCGATTTGTGTTGCTAGGCAGCACAAGAGCAGCGAAATCAGCCGCACTAGAGGGCTATAAAAGGGCCAGGGAGCGATCAGCCTGATAGTCAATGTGTTACGGAGAATTGCTGCGAGTGCGTGTCGAGAGTTTACGAGCGAGAAGTGAACAAAGAAGTGCGTGAAGGATCGAGGATAGAAGGAGAAATCTTTCAAGGGCTAAAGGGGTTGTAAGGACCTAACTAAAGTGAAGAGTTGTGCGAAAACGGTAAGCCGGCGAGTTAGAGAGTATTCTCGACGTGCCCAGGCGATTACCCGAGCCGACGGAACAGTTAGTATAGCCTAGACGGACGCGAGTGGGTGAGGTTGATTTGTGCGAGTGCGGTGAGCCGACGAGTACGAGCGTTTGTCTCTACGTAGTGCGGCGTAAACCCCAGCCAACGCAAACCCCATAGCGGAGTGGTCTGCAAGAGGTAGGCGAAAACGGAGAGCCGGCGTGTTAGAGCGTTAGCCTCGACGAAGCCAGGCGTTTAATCCTAGCCGCCGAATTTGCAGAAGGCTGAAGAGAGTAAATAGTGTGAAGCCCGAGAAAGAGCCGGAGAGAAGAAGGATTAGTGGTAAGCAACCATAATTTGTACGGCTGGGTAGTTGTTAAGAAGTACCATAAGAAACTGCATTGTTAATGTTAAGGATTCGTAATACTAAGGATTTATTTTGGATAATATATGCGAGCTCTGAATACCGAAAATCCAAGTGTTATTATTGTTACCAAGGCCATACAACAAATTTGTTGTGACGAATCTTCGACTGCCCTGAGCCTAGCCTAAGCACGCTCAAGAACGAAAAGGGCTCGTTACACTGCATCCCGAAGTTCTTGCCGAAGTGATGAAAAATGCCATAAAACGAGCCCGTATGGCAATCAATTGTAACGGCGCCCATTTGGCCCACATCATCTTCTCGAAATGACCAATAAAATTCTAAAGGTTCAAATAAATATAATCAAAAACAGAATAAACGTTTTTTATTTAGAAAAAAAATTAAAGCCAAACAAAATCGGATGACTTCTTTTGTCCCACCCTGTTTAAATGTATAAGCTGTTTAAATGTATAATGGTAAAGTGGTTAAGTGTGAAGCTGCCTGCGAATAAATTGAACTGAACTGGCACAGAATATCCGGGTTGAAATTCAACCGTTGAATGTACCAAAATATTTAAGTAGGGGGTGGCTCGCAAGAGAGTTTACAGTTTTTTTCTTGGTTTTAGGTTTAGAATTTCAAGTTTATTTGGCACTACGTGCAAGGTATACTTAACAAGGTAGCCGCACACGCTCTCTCGTTCTCTTTGCTCGCAGCTTAAGTGTAAGTCTGTGAACAACAGTCGTGAGCGAAGCCTCTTAATTTTGTTTGACACCAAGTTCTCTGGCTCTCGCTCATTTTTACACTTATATAAAAGGCGGCGAGAGAGCAAGTGCGGCTACCTTCTTAAGTATACCTTGACAACGTGTGCACTCGATTTCGCTTCTTCCTTCAGATTACAATTACATACAAAGTTGAGTCAGCTTAAAACTTGCTGTCCAACAACAAATATGGCCAGCTTCATCAGCTTATCTCTACTGAGTATTCAACTCATTGGGAATGTGGAATTTGGAACACTTAATTTATATATTATTTCTGGATCTAAACATTGGTAATTGGCTAATCACACTGAGCACTTCTAACATCCCACATATTAAGTTTAAATGCTTAGTAACGAATCTCTTTTACGGACGGTCGATTGGGGGTAAGTCCAGAAAACGATTGTCTTTGCGAGAGATTTTTTGGCTACGCTTTTTACCTTGCAAAGTCAGCCGGTCAATGGAAAACTGACCGGCAACTTCGTTGTCTTTGGGCATGAACTGTCTTATGGAGGCAGAGGGGATAAAATCTAACAAAAAAGCAAATGTATCTTATTATTGGTTTTTGGGTGCCCCAAACTTTATTTCTGGAAATATTTTTCGGATCTAAGGGAGGGGACCGACTAATGGAAGGGGAGGGGGGTAAAATCTAATGAAAAACCAAATGTCGTATCGGTTAATAGGTTTTTGGGTGCTGCAATTTCATTCCTGGCAATATTTTTGCGATCAGGAGGTCGATGAGCAACATAAGGAACAGAAAGGCACGGACTTTTGTACAGGTTCCCAAAAAAATTTTACATATGGGGAATTCCCAAAACTAGTCCAATCTGGACTGTTTTTGGTACGCGCATATTTTATGTGAACTTTATATTAGATGTAGCTCCCACAAAGTAAATAAGCAAAAATTTAGATTAGTAACTTCCGTAAAAATCCAAAGTCCACACCCAAAAAAATAAATAGCCTAAAACCACCGAAAATAACCTAAAATTCATGGCAATTTGGCCTTAAAATGGCGCCAAAGAAATTATAACCTTACTTTAAGGTTACTGATGACCTTAAGCTTTTAGGTAAGTTTGGCCTTGGCATAAGGCAATAATTTCCCAAATTTTAGGAATTAATTTCCCAAATGTCAGGTCAAAAAATGCTCTAAAAGATGACAATTAATGTCCACAAAAAAGAGGTCATAACATCATAAATTTCAGGCCATTTTTGATTTAAAAGCATGGCAGCATATTCCTTAGTCTGTGGCAAAATACTGCCTCCATTTTAGGTTACTTCTAACCAAATGAAAGGTCAACTATTCCTCAAAAAATTTGGCATTTTATATCCATAAATCAAGGTTATGGCATCCTTAACTTAAGGTCAATTTATGCCTAAAGCGCAGGCATCAAATTCCTTGTTCTTTGGCAAAATACTGCCACCATTTTAGGTTACATCTTGACAAATGAAAGGTAAATTATTCGTAAAAAAATGTCCAATTTATTTCCACAGATTTTGTATTTATTTTAATTTTTTTAATAATGGTTTATATGTTTTTAATTTAAACTATTTTGGGTTTTACAAAGTATTCACATACATTTCTTAAAATAGCTTAGGTTTTACAAAACGTATTTCATTAATAGTGTAATCATGTATAGGAGGATTAACAATTTCATTGATGTTAAATAACTGAAAGGATCCCAATTCTCTGATTTCATAACAAGAATAATGCTTGCAAATTTTTGTATTCAGTTCCTGGCAAAAATAAAAACATTTCCATCGAACAGCAGAATTTCCTTAATAATATAAAATCGAATTTTATCTTTAAAAATAATATATTTTTGTTTGTAGCAATTTCCATATTTTTTGATATATAAGTAGCTAATTGCTGAAGAGAAATCTTGTTCAGGAAAGTTTTGATTAAATAAGTCAAAATTTATGGAATGATCAAACCGGCTTGTGGAACAAAAGTGAAATAGCTTTTTCTGAAATCTACAATTTTTCTTGCAAAATAAAAATTGAATTTCATGGCTAAAGAAAGGGGAGCATTTTTCCTACATGTTACATTCTTTAAATACCCTTTGAGTTCTCTGTGCTTAGAATCAAATTGAAATGTCCAAAGGTATCGTAGGGGGCCTGACTGTTTTATAATTCTGGCGTAGTGGATAAGAAAGTGGTGCTTTGGTTTTAAGGTATCTTTGAATAGATGAACATACTGCTTATTATGCTCCCAAATATGTCTTTCCAGGCTTACAATATCAGAGTTTTCGAAGTCAAATAGCATTAGTAAGTCAATCAGTTCCATTAAGTTAATAACAAATCTCCATACAGGGTCAGATGGTGGAACCCTATCTCCAACCATAAGAGGGAACGAGTATACGAACGTTAGCATTTGACGGGCTGTCAATTTTATTTTAAAGTTCTGTATATGGTTCATACTGATGGGTGGTCCCATGTTACCAATTTCAGTTTCGCCATATTTAAAATTTTGTTTTCTTAAATTAAGAAATTCTAGATCAAACACTTTTTGTGATACGTAATATTGAATTATATGCGACACATCATACTTTAAAATGCCCTCAAAAACGTCATGCAGAATAGTTTTGAATTACTCAAAATTGATTAACTCTGTTGAATATTGAGTATTCACGAATGCCATTGGTTTGATTTTTACTGTCTTGTACATAGTCATCTTCGCATCTGAGAAAGTCGAGATTTTCAAAATAACATTTAACTGTGTCATCTTTTGACATTCTGCAAAAACGGCAAAAGTGAGTGCTGCTGAATGACTTTGAAAATCCAAGAACATAGTTCAACGCTAGATTATCGCCAACTATAAGACCTAAGGTGAAGTGAATTTTTCGATTTCCCTGGTTTGTCTTAATATCAATGCCATTTATATCTAAATCATTCAAACTTTCAAGTAATTTAAAAAAGGATCGATCATTCCCCAAAGTTTTAACAGTTATAGATTCAAATAAAGCTGCAATAAACACCTCGGTGTAGCCAAGTGGCGCTGAGGGCAGTGAAATATAAGAAGCCAGTAGTGGTGAAGTATGAGGGCCTAATGGATTATTTACCTCAAAATCATCGAAGTAAAGAAAAAGTGGAATATGCAGCTCATTTTCGATTGTTTTTATCTTTTTATATTTCCAAATTTCACCGTTCACAAAATTATGTAATGTATCTTTTGCCAATATATTTTTAAAATGTGATTCAAAATCTTGATAAACTCCTGGTAACTCAAAGAACTTTCTTAAATAAAATTTAAGTGGGAACAGAACCATTTTGGTTTTCTTTGCACCTAACGTTATTTGGTTTAGAGATCTTTTAGAACAAATGGTATTGCCTAAAGTAATTGTAGTTGGCGATTGCCATAAGTCAATAGATGAAAGCGCTTTGATAAACATGTGTTCCGACCCTCATTGCTTGAAAGGATTATTACAAAAGCTGATTAACTCTTCCAATTCAGCAGCATTTTCATTCGAGTTTCCCAACCTAATTAGAATATTTTGTAATTTATATTTAATTGGAAAAGCAATATTTTCCCCTTATTTTTTGTTGAATTATCAATGTCTTATTTCTAGGAAAACTTATCTCTCCATAAAACTGAAGTAACATCTTAATTGAAGACTGTTCAAATTCTGAATACTTATTAAATTCATTTGCTAAAAAGTTTGTATTGTTGTTTGAACTTAAAGGCACAATTTCTTTGGAAGGGATATCATTTGTACGTAAGTTACTGTTTTCAAGATTGAAATTAAATAAGAAGCTACTAGTCTGTGCATCTATATCTACACCAACTTCTTGAATGTTTCGTATATTTTTGCTTTGCTTATTTTTCATGTGTTTTGCCAAGTTTTTTAAGCAAGTAAAATTTTGGTTGCAATCAGTGAATCCGCAACGAAAACTAGGCAGCTCAAATGAATGATTTTTTTTCGAGTGTGTAAGAAACTCTGTTAAGTTATTGCAAAAAACGTTGCATATCTTACATTTTATGTTCATTTTGAGACTTAATTTTTTTTTAATATTCAAAAATGTTTGCAAAATACTATTGCTTGCATATAATGTTTAGATCATTAATTACAGACAAAACTGACGAGTTGCATTCGCGATCAGAAGTGTTCAAACCGTAGAAATACTTTTCGATAAAAATCCAGACTAGTTTGGATGCTGTTGGGTAATTCAAATCAAGGACGTGAAAAATCTTGAAGCACGAGTCGATTGCGCTCAAGATATTATTAAATTTGTAAAAGATGTCAGCGTAGTACACAAAAAATTCTTTGGATTCAAGAATAGAAGGCCCGACAGCACAAATTATTGGCTGCAATGTTTCCTTATTTTTATATAAAGCATCAATTTTAGCATTAATTGCAGTTCGTAGTTCGCCATGTGTAGAATAGAATGCGCAAAAGCTGTTACTTGAATCTGCAATGGTAATTTTTATTACCAATTTCTTATTGTTTTCCTGAAGAACAGATCGACGTGCTGTAGGCACCAGAATTGCATGAAGAATTAAAAATATAGCGATATCCTTTTCATCTGCAATTATAGGGAAAACATAGTTATTAATGTATATGGGTTTTAGCATAATTATAAATTTAAAAAACAATTTGTCTTTATGTTAGTAATTTTACCTTCAGAACTGCAATTATCTTTTAACTTTTTAAGAATTTGTAAGCTATAAGCTTCTTTGACTCTACTTTCCGCTAAAGCAACGAATTTGTCTTGAAAAATAGTCCGAATTCCCAAATCGGTAACGTTATGAGGAAATGTGCGTTGAAAGTCAATATTTATCTGTTAAATTATAATAGTCACATTATTTATAAGTATTTCACATTAATAACATAAATTATTATCAGTTCGTGTCCAAAACTTTGTCTGAGTATTGGCCATTCCTCCAATATGGCATCCAGTTGATGCCCGGCAGTTGCGATGGAATCTTTACGACAAGTGTAGGTTTTCTGCCAGTGATCTAGGGATTCTTCGAAAGATCCAACATTGCATTTTAATATAAACTGGGAAAGTGCGGCCTCACTTTTGCTTAAACCTGTTAGATTAAAATTGTGTCAGCTTTTTTAAAATATTAAAATTATTGTTATTTACCTTCATTCAATGTCTCACAGTTTTCATCATCGTCTGTGGAGGTCTGCAATAAATTTCGATGCTTTCCAACTGTGTTTCGGAATCTGTTGTAAAGCAATCCTCCAGGTCTTTTATTTTTTACGGGTAAATAGTATGTTTCCTAAAAAAAAGTTATAAATAAATTTAAATAAGAAACACATAAATAATAAAAAAGTTTTTCTCACTAGAACTAGATTTCTGACCAATGGTGCCTATGACGGCAGCTATACGATATAGTCCTGTCTGTGCAGACAAACATTCATGGATATCATAGACTCATGGATAGTAAACAGACATTAAATAATAAATTTCCAAAATACAAGTTAATAAATGATGGCAATCTAATCGTTTGGGCTGCTTCACCTGGCTCCTATTTTGCTGTCTATGTGTGTATATTTAATGACTCCATGTCAATTTAGGTTAAGATAGCTTTAAAGTTGACGGAGAAGTATGCAAAAAACCGATGAACGGACGGAAGAACAGACGAACATGGCTATATCAACTCGGCTCAGCTGATCTAGAATATATATACCTTACGTGTTTCTGCACTATGATGACTAAGAAATCAATAATAAAATAAATTCATGTATACTAATATACCTTTACTTCTGAGGGAAATAGCTCAACTATTTCAATTGCAGTTATTTGAAACTTATTTGGTTTCCATTCGATGGCGTTAGTAACCAAGTGTTCACTTATGATTTCGCAAATAAGTTTGCGATGCTTCTGTTGGAAGTATCCATAAGCCCGATGGTGGGCTTGGATCGATTCGAAATACCCAGATTGCTTTAATATGGCCGCTGTGGACACCTACCAAAAAATATAATTTGGGAATAACATAATATATATTAAATTTCATATGTATACTTACATTGGACTGGATTAGCTTGGAGTGATTATCCCCTTCTTCATAGTTCTGAAAATTACATTATTGTTAAGCAGGAAAACACATATAAATAGCGTGGGTACGAATATATGCTATAGTCATCCGATCCTGCCGGTTCGGAAAAATGTGTAGTATATTTGTACCAGAAGCCTTCGCACAAAGTTTGGTGAAGATTGCTTTCAAACTGACGGAAAGATGGCATAGAAACAGACGGACGGACAGACGGATAGTGTCACTCGCTCATCACGTCATGCTGATCTAGAATATCTATACATTATGTGGTCGGAAATGCTTCCTTCTGTGCGTTACAAACATCTGGACAATTTTAATATATCCTCTGCAAGGGTATAAGATCAAACAGGGAGTAAACACACTCGAATTTACTTTTGGCTAGCGACTTTAACCAACTTTTTTTCACTTACCGATTTATTTAAATTATTTAGCTTGTGCTCAAAAATTATTCTAACCCCAAACAATTCTTTGGGCACAATAACGTTGAGATGCTCGGAGTAATTAGTCGCACGCTTTCTTCGTCGATTCCGTGCTCTGCAAAAAATATGAAACATACATATTAAGTAAAATACACATTTCTTTAAAAAAAAAAAATTCACACTTGAATTCTTTGAGCAAGTTCTCCATATCTAAAATGTAGTTGTAATAAATTGCCACAACCACACTCTTTTTTTTCCTAATTTCCTACAACAAAAAAGCGAGAACGGATTCACACATGCATATGTACATGTGTTACAATATAAAAGCGAGAACGGACTCACACATACATATGTACATGTGTAATGCACAGTGTCTTTTAGGTGAATTCAGGGCCGTTCACGACATTATTTGTTGTTAGAAATGATTTTATTTCATATTTCACTTAAAACTTACCAACATCTGCAGCAAGCAACGCCAAATTATCAACTTTTTCTTTTTTTATAACTAACGAGCCGGCACGTTCGCGCACTTGCAAAAACTGTATGTGTGTGAGTGTGACCGCGCGGTTAAGAGCTTCGAGTTCAGAGATGTATTTTTCTTGCCTATCGAACTATCGAGTCACCGATTGTACAAAGCAGCACTGTAGCATGTGGCACATTTAAACTTCAACTGTCATAACGAAGGCTTAAGAAAAGTGACCTTATATTAAGGTTACATATTTCCTTAAAAAAACTGTCTGAAAAATTATCTTTTAGGTCACATATTGGCCGTTTAGGTAAAAAACTGCCTGTAAAGTTGATTTAATGGTTATTTTTTTTTTAGGAACTGCTTAACCTTAATTCTAGGTTTCTCTTTTTTTTTGTGCAAGGTCCAAAATGATGAACAAGTGTCCATTTCTTCCAGCACACTTTTACTTGGAATCTTATGTAAATTCAATTACCCTAATGCGCAATTTCATGCCTTGGTATTTAGAAAAATTTTATAATAAACAGAAAAAGTTTTCTAAAACTAAGAAAAATATGCAATAAAAAAATTTTTTTAGAAAAAACTTCTAAAGACAAGAAAAGGCCAGATTTTTCTGATAATTGGGGCGCATTTTTCTAGTCTTTTTCTTAAAAATAGGGCCAAATTAACCCTTAATTTTAGAAAATAGTAGCCCTTAAAGAGACTACTGTAATTTATTAAGAACAGGAAAATTTTCTGGAAGTAATTTTCTTACAAATATGGCGATAGTAGCCATTGCTTTTAGAAAAAAAGGCGTTAGATTTCATAAATTTTTGCTCCAGTGCAAAAATATAAGCCCATTCAGACGTGCCACTGCAACGCTGTGAAATAGCCTAACCGTCTAAGCGCCCGTCGTTGTTGCGCGCGACAAAGTTCTTGGGTTCTAATCCCAGTCAGTCCCTGAAAATTTTTATTTATTTAATAAAAATTAATCAAAGCAGCTGGGGTGTTGTTCAAGCGAAGCGGACCTGGAGCTGGACCGACCGGTGGTGGACTTGGACCTGAGCCGGCGGTGGTCTTAAACAATTTTTTCTGCTTTTAAGAAAATACCTTTCTCTTATTAAGAAAAATTTGTCTCTATATTAGAAAAAAATTTCTTATTTTAAGAAAATAGTTTTCTATGATTCAGAAAGAGTTTCTTATTCTAAGAAAAGTAGCCCTTTGGTTAAGAAAAGCTTTCCATAATATTTAGAATCAATTTTTTCTAAATTTTAGGGTGAGTCGCCTTAGGACGGATTTCAAAGGCGAATTTCTAATTTTAAGGGCTAATTTGGGACTTTTTTTTATGAGTGCAGGAACCAGAAACATTGCCATCACATAGCTCTCATCTGCTAAAAATATCGAAAAACTACCCTCTGTTCAGCCTCCTTACATCGTCTTTGGGTTTTTTCATTTCGGTACACCGTTCACAGAACCTCAAATCTGTACTGAATTACAACCGCGCGATTTGAAATTTCTGCCGGTCAGTTTTCCATTCTGTCCCAGTGTGCATCGCAGCAGAAAGACCGAAAAAGTGACCGCAACAGTTCCGAAACAGTGACCAAATCACTGACTAAATAGTGGCATAAACAGCGACTTCATAGAGTCCGAGTTTTTGAATGGCTGAATTCCGGTCAAATATTATCGGTTAGAACACAATGATCCTAAAAGATCCAAGGATCGGGAGTAGTCCCGAACAACTTACAACACCTTTAATTGATTCAGGATAATGCGACGACTTTGTCACCAAGAAATTACTTAATTTTGTAATATCATCGCTTTAAAAATTCGTAGAAATGTTTGGAAATCCATATTATAAGGCTAAGAAAAAGTTTAGTACTATGATTTAATAGTTGTTCAAAAATTAAAGTGGAATTTCTAAATAAATGTCAATAAATGGTCAAATTGTGAAATTCAGCAATTTCATTGAATATAAACAAAAATAATATAGCACTATCGTCAACATCGATTTTTGATGGGGAAAATCAAAACAACAACAAAATTACTTCATATTCTTTTGCAAGTATTGTAATTTCAAGTCTTCTCTCGTTAAGAGCTTCGCTCGTAACGGGTTTTCCACGACGCCCACTCTTTTTTTAAATTATTAATCACCAAAAATCGACCAATTTTTTAAGATTCTGCTGGTTATGTGAATCCTTCAAAGTATTTCTTTTTATACCCTTGAAGAGGGTATTATAAAATTGTGCGGATGTTTGTAACGCATTGAAGGAAGCATCTTCGACCACATAAAGTATATATATTCTTGATCAGCATGACGAGCTGAGTTGATTTAGTCCGTCTGTCTTTCTGTCCGTCTGTCTGTTTCAATGCTATCTCCTCCGTCAGTTTTAAAGTTATCCTCACCAAACTTTCCACGAAGTCTTTTGGTATATATACGCAGCTCATTTGTCGTAACCGGCCGGATCGGATGACTATAGCATATAGCTGTCATAGCAACGATCGGTCGAAAAACTAGTCTTAGTGAGAAAAACTTTCTTCTTTTTAATGGAAACGCCTCCAAAGTACGTATTTCTTAGTTTAAGATCCTTTCCCATGATTTCACCAAGTTTGGTCGAAATCGGATGACTATAGCATATAGCTCCCATAGGAACGATCGGTCGAAAAACTAGTTCTTGTGAGAAAAACTTTTTTGTTTTTAATGAAAACGTTCTTATCATTGGCATAGACTTATTTTATATACTTTTACGCAATTCTACAAAGTTTGGTCGAAGTCGGATGACTATAGCATATAGCTCCCATAGGAACGGTTGGTCGAAAAACTTGTTTGAGTGGGGAAAAATTTGTTTATTTTCAATGAAAACGTCCTTTTTATTGACATATTCTTTTTTAATATAATTTAATACATTTCTACAAAGTTATATCAAAATCGGATGACTATAGCATATACATAGCTGCAGTATGAATGATCGATAGAAAAATAAGTTCTAGTGAGAAAACCTTTTTTGTTTTAAATGGGTTCGCCTCCAAATTTCGTAATTAACAGTGTATTATGCTTTTCAATGATTTTACCAAGATTGGTCGAAATCAGACATCTGTATAATATAGATACATTACATTTATTGTGTCTAAATACACATTATTTAACATTAATATTACATTAATTACTAATACAATTTTTAATTCCATCAGATATTAACAATGAATTCTTAAAAAAAACAAATAATTATATTCGCTTATATGATTGTTTATTTCATATATTTCGTAATCAACTGTCAGTGTGTGCGGCGCCTGACAAGTAAAACAAGTGCCTTGCAATTGTTTGAAAAAAAATATTTTCTAATATTAAAGGTTTCTTCCCCGTCGGTTAAGAAATAATTGCATTATGTTTCAGAAAATCTTTCCATAATATTTAGAAAATCTTTTTCTAAATTTTAGGGTAAATCTTGGGAATTTGATAGGCGAATTTCTTTAATGGTTTATTTGGGTCTTTTTTTTATGAGTGTATAGCAACTCAAGGAGGCAGCGATGTGGAGTGGGAATTAGCTCTATACATGTCGTTCTTGCCAGATTTATCGACGCAAAGAAGGTGTGTGTTTCATGCATAAGTTTACCGAATGCGTGTTAATTCTCTTTTTTTTCAGAACGTAAAGATCCTCGTATGAGATGGCAGACGATGAAAAACCTGTGACCAGTACCATGAATTCAATCTTGGACGACGGCGATTGTTTGTTTGGGATGAATGAACCTAGCCATTCCTCAATGGTCTAACTTAGAAATTCTCAGTCGCCACTAGCCCTGGACGAAAGCTCTTCATCTACTCCTGTATATTCATTCGTAAGCACTGCTTTTATTACTCGATTGAGATCATAAATTTACTATCATTGGTTTTCTTTTCTTCCAGAAGAAAAAGCGACGTCGCCTAGAGCAGACGCAGCCAGATCCTGCTAAAAAGCTGCAAGAGGCGTCTAATGCAATCGTGGACTTCTTGTCGAAACAACAGGATGCCATCATACAAGTTGTTGCACCTTCTCTGGTTGTGTCCAAAGACCATCTTTCGGAATTTGGCTATTGGAACAAACTACTTGATTCTATGAAGATCACGATGGATCTAATAGCAGCGGCCGAGTCCGTATAATTAATAATTTGGCTTAAAATATATTAAAAAAATTAAGAAACCATAATGTTATATGTGTTTTATTTTCAATGACAAATCGTGAGTATGATTTTATTTATTTATTTACAAGCGCTCGAGTAATGCTGCGTAATCATTTTAAAACGGTACTGCTCCATCTTCCGAATTGGCAAAGGCCTTGAGGTTGTCCCGGATAAACGCATTCGTGGAAAGCTTCCACCGACAGCGTTTTGAATGCCCACTGCGATGTCTGTGTGGATAATATATTCTTCCCGGTTGACCCTCATCAAATAATTGTGCAGAAGGCAACAAGCAGTGACAATCTTCTGAGCCCATTCGGGGCGCACAGAAGTGTGCGTTGCACAGCCATCCACTTGGAACTTAAAATTCCAAATGCGTTTTCAATGCAGCGACGAGCTCTACTCAATCTATAGTTGAAGATTTGCTCTTCATTGGTCAGATTTCGAGACCCATTTGGTTTCATAATGCGCTTACACAATGGAAAGGCATCGTCTTGTACAATGAAGTAGGGCGTCTTAAATCCATTGATGATGACATCCGGAGGAAAGTCGAGGTTGTTCTCCACTATTTTTTTCCCAAAAGTGGAATGGGCGAAAACATGCATGTTGCCCTCACTACCATAAGCACCTACATCAATAAAGGAGAATCGATAGGATGCATCGCATGTGGCCAAAATAGCAATTGAGTGGAAACCCTACAATTGAAACAATAAAGCATTAATTTTAATACATTTGCACGTTAACATTACATACCTTATAGTTGTAGAAAGCACTACCACTATTTGCGGGGGCCTTTATGCGGGGCCCTCGATTGCTCCAACACAATTTGGAATGTTCCACTTCTCCCAGAAACCTTTGGCATCTCGAAGCATGTGGGCTTTATTCCACTTCGGTACTTCACTGGCGAGTTCCTTGAGCAAAGCAGAGCACACAGAGTCAATAATGGACCCCACCCATTGCTTGCTGACACGATACGATGAGCCAATAAGTCGTTGAATGTCTCCACATGCGAAGTATCTAGTAAAAAGAATACATATTTTATATAATCAACAATTAATTCAATTATATTTACTCCATAGCTATAGCCAATTTTGCTTTCGGTGGGATGGCGTCTGGACGTACGTCCCGCATGGACACTAGATATTGCTCCACCAGGCCATACAGTCCGTTGAAGTCGCTGCAGCTCATGTGAAAATTTTCATAAAACACGTCGGGATTCTGCACCATGCTTTCGATTTATTTAATGTATAAGCATTAATTGCACTTCAAGCATTTATAGACACAAATACTTACGTCTGTAGCAAATGTGCCCCTCTTGGATCTTTCCTGAAAGTAAGAGCTAACCCTACACTTTCTTTTGTTGGTTGTCTTCACAACCGCTTCTTGCAACTTATGCAGAGCGATTGTTGCAACTATAGCTGCATTGCAAGCCAACAAAACTTTTCGCTGTTTGTTAATGTTAATATTGTTTTTTTTTTTTTGACTCGATTAAATTTGTAAACAAAACAATTAGAGGTGAGCGCCTATAAAACTAGAGATGGGCGATTTATTTCGCACTTGCTATCGACGAAATAATTAACAGAGATTTCGAGACTATTTCGCAGGTATCTCCGTACCTAGCTTTCAATGGAAATGTCTTCAAAATTGGATTGTATTTGTTTTATATGCTTCCACACAGTTCTACAATTCAAAATCGGATGACTATATCATTTACACAGAGAAAAAAATCTGTCAGGTTCATATTGATATCCGCTGGTTAAAATGAACTTTTGAGTCATATCAACTTTTTCATGAGGTACGAAAAAATTTCTTTCTGATCAAAAATAATGTCTTTTCCCGATTTAATACTAAAACGTTTAAGAATGATTCCAAAAATGTAATAGGGATTGAACTTAATATCAATTTGATTCGAAGTTCAAAAACACACACTAATTTGGGGCAGCACTGCTTTGGGGCACCACTGCTTTGGGGCTGCACTGCTTTATTAAACCTACAAAACTAGGCCGATTAAGTTTCACATTTTTACAACGAGCACCATAGACGTTAAATGGCGCTGCTAGCTAAGTGCTTATTTCACAGACTGGGCGTTGTGTGTTCGATTCCTGGTGCTCAGTGTAGATGCAGGATCGTATCCAGCACTCCGGAATTTCATTTATGTCACAATACTTTACATAAATAGAAACACTTTCAAGTAGCTCATGAGCAGCAAAGCAAAGCAAAGTGTTCCTATTTATATAAAGTTTTGTAACGAAATCAAAATTACGGAGTGCAGGATACTGAAATGGAGCAGGAAATGGAATCGCCTTCAAAAATGAACATGCTAGATTGTTATGCTTTTCCACGATTTTACTAAATTTGGTCGAAATCGGACATCTATATAGTACTAGCTGAATACCCGGCGTCGCCCGGTCAAGATGGTGCTGGCTGTAAATCGATATAAACATTTTGGACCGTTCGATCTTTTCCTCTATTTACCCGTCTTCATGATAATCTAAACTCATAAATATTTTGAAAATTTTGTAACTTTTTTGACCGTTTGGTTTTTAATTCCTATTTGTACAAAAAAAAATTTTAAATGGCTTGACACAGCCCCAAAGGGCCAAAGCCGAGCCTCTCTCAATCTCTTGGCTTGTGCGCTTCTAATTTTCGCACAAGAGAAAGGGACCTACAGTTTAACGCCGAATCCGAACGGCAGTTTGAGAAGCATTTGCATGGCTAATTGCCACAAAGAAAGCCAACAGCAGGGAGGGGTGACCGGGTGTATCGAACCCACGACCTCTTGCACAGCGGTCGCGCACACTAGCCGCTGAGCCACACGGCCACCTTCCTATTTACCCGTCTACAATTGCCGTCTATCAAATCTTCACAATAATCCAGGCTCAAATCAAAACTTGCCAATTTCGCAATATTTTGGACCGTGTAATCTACATTGTAATATAAGTATTAAGCGCTTCCATAAATCCTCATAAGGTAATTTTGCAATATTCGCGATTTTTTGACCTTAGAAAACTTCTCGGGCAAGCGTCCAATCATTGCCCAAAGTTTTTTCACAATCGAATTAACGGTATAGTTTTTGAAATATCGCGGTTTTTTGACCATTTCCAGGCCAATTCCTTAATATAGAAACCTTCGCGGGAAAGAGCCCAACCATTCCCAAAGTTTCATCACAATCGAACATTTTGCAAATTTCGCGGCTTTCAGACCATTTCAAAGACATGAGACATAGCCTATGACACTTTCCTGATTTACATGAACATACTCTGAAAAATTTGTGAAGATCGGTTCAGCGGCTTAGACGCCCATAAGGGACAAATACTTTTACTTTTATATATATGTATGTATAGATTGCTCTCATATACTACGGGTATACGACGCCTTATTTGCAAATAACAGTTTTGTAGATGTCATATTATTGCGTATAAACAGAGAGTTAGTTTCTTTTTTGCAAACAGCTAAGGCTCGAAAGCAATTACTGATTAGTAGACTTATTTGCAAATAAGAATCAAAGGGTAGCTATGTTAATAACCCAAAATGAAAACAAGCACTGCTATTGGGTTAAGGAGGAGGCGACGAAACTTCTTGGCCTAATGAGGTCCTTTTTTAATCGATTTCTGCGGTCAATGTTACCAGACACAGTTATTACCAATCAGGCATCACTAAAAACATATATTTAAGAAAGTTATATTTAGCGTATAAACAGTGAGTTAGTTATTTACAAATAGTTTCTATGTGCACTTAGCTGGCGTATAAACAAAGTAATAGAAAAAAGGTCCGAAAAGTAGTCTTATTAAAAAAACAAATTTCAAGGGTTTACAAAACTGGGGTGGAAGTAAAAACTTTTCCCTGTTTTTGTAATTTGGCTGTTGGCAAAACAGGAGTTCTTCTTATCAGTAGGTGACCGTTTCGACATACCAAAAAGCTCTGGCCGTCGGATATTCGAGTTCGTTGTGTACATTCCGACCGTCTCCAATTTAATCGATTGTACTTGATTTTATTAATATTTTACTATTTTTATACCCTTTAAGAGAGTATATTAAAAATGTCCGCATATTTGTAAAGCATAGAAGGAAGCATTTCCGACCACATAAAGTATATATATATTCTTGATCAACATGACGAGCTGAGTTTATTTAGCCATGTTCGTCTGTCCGTCGCACAGTCTGACTTTTGTCACTTTGTCATAACAGTCAAAGAAAAGAAGATATGGCAATGAAATTTTACAACAATAATGTTGAGAACGATACAGCAATGGACACAAAAAATGGGCGTGGTCCGCCCACTTTTCGCCCACCCTCCATATAAGGTGTATTTTCAAAATACCATGTGAGGAGTAACTCCTCACAAGCCGGTGATTACAGGGTAGCACGGCGAATTGGGGAAAGCTCGATCTCATAGTGAAAGAGCGAGAGAGCGATTTGTGAAAAGTTGGAGAGCAAGGGCCGTGGCCTGAGAGGCAAAGGCCTTGCTTCAACGGAACAGTAGCTGGAGGACGGCGGCGAGCGGGGATTGGCTGAGAGGCGCAAAGCTAACGGGACTGAATGTTCTCGACGGCTGCGAGCAGACAGTTTGTATTGCTAGGCAGCACGAAAGCAGCGGAAGTCCCGTTACAGCGACAGCAGCGAAAGGCCTCGATGGAGCAGCAGCAGCGAAAGGCCCCGGTACAGAGACAGCAGCCGAGGCAGAGGAAGCTAGGCAGGCCCCGTTTGAAACATATAACGGTGTCTGGGAGTACACAGGCCCTGCTTGGAGCAGCGGAACGGGGCCTGCGGAGCGGCTATAAAAGAAGCGGCTGCCCAGAAGACGGGACAGTTGGTGTTTTACGAGTGCGCGGAGCGGCAGTTATTATTGTGAACCTAAGTGCGAGCGAATGGTAACCGAGAAGGCAGAGTGACGGAGTCTGTCGGGAAGTCGAAGCGATTGGCTCGACGGTAATTGGCAAGGAAGTCCACGGTAGCCAGTGTGTAGTGCGAAAATCCTGCGGGGTCGAATTGATTAGCACGACGAAGGCGGACGTGGCACTAGGAACTGAGCGAGTACTTCGGAGTCGGACCGGGAGCAAGCGCGAATGGGCGAACGGTGAAGTTAAGAACTGAAGTGTACCCAGAATTGTGAACTTAGCCTAAGTCTTATTACTAAGTGATTTACACTAGACATTTACGCCGCGGCGCACGCCCGCCGCCGATTTTTCTTTTTTAACGCGCCGCCGCCGAATCACGAAAATATCGGCGCGGCGGCGGCGGCGGCGGCTGCGGCGTTCGGCGCCATAGCATTTTTAGCAAGCAATCGATATTGTCCCAGCTCCATTTCCCAACGTCTCATCGCTAGAACATTTCACAGCTGTTGTTCTCGTGTGTTTTTGCTTTGTATGGTGCGCTTCCATTTCGAGATTTCTAAAGTAAGTTTCAAATTATATTACTCCTATTAAATTTATATATATGTATTCTATATTCTATATCAAAACAAATAGATGGATAAGTCACTGAGCATGTACTCAATCAAACTTCAGCGCAACACACGCTCGTAAAAGCAAAGTGTGGGATTTCTTTGGCACCTTGCTAGTTATCAATGAAAAACAAATGCATTGAAGACGACAAGGTTTTTTGCAAGCTGTGTTTGGAAGAACAGAAAAAAGACGACGAAACTACAATATTTTCATGGAAATACATAATTTAACTTTATTAGAATCCAAATAAGATGTAAATTGTTTCAGTGCTAGGTACAGTCATATTCAAAGAGCTGTTCGACAGGAAATTTAAGTCGTCACCTCAAAAATTATCACAATTTACGCGATATCGATTCTTCGGGTACTTCATTGGCTGTACGAGGGACTTTACCAAATTTCTTTAACAACGCCATTACAATTAAATCTCCAAGAGATACAAAATGGGCGCTGGGACGTAATTTAGCTTTGTGGATGGCTAGAGATCTGCTGCCATTTCATACAATAAGCCACAATGGCATCAAAGACTTCTTAACAAAATATAAAGTTGTGGTATCTGCTGATGACATTCCACTCTTCAAAACTTTGTCAACAACAGCTTTAGACGATGTATATGAATGCATTTTAAAAGGAGCAACAAGGATCGTATCAGGACAAAAGCACTTCGCCTTAACATTCGATTTGTGGACGGATAATTATAGAAGAAGAAGTTATATTACATTCACAATTCCACTTCTTGTCGACGAATTTTGAGATGAAGCACATAACGCTGGAAACAAAATACTTTGCAAAATCTCATACGGCAAGTACCATTCTAACAGAGCTCCAAGAGTAACTGCAAATGTATCATTTGGAAATGGGATCAAATTTTGTGGTAACCGACCAAGGAAGCAATATCAAAAAAGTATTAATTTGGGCTGTATTAACAGCCATTTCTGCCTTGGACATGGTCTTCGCAATTTGCTAAATATAGATGGTTACAATTCCGTATAAGATATTGGGAATTTTGTTGTGAAGTGCAAAATATTTTGTCAGCATCGACAGTTTGGAAGAACTCCTCGCATCTGAAGATAATGATTGGGTAACTATGATGAAGATTTTGGACCGCTAGACGATGTTCCCTTATAGACATATAAAAAACATAAACAACCCCCAATGATTTGCAAAGCAGTTTGGTGGACAAAAGAAATGTTTCGCTAAAGAACTCTGTTCCAACTAGGTACAACGTGTTAGCAATGTTAGACAGTCTCAGGTGTCCAACTAACAGCAATAAATAAATTGCTCACAAGCAGCAATAAGAACTATGATACTATCCGAGGCTGAAGCACAGCTATTTTTATAAACTAACAGACTTCTTAAAAAAGTTTAGAGACGCTGTTAGTCTATCTGGAGATAAATATCCATCAATATGCGTGGCCTTATTAATGGCGGTGGTCTTAACAAATTAATGAAAGCACAAACAACGAACCACTTGCTTTGACTTTGATGAAAAACAATATAAAAACTGTTGGCCAAATCGCGCATTTCTCTTAGTAGCTGGCTGGGTTTTTTGTCCGAAAGATGTGTTTCCAGCCAGGAGTTTGACCAATTTCTTCGTGTGACTCGCCAAACCGAGCAATAAGTTCCTTTTTTAGTTTATATACCGGATTCTGGTGGGGATTTGGCTATCAGAAATCTGACGCAAGTGTCTGCATCCAACGAAGGTGATGACGGTATAATATTTCATGAATCAGTTTGATGTTATGGATGTGGAGGAGTGCGTCGATTTGTGTGAACCACAACTCTGGATCTACGTGGCCATGGTGTGGAGGAAAACAGACTGTATGGATTGCACCTTACAGAATTTGACGACTGGTTGTTGTCTGCGTCTTGCCCGCTTGGCGGCAGCGGCTGCACTGCCGCAGCAGAGCTTGCAGGCTCGTCGTCTCGGGGTTAAAGCCATGTTAATGATAATTGTTTTTAGTTCTTTTACTCGGGGTCACCATATGTGGTTATGCCACATTAACTATTTAATATGAAACACAAACTTGATTGAGATTTAGTATATTTATTGTGTCGGCAAGTCGCGTCTGTTTTTCATTGAGCGCGCGTCATGTTGAGGATGTAACAATCCGGTTGGTTAGTTTTGTATCAGTATCTGATTGTGTTGTGATGTGAACTGGAACCGCCACATGATCCCACTTCCCCTTCTTCTACAAATTTCCCTTCGCCCTCCACTAACACACGCCAAAAACCTATCGAAAATACCCCCATCCCTAAAAAGGCTAAATATAAAATAAACAAAAAATGCAATGCCAACACCTTTGGCAATCGAACAATTTTTCGCTCTCTCTTCAACTCTCTTTCTGTGCATTTTTGAGAGAGTGCATCGAACATAATCAAGCCAACATCAGACTACAAGTAAAGCACTTGAGCGCAACAACAACAATAGACGCATTTCGAACACAACAACAAATAACAAACATCAACTACCGCTATGACGAAAGCGTCTGGGTCTGCAAAGCGCATACGAAGCGACTCATCTCGAGGATCTAAGGTAGCTCACGTTCGGATGCCCCTCCGCAGCTCGTTGAGCTTATCAAACGCAAACGCTTTGCGAACAGGCTGGGCATATTAGCTGCAGTATGGGGAACAGAGGAGCGGATTCTGCATTAATGGAAGCCAAATTAAATGGACTAGCGGGGTGAGATGGAGCAACTGGCCCGACGTGTTCAGCTCTTGGAGGGTGGTAATTCCGGGCTTTGCGAGATAGGGTTGGAGAGAACTCGAGGCGGAGCTGGAGGCCAGGCTTGATGCGGGGAGAACGCGGTCGTTGCCTTGTCTACGATTGCACAGGGTGCCACGCATAATGGAAGACGGGAATTTAGAACCATCATCAACAACCTATTTCTTTCGTTTAACATTTCTCCACCACCAAAAGTAAAGGGCCTTCAGGTTTAAAAATAGGAAACAGGTCCAGTCTCTTGTTGACCCAGTAATCTTGGATTAAGTTTGATTCTTGGCAAGACAAAATTAACCTTCTTCGGGCGAAAGAGTACCGGAGAAATACTAAGCAATACTGAGCCTAAATATGTTAGGTATGGATTCTGAAGCGCCTTTCTAAATGAATGAACAGCTAACCAAAAACAACTACGAGCTATTTAAAGAGGCGATGAAGTTAAAGAAAATTAGGGGTTTGGCAGGTGTTTACTCACCCAACGGTTCGGTCCATATCCCAGCAGCGTGTGGGCAAAGAATATGTCTGCATAAAAAACATGCAGGAGATCTGCAGGCTTCGAGGACTTTCAAATCTGGGAATGACCGCTCATCAACATCTGAAGTGGTCTCTTCACCTCTTGCTGGGGTACTGCAGGCAAGAGTTATTTCGTGATAGAATGTTTTAGTTCGCCAAAGAAAATTTAAAGGCTATTTTTCGCTTAAATTGGTTAATAATGTTCATTTTTTATGTACGTAAGTTATATAGAAATTATAATTTTTTCGTTTTATGTACATTGCGTATACAATGACAGCTATTTGTAATTGCAAAAAAATGGTTGATAACGTGAATAACTCCACAACCTGTAATATCATGGTCAATGCTTTGGCTAATCAAAGAAATGGCATTCGAATTTGTCATATAAACTCACAGAGTCTGCTTACAAAAATAGAAAGAATTTAGGTATTTGTTTGTAAAGTCAAATGTAGATGTTATCTGTGTGCCAAAAACATGGTTTTGTCCCCCCAATTATGTGATAAGTTGATTTTATGTAATGGTTTCGATGTATATAGATCTGATCATGGAAAACCATGCTGGGGGTGTTGCAATATATAGTTCCGGAAAAAACTAATATCTAAAATTGATCTGTAAACACCGATTGAAAGTGCGATTGAGTATCTATTTATTCAGATATTGGGGACTTAATAATGAAACTAAAATGCTAGTGGCTGCCTTTACAGACCAAATCGTTATACTGACTACACAGAAGTAGTTAATGTAATTTTGACCTTATCTTTGGACTTTGCACTGACATTATAATAGCTGGTGACCTTAATAGTAATATGTTAACTGAACGTAACTTAGCAGATGACATGGCTTATGGATTTAGTCAACTCAAATACCAACACATTACACGAGCACCTCTGACACTTTACTAGACGTATTTTGTAAATGAAACCGACAAGATTCTTTTGTATGATCGGTGGCAGTTCCAGAATTCTCAAAGCATGACTTAATTTTCTTGACGTATGATTTTAGGCCTTATAAGAGTGAGACAAACCACTATGGTATAGAGACTTTAAAAATATTGACATTAGGCTACTTCAAGATGAATTTATGAAATAAGCTGGGAGGAAATATACAGATCAAGCGATGTGAATTCACAGCTGGAAACACTTCAACTGTTTATTGAAAATTTATTCGAAGCATTTATACCCATTAAAAAGAAAGTATTGAGACCAAGTCAAAAGCCGTGGTTTAATGATAATATTGCAAAGCAAATCTCCTTGAGATATCCAGCATACAAGAAATGGAAAATATAGGACTTCTCAACATTATCAACATTTCAAAATTTTAAGGAAACAAGTTTATCAACTAATATGGACTGCTAAGAGCTCCTATTACTCCTCCAAATTTGAAAGTGCAATAACTACTAGACAGAAATATGTTGAAATTAGAAATCTTGGAATTGGAAAGCAAAAAAGTAGTTACTAGAATTGACGCTGGAATCAATGATCTAAACTGTAAATTTGTGCAATCTGGAGTACCTGAAGTTACATCTAATCCATATCTTGAATTGATGCCTAGTAATAACTGTGATAGTAGTTTTAGCTTTTTGTGTGTGAGTCGTGTGATGTTCTTGAGTCTGTTCTTAGAATTAAGTCGTCACAGAGGGCCTGAATAGATTGAATCAAAATTTCTGAAATTATCCTTCCTCAAATATTGCCTCTTATTACTCACATCTGCAACACGTCATTTTGACATCGACTTTCGGATTTTGGAAAGTGGCTAAAATTACCCATTCGAAAGGAAACATGAATACAGACCGATTTCAATCCTGCCGTTTTTATCCAAAGTTTTTGAACAATTAATGGCTCAACAAATCCTATGTTTCTGACAAATAATTTTACGGATACTGTCATTGGGCAGAGTAAGCTGCGTTAGTATGACATATGATATAAGAAGAAATGGACAATGGAGATGTGACTTTTAGCGCCTAAACGTTTGACCTTGTCTTGAATTTATTAAATTCCTAATTTTGGATACTATTAAACTTATGGCTCTAGTTATCTGATCGTAGTCAGGCGTGAACCTGTACTCTACTTTGCGTCTTTGTTACAAAAACCAGTCCTTGGCCCACTTCTGTTTTCTTTGTATGTGAATGACCTTCCAGATATGTCGTCTAATTGTAATGTCCACATGTTACGTGATGTTCAAATGTATGCAAGTCGTCCTCTGAATAAAATAAATGAGTGTGTGGATGTTTGTAATAGAGATTTGTTAAGTGTTAATGATTGGGCTAAAAATGTAACGGTTGTGCTCAATAACCACATGAAAGTGTAAGTGTATTGTAATATACAAGAAAGCCCTGAACTACAACAGACCTTCCAACACTAAGAATTGAGAATAAGTCTATTAAATATGAAACACAGACTGTAAACCTAGGTATTACATTTAATAATACATATGTTGAATAACCACGGGACTAGAGCAACTGGTAAAACATATGGAGTACTTATACAGCTTTCTTTGACTAAATTATTTGCCATAAACCTCAGACTTTTGATCGCAAAGACATACTTGATACCCACACTTTGCTATGGGATTGAAATATTCGGAAATTGTGATGCTGCCTCTAAAAGAAGACTTAACGTAACATTTAACAATATAGCTAGATATGTATTTAACAAAAGACGAACTGACCATATTACACAGCTGTTGGGGAAATATACGGTGTTGACTTTTAAATCATTTATAGTATACAGATCTCTTATTTTTATGCATAATTTAATATATACTAGAGAACCATCATATTTGTATGATAAGTTAAGTTTTGCCACATCAACAAGAACTTTGAACCTAATAGCAGTACGCCATAAACTTGCCAGTTCGGAAACAATTTGCTGTCAATACTGTTAGGTTGTGGAACCAACTACCAGCAAACATTAAGAATGTTTAGCGCAACGCAATTTAGGGAAAAACTGAATATACAAATAAAAAAACTAGATTTTTGGATGAAACGTACTATTTTACTGTTTTATTAAATTGATAGAATTCAGTAGGATAAGTCAATTAAAAATCAAACGTCTTGTTTTTGTGATTTGGTGCAATAATTTTAAGTATATGCTTGTAGCAATTTTTGTCAAATAAAATCCAAATCTAAACGTAGTGGCAATACGTAGATCTTTTTTCGTGTGGAGTGGAAACTGGTTACAGAATCGCGACACGAAAATTTTGCAGGGTTGTTTTATGGGGTTTTTCATTTCGCGCCATCGCCAAGTGGACACTGCGCTTTTTTATTATTAATAGGTCGGAGAGAGAAAAGCTCGGACGGTGTGGAACACGCCACAGCAAAAGCTCCCTGCACTGGATTGTGGTGCATACTTTCTCGCGCGAACAAACTCTTTTTATACCCTGTTCCCATTGAAAATGGAAAAAGGGGGATCATGAAGTTGTTGCAAAAGTGTAACAGGTAGAAGGAAGCATTTGCGACCCCTATAAAGTATATATTCTTGATCAGCATCAACAGCCGAGTCATTTTAGCCATGTCGTTCGTCTGTCCTTATGAACTCAGATCTAGAGACTATAAGCGTGGCACAAATTTGTGCATTTGGTAGGTGTAAGCCAGATTCAAATCGAGTTTGTTTCAAGATTTTGAAAATTCCTCCGCTCCCCCCTTTAAGCGCAAAAAACTGTCAGTGGTAAGATAGACATTCCAAACTTTGTACAGGTGGGCCAAGAGAAGTCGGGATGTTGTTTGTCGGTGTTGCATGTCGGTGGTGGTCGCGTGTAGCCGTTGCTCCGTCCTGTTGGAACCACATGCCTCCAGTCCCTAGTTCGTCCATGCAGGCAGAAAAAACCGGTTGACATATTTTCCTCTATACACGCACCGTCCACTGTTGTCGTTTGCCCCGCGGCGTTCTCGAAATGGCCCGATGACTCTTCCAGCGTGAACGCGCACACCATGTAGTCACTTTGAGCTGGTGTATTGATATATTTTATACTCCAGTAGTTTCGTTGCCCACAAGCTTGACCATTTTGCTTGTTCACGTACCCGCTGAGTGGAAACAGGCCTCATCACGCTCATTATGGTTTTGGTCGGCAAAATCGATTATTCACGATTATTCCGCGTTCTTGGGAATTATGTCGATCCCATGGCTTGTTCACTTGTAATTGCCACATCTGTCTAGTACAAACCAAACAGATCCGACTTTGGCGGCTATTTGTAAAAATAAGAGCATTTTCCAATAGAATTTGACTTCTTTTGACCCACCTTGTTTATATAAAAGGAAGTAAGGCCCAATATCTATCTATTTTGAAAGATCAAAATATAGAGACATATACATAATTTGCTTGTGGGAGAGTGGGGGCATTGCATTGTCAGTTACCGCGATTGCTTGCGTGTGTGCGTATGTTAGAGTGTGTGTGTGTGCATGTGTGAGTGTGTGTATATGTATATATGAAAACACAAGAAGTCAAAGACGGGGTATTTTGTAGTCAGGGCACTCGACTACGGCTCATTACTTGTTGATTAGCAGTTTGCGGACTGCGTGAATGATCCATGTAAGTAAGGACAAGCCAATATATGTATAATATTTTAACTCTATTTTGTACCAGAGAACTGCCAGCAAGCAGCTGTTAAGCCACTGAATCAATCTTTGGCAGACACCACATATCAGCCAACCCAGAGGTGAAACGGAAGTGCGACGGACCGGTTTGAGCATAAATGTCTGGCCGGAATAATAAAAAAATAGTGGTGTTGTGCCTGCATCTGTCCCTCCCCTTCATACAGAGCTGTTGCTGTTCCCAATCTGCTGCCTAACACAGAGAGCATTTCGGTCGGCCAAGTGGAAAGCGGACTTAGCTACGAACTTTGTGGTAGGGTTTCAAAATATCTTATCATGTCTGACGAATACCAAAGAGGATTAAAATAGAAATACTACAAAATTTTTAATTAGGAAAATGTACCAGCATCGACTATTAAGCGAAATCACAGTTCGTAGATATCCATGAACACCACAAACCGCAAAGTACCTTGAACACGCGCAACTTGCTGACCACAATTGACCAAAATAGTAATCTATTATCCAATACATGGTTATGACTATACTAAACCTCGATTAATACAAGGATGATCAATAAAGAAAAAATAGGCAGAGCATTAACAATGTATCAAGGCAGTTTACGAGACGGCAAATAATTAAATCGCAGAAAAATACCAAAGAGGGTACAAAATATTAATAATAAAAAAGATTACTGCCAATCGAGTGGAAAATCATGCTAGGATAAAACCATGAGCGGAGATTCACAGTTAGTAGATCTCCCATGGTACTAAAACCGCTAAATGCCAAGAAACTGCTTTTTCCAGGCCATAATTAGCAGATAACTATCGAACCATGGTAATCACAATTCTGAAAGGCCGCAATTAAAAAAACCATGGATGACCAATGGTAAAGAGAATGTAGCCAGGATCATAAAAAGAGCCTTAATAAAGCCGTTTTCCGTGACTGCTTTGCAGTTTACTGGCTTGGTACTCATTTGATAACTTTCGCAATACTGATTAGTCAGTTACGGAAAACTGTTAAGTACATTCTTCCAATATGTCGCTGGGTTGGCCAGGATCGCACTGCTTGAACTTTGCTACGTTCTAAGTAGGCTGCAAGTGGTACAGAGCAGACCTGTGCAACTAGCACCTAATTTTCGATCACAATTGCGCATTTCTTGGCTTGTTTTTGCACGCCGACATTTTGAAACACATGAAATAGATCGCCAAACAGAGATTCAAAATGACCAAATCTTTGTATTGCTCTAGCTATCTTTGTTTTTGCAACAGTAACTTATTTAGCAAAAATTAACACTCACATTTTTACGCTCTCTGCTAGCGTGGCAATTCAAATTAACCACACGGTGCCGCTGACTATTGCGACTGCATTTGTGATACACAAAAAACACGAGTAACGTAAAAACTGCAGTGGCTGGGACACAGAAGGAGAGAACCGCGGTGACTCGATGTCATTTAAGAGTCAACGCGACCTAGTCTAGGCAATACACGAGCTCGCAGATACCATGCTTATCCCATACACAGTACTGTGAATTTTTTTTTTCAGCGTGCTGCTTGCTGTTCTGCAGTAGAAAGTATAGTTAAAAAAATAAAAATATATATATTTTTACGATTTTCAACTTGATTTGCAGGAATCTTTTTTTTTATTGTCTCTGATAATGCTCTGTCTATTTTTTATTAGGTTCATCTTGTTATTGCTCATGGATTTAAGTATTTTATTACCATGGCTGGATAATAGATAACTATTTTGGTCAATTGTGGTCAGGTTTAATCGTGCCTTAAGTATTTGGTTTTAGTACCATGGATATCTTCTAATGACTCCGCTTATGGTTGATCTTTCATTTAAAATGAAAATTTTTAGGTTTATTATTTTAATCACTTCCTGATCTAATGTTGAACAGTCATGATAAGTATGTTTAAAAACCTACAAAGTCCATAATTATATGTCAAAAAGACTTTTATTTTGTGATTCAAAAATAAAACTCTCTGACTGAGTCTTATTTACTGAACTATATAATAAAAGTCTTTCGATAATTTTTATTTGCTGAGTTTTAGTGGCCGGGTGGCTCAGCGGCTTGTGTGCACGACCGCTGTGCAAGAAGTTGTGGATTCGATCCTCCAGACATCTAATGGATTTTTTTTCAGACAAACTTTCACCAAGCCACACCTCCTTGCTGTAGCGCCAGCTTTGTGATTCTCCATGAAAAAGCTTCTCAAACTGCCGTTTCGGACTCAGCGCTAAACTGTAGGGTCCCTTCCTGTGCCTTCTAAAATTAGAAACCGCACGAGCCAAGAGATTAAAGAGGCTCGGCTTTGGCCCTTTGGGGCTGTATCAACTGACAAGCCTTGGGGCTGTGTCCAACCTGACAACCATTTAGTTGTTTAAAATAAAAGGCTTCAATAATTATTATCAATTCACTTTTAAATATAAGTCTTCATGAAACTGTTCTAAATGAAGTTTTATTATAAAACTTATATTTAAACAGTTATTTTGTTAGTAGTAATAGAAAATATTGAACAGCTTTTTATCCTCCAGTGAAAATAAAACTCTTTTATAATTAATAAATAAATTCCTCAATAACTGTTTCTTAAGAGTCATAAAAATAAGACTTTGAATAACTATTAAATGAGAACTTTGCAATATAGGTAATAACTGTTTCCGTCCCTGGTTTGTTGTGGTTTTCCATGATTCAGAAGGCGTTTCGTACGTGACTCCTTACCGTTGAGTCAATTCTATGCAATCAGAACTTTAAACTGTTGGGAACTGTTAAGCGCAATGAAACCAAATTGAACTCACATACAGATAGCCAAACTTAATGGGTGTCAATGCCAAAGCTTTGGTCTAAAGTTTTAAGTGAAAGCTTGAAGCTTTTTAACGAGCTTGAGCTACTAGCTAAAGTTGAATGCCAAACATAAAAATAACATGTGTTGTTGTTACATGAAACTTTTGTTAGTTTCGTTTACAAAACAAGAGCCTTCGGGGTAATTTAGCGAAACGCTTTCTGATAACTGGATTCTGAATCATGAACCAGCTGTAGCAAAGGTATCCACGCTCTTTTGTAATGCATAAGTTGTTTACAGTTGTGGACAAACATATGACCTGTAAACTCATAGTATTCATTATATTGATATGCAAAATTTATAAGTTTTTGCGTGAACGACAGCTGAGTACCATTATGAAAGATCCTTTATTTTTTTGCCCATTTGGCTAAATAATTCTCCAAAAATTTAGAAACAAAAATTAGCACAAAAAAATAAATTTTGTTTCTAATATTCTTCGGTTTGAAACCAATATGAGTATTCCAATAACCTTTCGATTCATACCCTGCTTGACTTCGTCTTATGTTTCTGACATGTGATAGTTCAAAGTTTATGGTTTTTGAGTTTGATTTTCGAATTCAACAGCATTCCAAATAACTTTAAAAATAATCTATCGGGTCTGTTCGGTTTTCGACACTATTTTCTGTGCAAGCTTTAATGTTTCGCGTTTTAAGTTGTATTAATTTGTATGTAAGTAACAAGACAATCTCTGTGCTTCTAGATCTCGTCGTAATTTTCTCTCGAAGATTAGATTCCACTTGGCATTAAGCAATCGGTTTCAGTAGCTCAAACGAATTCGAGTTTTATAACAGATCTAACCGTTGGCATATTTTTCACCTCCTATACAACGTTATTCAAATTGGATGAAAAATGTTAACTTTTACACAAAAATCGACTCGAAAACCGGAACAGGGCCCTATAAAAAAAGTGTCATTTTATTTTTTTTTATTTTTCTAAACTAGTGTATTTGGGCACTCATTATAAATTTCGATCGTAAATTTGATCTTAATTTTCATTTAGGGAGCACTTTCTTTTTAGACCTCAATTACACTACGCCAGACAAATAACCATACGAACCCCGGTGCGAGCAGACGTGCAGATTATTCAGTGGACAAAGCTTTTAAGCATCTCGACAAAATGAACTAAAAACAAACTGTAAATCAATCACACATATGTACATACACATCAGTGCAGTTACTTTTGCTTCGCTTATGACTGGTGTACTTTCAAGTCTAAATAGACGAAGTGCTATGTCAATCCTCGCCCTCTGATTCCGGCCATAACGGTCCGGCTCTTCTAAACACTAAAACAATTAATGAACTTTTGACATATACCATCGGTCCAAAATTGTTTATTATGAGCCAAACAAACAGCTTCATTAACACTAGTTTCCCCCTTTTTGATAAAAAAATTTTGGACTACTCTGCCTGTGGAGACCTGAAAACAGTTAACAAATTTTGAACGGTACCGTGCTAATAAACACAAAGAACGTGCAATCCCAAAAGTTTTACAGTAAACACCTATAAATAGGATCTCTCACAATACTTCAAAAGCTGAGCTCTCAACATCCCGGGCAGGGAGCAGAAATCGAGAAAATTAAAGAAAAATCGGATGAAATAAGCCACAAAACCGGCCCAAACTTTACATTTGCTTGCCCACGCCCAAGGTCACCAAAGGGGATGAAAAAAGCGCGCCAACAACTGTTGGCAGTATGGGCATATCAAAAATTTTGCAAAATTAACAACAGTAAAAGAATAACATATAAACAGCTGAGAGCAACGAACTTTGCACTCAGCCAAAGACTGCACCAACTGTAATCATCTTAAGATCTCGGCTTGTAGCCATGCAGCGTTCCTTGTAAGGAAAAAGAGATTCAAGCTATTGTCACCATCGAAATGGATCGTGAAAACTGCCCATGAATCTTACATGCAAAGACACCCCTTATTCTTTACCTCATATGCTACTGTGGCCAACAGTAACCCAACAACAGTATCTGAGAAGCCCACAACATCAGAGCAGGCTACCCGCCAATCATGGATAATCACAACTGGTCTTGCCAATGGATACCGAAATGCCAACAGCAACGCCATCCCAGTCGCCGAAGCCATGTAACGAACCTTTGCAGCTGGGCGTAGCTCAGAGGAATAGGGGATCGCTTCAACAAATTTATATGAAGAATTGCCGAAAAAAGCATATAACGTTAGAAGCCTAGGCCTTTGCCTCTCCGGCTACGGCCCTTACTCTCTAACCTCCACAGATCGCTCTCTCTCGCTCTATCCTCCTGAGAGCGAGCTTTCCCTAATCGCCGTGCTACCCTGTAGTTCCCCTGTGAGAATTACTCCTCCACCTCCCCCTTTTCTTCGGCTATTTTTGTTCCCACACAAAAACTCATTACCTCTCCCATTACCTCCCGTTCACTGTTTTCGTCTTTCCACTCCCCCATTTTAAATTTGCGCGCCACCTTTTTCCAACTGCGCGCCCCCTTTTTTCGCTTAAATTTAAATTCCCGCGCCTTTGTTTAACGTCCCGCTCCCCATTTAAATTTTTCGCGCCACCTTTTTTCCCCTTATGCCCTTCTGGTCACACCAGCACGTGATCGATAACACCGATACAGCTATCGCTACTCGATACGTTGCCGCCAGTGTGACCGTTGCACTCTTTTTCGGTATTTTCCCCCACGCCCTTCTATCGATATCGATTCCGATACCGATCGTGCCACCATGCTGTTCCACCGGTAAGTTTCTGTGTATAAAATTTCCCAAAATATCGCCCTAATGACGCTTCTTCTTCCCACAGGTACCCTGATTGCGTTTCCCCCTTCCGCCCAGGTAGTTCCCCTGCAGTTTTCCCTCCCCCGCCGCCCATTCATTGTATTGTTTTTTTTCTTCCAGCCAGCGCGGCCGGCGGATGTTGCTCACCCTGACCCTTGGCCAGGCCCCACTCTGCTGTCGCCCTGATGCTGCCCTGCTGTCGCCCCGGGCGATTTGAGTGTTTTATAAATTGTGTGAAAAATTGTGTTTTAGTTTTTTTTTCCTGTTTTGTGTTGTGTGTTTCGTTGGTGGCTCCCACGCCAACCGGTCTCGCCACCCTTGTGTTTTCCACGACTTCCACCGATATTTTCTCCTCCAACCAACCATTCCTTCTACCTCTTGGTGGGATATTTATTTTCATCCCCGCACATTCCCTCTCAAACCTGCCTTTACTAGGAAATCCCATCCCAACACCAGTCCATCTATGACTCCTGGCAGGACCAGTAATTCCATTACCAATTCCTTATTCCCGAAACTTATCCTAGCTGGGAATTGTTCGCAAACATTGCTGCTCCTGCCATCCGCTAGCCTCACCTGTCTCCTTACTCGGTTAAGCGATCCTTCCCCGCATTCTCTCAACATTTCCTCGCTCACAAAACACTGGTAGCCCCAGTGTTCGACTGGCCTTATACGCTGTCTTTCCGATCAACACTGTTGCAGACAAACGCGCTCCCTCGTCCTTTAACTCTCCTATTAGTGCTGAGGGCTGGTCCTGACGACACCCGCTCGTCCCTCACAGACCGGGGTCGACGATCGTTTCCCGAACGCCTGCAGCACTCCCAGGTTTTTCGACTCCTATCCGTCCACGCCAACAGTACTCTCTCACCCCATGACACTCTCGCGCAAAATGCTCAACCTGCCCGCACCGCCGGCATGCTTGTGAGGATTTTCTACAGATCCTTCTCCGCGCGGTTGAGCAACCGCCTGCGCATGTCCTTGGGGGCGTTACTCTTGCACATCTATGACAGCCGTCATTTTTGTGCCCTGAATTCTGTTCCGGCTGTGGTGGGGGAACTGACTGCCATAAAACGCGACCTATTCGGTCTGCTTTCCTGCCTCAAATTGTACCTGTCACTACACACTGGCTATCGTTGACCTCCTTGCAAATTACCGTCGAGCCAATCGCTTCGACTTCCCGCAAGATTCCGTCACTCTGCCTTCTCGGTTACCGTTCGCTCGCACTTAGGTTCACAAATAATTACTGCCGCTCCGCGCACTCGTAAATCTCCGACTGTCCCGTCTTCTGGGCGGCTGCTCCGCAGGCCCCGTTCCGCTGCTCCAAGCAGGGCCTGTGTGATCCCAGACACCGTTATATGTTTCCAACGACTGCCTGGCTCCATCGAGGCCTTTCGCTGCTGTCGTTGTAACGGGACGTCCGCTGCTTTCGTGCTGCCTAGCAACACAAATCGTCCACTCGCAGCCGTCTCGAACATTCGATCCCGTTAGCTTTGCGCCTCTCAGCCAATCCCCGCTCGTCGCCGTCCTCCAGCTACTGTTCCGTTGAAGCAAGGCTTTTGCCTCTCAGGCCACGGCCCTTGCTCTCCAACTCTCCACAGATCGGTCTCTCGCTCTTTTCCCTATGAGAGAGAGCTTTCCCCAATTCGCCGTGCTACCCTGTAATCACCGGCTTGTGAGGAGTTACTCCTCACAGCCAAACAAAAATAATGTTGTTGTTTTGCCAAAAAACACTAAGGCTCGAACCAGACATAAAGATAAGAAAAACGCAGCTGTTTTTAATGTCGGACCAACGAAGAAAATGAAAACTAACACCAAATCAGATAATTCCATAGAAGACTATTATGATTCAGTCATAGCCTAATTAACCATTCATTCACCCCGCGCGTGTCGGTGCTGTCCGGCGATCTCACTTTATTTCGACTAAGAGGGATCGCCGGACGGCACCGGTCAGTGCACCCATATCCAATCCAGGGATGCCCGCATATATTGAATAATAACCTCATTTTTCTCTATACTTATACATAAATATACCACTACATATTGTTTATCTATAATTTTATTAATTACACTACAATGAACCTAAGAGATTATACAAATAATTAGAAGAAATCAAAACTACTCAAGCTACTACTATTCCTATTTCACACTACTACTATTCCAATCATTTTAAACCATCTCACTTAACCCTCAATTTGACAAGCTCCTTGAAAAGATGATCGTCAATTGTCTTTGGTGGTTGCAACAACAAACTACTTTGAAAAATTCGGACTGGCAAAGGAAAATCTGTAACAGAGACTCTACCAATGGTAGATCGTGTGATTACCAGATATCTTCAAAAGAATTAACATATATCTGCTCTTTCTCTTGGATTTGAGAAAGAGTTTGATATACAGGTCCCAGGACAAACTAATACAAAATATAACGCCTAAAATATAAAATAAAATGGTTAAAAAAATACAAAACATTATATATATATAAAAAAATTAAATAGAATACAATATATAATATTAAAAAAAAAATAAATAAAAAATATAAACCAATATGTAAAATAAAAAGATAATATAGAAAATACAAAACATAAAATATAAAATAACATACAATAAATTTATAATACAAAATGTAAAATATCTTGCAGTTTTTGGCTGGCACGAGGTCGTGTTGTGCTTTCGCGTAGCAACACAAAGGAGGCTTGGTAACAAAGCCTCCTTTGTGGTGTTGTGTGTCTCTTTTTTGTGGTTGTGTGGGGGCGTAGCATGGCCTCGAGCCAGCTAAAAACAGCAATTTAACTTAACATAAAGTTTGTAAATACCGGTCAGAAAATAAA
The DNA here is from genome assembly GCA_018904265.1 of Lordiphosa collinella. Lineage (NCBI taxonomy): Eukaryota > Metazoa > Arthropoda > Insecta > Diptera > Drosophilidae > Lordiphosa > Lordiphosa collinella. The sequence continues at coordinate 126,991 of JAEIFV010000593.1, read as the reverse complement.
AAATATAAAATTGACAAAAAAAAAATTATAAATAAATAAAATATTATATATAAAATATAATTCTGAATATGGGTTTAACGACCTATTTTGATTTTAGTCAAAGTGAATGTTAGCAGGCTCAAGGTCGAGGTTTGATTATAGTTCAATAATCAACCAGAAAATTCAACAGAGAATACATTTGAACATGAACAGTAGCTGTGGCTGTGTAGACGGCCGTTTCGGCTGCCGCCATGGCAAAGCCTTCGTCAGTACACTTTCAGTTGCTGTCACACCAACAAGCCATTTGCAAATCCTATTTATACTACCAAGGCGGCGAATAAATTGTTGAGAATTCCAAGTGCACAAATTTGCACGAACTTTCAACTAGCTTTTTAAGCTAGAATTTCAAGTGCACAAGCTTGCACGAACTTTCAACTAGCTTTAAGCTCCGCTTTTATAGGGTATATGAAGGTATATGCATTGGCATTGAAGGTTGTTCAATGTATCTCTGTTGTTTATGGCCACTATTTTAATTACTGAGAAATTCGTCTCAGAGTGTGATTAAAGTGTGCCACGATTTTCTTGTGTGCATTTATTTAAAGGGAGTATGCTTCCCTTTTTGTATAAATACCAAGGTATTTTTTATTGTAAGCGGAGCTTAAAGCTAGTTGAAAGTTCGTGCAAGCTTGTGCACTTGAAATTCTAGCTTAAAAGCTAGTTGAAAGTTCGTGCAAATTTGTGCACTTGGAATTCTCAACAATTTATTCGCCGCCTTGGTAGTATAAATAGGATTTGCAAATGGCTTGTTGGTGTGACAGCAACTGAAAGTGTACTGACGAAGGCTTTGCCATGGCGGCAGCCGAAACGGCCGTCTACACAGCCACAGCTACTGTTCATGTTCAAATGTATTCTCTGTTGAATTTTCTGGTTGATTATTGAACTATAATCAAACCTCGACCTTGAGCCTGCTAACATTCACTTTGACTAAAATATAAATCTATACATCTATACAGTGCTGGGAATGCTGATAGGTTTTCTTAATCAGTCGTCGATTAAATAAAAAAAATTTTTTTTTTTAATAATTTAATAATGGAGTTTTTCAAGCTAGAATCAATGGGCGTGTTCACCAGCATAAATCAATAACCAAAAATCGACTAATTTTGTTAGATTGTGCTGGTGAACGGGCGTGATGTGCAATCATGATTGCTAATTTTCGTGATTGTGTTAGATGTAAATCCATCAAAGTATTTCTTTGTTAGACTGATTTGATTTGTGATTGTTATCGATAGCAAACAACTGACAGCAATAAACAAAGAATTAATTTTGTAGAAATTAAAACAAAATGTGCAAGGAATCGTCTTTGCTTTTTGCAGTTTGGACGTTGGCAGAACGAGAGTCCCTCTCATCAGTAGGTGACCGTTTCGACATACCAAAAAGCCCTCAAAGGAGTAGCCAATGTTCTTAATCTAGGTGCCCACACCCACGCACACCGCGTACCATTCACAGCGTCCCATTTGCAGCTTTAAATACGTCTCACATGTCTGCCACACCACCGGCACCCGCTTGCCCAGGTCTGCCCTAAAGATGACTCGCTTCACCGAGGTGTGTATGACTTGTGCCTGCTCCGCTATGGCCTGCAGCACCTCCAGCATGATCCAGAGCTGCACATCTTCACTGACATTTGGTATATGCTGCTGCTGGAACTTATTGATCACCTCAACGGCACACGGCCAATCCTGCTGCAGCATGTGCACTATATAAGCTCTCAGTGCAATGCATAGACGATGGCAGCATAATCTTGGGTCCTCCCGCAAACTGCACAATAGTCTCGAGTGTTCGTGCTCTGCATTTCATCCAAATCGGTTGGGAGACAGCTTTCCTCCGAGTCTATCATAGAGCTGCAAGAAGGCCCCCAAGTTGATTTCTCAAACCTGGCCGCATGAAACTCCTCGTTCTCCTCTTCGCTTACAAGTAGCCAATCTGGGCAAACCAGAGACAACCAAGTCGCCACCGAAGAGGTCGAAATTTCGCCACTTCGGCGTTTTTGACGACAGTCACATCCAATGTAATGGATTGTACTTGATGTTATTCATATTTTATTATTTATTTTATTTGTGGTCAAAACTTCCGCCAATAAAAAATATCGATAATTTGTTTGACTGTAAATTCTATCAAAAACCGTTCACCAGCAGTCAAACACTTTTATTGTGATTGTTGATTTATGTTAGATGATTGGTGTGTGCTGGTGAACACGCCCATTTACTTGATTTAAATAGTTGAACTTTTCAGTTACCATTAAATTTAGTTGAAATTTGTTTACATTTACCTCAACTATTTTTCAAGCTAATTGAATTTTAATTGAACTTTTCCATTAAAATTTAGAATCAGTTGAAAATTCAAGCTTTAAGTCAATTATTAATGGCACTTGAGCCTAATCAAGTGCCAGCTGATATTTATTTATTTATTTCTCTTAAATTAAAAATTTACTTGGAATATTTCCCTTCCATTAAATTTTCAATTGGGGTTTTACACAACCAGGCAAAATTTAATTGGATATTGGGCCTTACATAATATATGTAAAGTTTGGAAGGTCTATCTAAAAAATTGTGACTCTGACAGTTTTTTGCGCTTAAAGGGGGGAGGGGAGGAATTTTCCAAATCTGAAACAAACTCGATTTGAATCGGGTATACACCTATCTACATGCAAAAATTTGTGGCTCTAACTCTTATAGTCTCTGAGAAACACGCGTTCATACGGACAGACGGACGGACAGACGGACAGGGCTAAATCGACTCGGCTGTTGATGCTGATCAAGAATATATATACTTTATAGGGTCGCAAGTGTTTCCTTCTACCTGTTACATACTTTTGCACAACTTCATGATCCCCCTTTTCCCATTTTCAATGGGAACACGGTATAAAAAGGGTGGGGTGTGTTGCTGCTGCTCCCCAGACACCCCATTCTTCTTGTTATCAGATTTGGAAAATTCCTCCCCCTGCGCAAAAAACTGTCAGATAGGATTTTAAGATAGACCTTCCAAACGTTGCATATATCAAGTAAGGCCCAATATCTATCTATTCTGGAAAGATCAATAAGATCGGACAACAAACACCGAAGTTATATACGAATCAATTTGGCTTGTGGGAGAGAGGGGGGGTCTTGCATTGTCAGTTATCGCGCGCGGCCGCATGCCATGTGTTTGTGTGTATGTTGGAGTGTGTGTACGTGTTTTTTTTTTTTTTTTTTGTGTAGGGGTGGTTGAAAGCTTTAAAGCCGGTTTGGCGCTAGGATATAGCAACCAAAGCGTGGGACTTGAGTTACCGCACCCACTAAACAATCCACCCCCATCCCGATTCCCGGCGGAACCACCGTTCGGTATTACTTCGCCGGGGGGAATGCCCAAGGCTCACCTAGGATTCTCTCCTATGTATTAGAATTACGCAGTCTTTCTGCGCAGCGCAGTTTTTGGAAAATTTTTGTGGCCATATTGCAGACTGCAGACCAATTTTGTTCCGATTCAAGCATTATATTCAACAGGTTGCTAACGGCTGGTGTCCTCCCGACCCCCCTGCTTAGTTCGGTTCGTTCATTTATGAAGGACGGACAATCAAAAATAACGTGTTCTGCGTCTTGGATGACCGACTGCCCTGTACAGTCTGGGCAATACGGGTCGTCTTCGTGTTTGAACCTATAAAGATAGGATTTCAAACATCCGTGTCCCGTAAGGAGTTGCGTCAAGTGGTATGTCACCTGTCCGTGTCTTCTGTCTAGCCAGGGCCCTATATTAGGAATAAGGCTCTATGTCCATCGTCCTTTGGTCGATGGTGTGTGTATGTAAAGAAAAAACACACGAAATCAAGGGAACAGGGTATTTTGTAGTCGGGGCACTCGACTGCAGCTCCCTTTTTTGTTTTTAGTTAAAGACGAGTGCATCGTTTTTTCTTATTTTAAGGAAATTTTATTCTCAATTTTAAGGCTTTATATTTTAATGGTTGGTTTTTTAAAATTCAGGTCAAAAATTTCACCAATATAGGAAAAATTTTCTAAGTTTAGGGCAAAAACATTTTATGGCTAGATTTTCTGAAATCTAAGAAAAAATTTTCTGTGTGTAGCCGCTGAGCCACACCCAAGCATTTGTAATGAATTACGTATACAAAAATACTTTAAAAAAGGTCTGCAAACCGCTCTGGAACAGTGGTGCCAGAATATGTGAACCATATCCTGATTAATTAGCGGGAAAAACAACCAGAAATAGTTAAGAATTGCAAAGGGCTAAAACTGAAAAAAAACGTTGTTGAAACTCAAATCCAACAAAAACTTTAAAAATTACTGTTATTGTATAGTATTGTAAGGCCCATGCATATTTTCGGTACATGCATCAGCAAACTTAAATATTCATTTCAAAAGAAACCAACGACCGCCGCGATTTTTTTGCATCATAATTCTTTATAATTCCCGGTGAATCGAAAGAATAAATTTGGAATATTTTGAGCTCAGGTTTCTATACTTGACAACATAGCTGTAATGTTAACAATACTTCCCGTATTTTATTACTTTCATTACAATTATCACGATTATTCAGACAATAAAAAAAATATAGGGCGTCGTGGAACACCCGTTACTAGCGAAGCTCTTTATGAGAGATGACTTGAAATTACAATACTTGCTACAGAATATAAAGTAATTTTGTTTTGATTTGCCCCATCAAAAATCGATGTTGACGATAGTGCTTTATTTTTTTTTTTTTTTTGTTTAAATTCAATGAAATTGCTGAATTTCACAATTTGACCATTTATTGACATTTATTTAAAAAATTCAACATGGGGTTTTTGAACTACTATTACATCATAGTATTAAACTATTTCTTTGCGTTAAAATAAGAGTTCCCAAATATTTCTAAGAATTTTTAAGCGATGATATTACAAATTTAAGAAATTTCTTGGTGACAAAGTCCTCGCATATTTTGAAGCATTTAAAGGTGTTGAAAGTTGTTCGGGACTATTCCCGATCCTTGGATCTTTTAGGATCATTGTATTCTGACCGATACTATTTGACCGGAATTCGCCCCTTTAAAAACTCGGACTCAATGAAGTCGCTGTTTAGGCCAATGTTTAGTCACTGATTTGGTCACCGTTTCGGAAACTGTTTCGGTCACTTTTTCGGTCACTGGTTCGTTAGCTGCTAATCTACCACCACCACCCTTCTGCTGCTATGCACACTGCACATTGGGCCAGCGAGCCGATTTTTCGACGAAAATTCAAATTTTTTATAGAAAGTAAACCTATTTTAACAATAAAACTTGAATAGTATATACTTTGACTAAAATGAATCAAAAGATTTTAATTGTTTTGATGCATCCCTGGAATTTTGGCAGCACTTCAAAGTCAGCTGTTTGATTGCATGCCTGCGAAACTAAAAAGCGCGGGAAAGTTTTTGTTTACTTGCGAGCGTCCCAAAATCATTGTGGTCTAAACAATTTTCACTAAAATTATGGAAAAGAAAGATCAAGGTATGTAGAATATTTGAATTAAAAAGATTTCGTTCATGTTTGTTAATGTGTTTTTCAGGGACCGTAATCATTATAAGTTATATAATAAAAATAACATAGTAATGATTATATTTTAATTTTTAACAATTTTGTTTAGTGATAATAATTATTTTTGAGTAATTTTATAAAACTTAGACCGTAATCATTATTTTTGATCAAAAAAAATAAAACTCAAAAATAATGATTATTAATGATTTTTACTTTTTTCTTCACTGATAATAATTATTTTTGAGTAATTTTTTAAAAACTTAGACCGTAATCATTATTTTTAATGAAACAAAAATAAAACTCAAAAATAATCATTATTAATGATTTTTACTTTTTTCTTCACTGATTATAATTATTTTTGAGTAATTTTTTAAAACTTAGACCGTAATCATTATTTTTTATCAAAAAAAAAATAAAACTCAAAAATAATGATTATTTTTGAGTTTTATTTTTTCGCTCAAAATAAAACTTTACAGTAATTTACGGACTCTGGGTAAAATATTTTGCCAATATTATTTTTTATTCTTATAACTGGAACCTAAAGCTACCTCCCATCATTATTTTTATACCCTGTTCCCATTAAAAATGAGTTCTTGCAGACCATTGAGGTTGCTTCAGATGATGAAACTGAAGATGGCGGGCCAACTGATGAAATAAAGAAGGGATATGCAGAAATTGACGGCTATAGCCCAAAGCCAATTTGCTTGACCTCCAATATTATGGAGTATTGGGAGGAAAAGCGATTTTTATACCCAACTTTATACCAGCTGGCCAAAGTGGTACATTCGTTTCCTGCAACACAAGTAAGTGTTGAAAGATCGTTTTCGGCCCTCAAAATGATGCTCACGGATCAAAGGTGCAACCTCGGTGACGAGTCATTGGCGAAATTACTCTTCGTAAAATTAAATAATAATTTAATATATGATAAATTAATTATTAAATTTTTTTGAAAACAAATTTTAGAAAAAACAAGTAAGGGAGCTGTAGTCGAGTGCCCCGACTACAAAATACCCTGTTCCCTTGACTTCTTGCGTTTTCATACACATATATACACACTCACACATACACACACACTCTAACATACGCACACATGCACGCGCAAACGCGGTAACTGACAATGCAAGGCCCCCCCTCTCACACAAGCAAAATTGATTCGTATATAACTTCGGTGTCCGATCTTATTGATCTTTTCAGAATAGATAGATATTGGGCCTTACTTGATATATGTAAAGTTTGGAAGGTCTATCTTAAAAATTGTGGCTGTGACAGTTTTTTGCGCTTAAAGGGGGAAGGGGAGGAATTTTCCAAATCTGAAACAAACTCGTATTGAATCGGGTATACACCTACCTACATTCAAAAATTTGTGGCTCTAGCTCTTATAGTCTCTGAGAAACACGCGTTCATACGGACAGACAGACAGACGGACGGACAGACGGACAGGGCTAAATCGACTCGGCTGTTGATGCTGATCAAGAATATATATACTTTATAGGGTCGCAAATGCTTCCTTCTACCTGTTACATACTTTTGCACAACTTCATGATCCCCCTTTTCCCATTTTCAATGGGAACAGGGTATAAAAATAATGCTGGGAGGTAGCTTTAGGTTCCAGTTATAAGAATAAAAAATAATATTAGCAAAATATTTTACCCAGAGTCCGTAAATTACTGTTGAGTTTTATTTTGAGCGAAAAAATAAAACTCATAAATAATCATTATGTTTGAGTTTTATTTTTTTTTGATAAAAATAATGATTACGGTCTAAGTTTTAAAAAATTAAATTTAATGATTATTTTTGAGTTTTATTTTTGTTTCATTAAAAATAATGATTACGGTCTAAGTTTTAAAAAATTACTCAAAAATAATTATTATCAGTGAAGAAAAAAGTATAAATCATTAATAATCATTATTTTTGAGTTTTATTTTTTTTTTATCAAAAATAATGATTACGGTCTAAGTTTTATAAAATTACTCAAAAATAATTATTATCAGTGAAGAAAAACGTAAAAATCATAAATTTAAAAATCATGACGGAAATGCAGAGAATAAGAAAAAATAAAGATTATGGTGTGAACCATTTTTTTTCTAGGTCCATTAGAAGTGTGTGATTTTTTAGTTAAAAAAAATAAAAATAATCATTATTTACGGTCCCTGGTGTTTTTTGTGTGCGTTTATTTGTGTTTTCCAAAAAAGTGAATCGCTAACCCGTCTGTTGTGGATTATAACTAATTTTGTGCCAAGTTGTGCCAAAAAGTAATTATGTGTCATTATTAGACATCGGATTTTAGGTTTTTTTTTGTGTGGTCCAAAAAATTCGAAATTTTGGCATTTGACTAATATAAATATTGGCAATTTTTTAAGATGATCATATCCAAAATATGCTTTTTTTAGGTAAAAGTATATGCTAAAATAGGTCAAAAATAGGTCAAAATAGGTCAAAAATAGGTCAAAATAGGTCAAATTAGGTCAATTTAGGTCAAAATATGTCAATATATTTTTTCATATATGAGATTTTTTGATTTGTGTGTAAGTTTATGGCACATATGTGTGGCTGGTCAAATTAATTATAATTTAATTTACAATATATAATTATAAGTTTTTAAATGGTATCGGATAAGGGCGGTGTCCACTCGGCGCGAAATGGCCGCGAAAAGAAAAGTGCATATAAAACCATATGCTGCGTAAATTTTCCGTGTCGCGATTCCGTAAACAGTTTCCACTCGACACAAAAAAGATTACGCCACTACGTCCTGTTACCAATTACGTAGCGAGTAAAGTGTTGTTAACGCCTCATTTCGCGCGAAATTATGAGAGAACGAATCGAATCGCACGGAATTGTAAGTAAGAAGAACCACAAACATAGCAATGAGCGCACCAAAAAAAAGATTCTGCCAAAAAGCGACGATTGCAGCCATTTTCAAATGCTGATAAAATTAATTTAATGCAAAGTGAAGGCTACCCCCGAAAAAATCAGACTGCCAAAGCACAGCAGTTGCCGAGAAGTTGGCGTCTGCCATCGAGAGCTTGGTGAGCCACACAAACCGCATAGCAGGTCAGTCTATGCAGCAGGGACTGAAGCACATAGATATACAGTTAATAGCAGCAGCTTAGCAGACTCTGTTAAGAATCGGCGAAACATCGTATATTTCGCGCGTAATATTCCGCGTCCAGTGGGCACCGCCCTATAATATTAAATTGAAAGCCGAAAAGCTTCTCTCCACATCACACGATGTAAGTGTTGCATATTTATTCTTTCTTACATTGTCTTGGACACATATTTATTTATATCAGGATAGGATGCACGCACAGTCTCCGCAATCCTGTGGAGCGCGTGAGCCAAACAAGTAACATGAATCATGTTGGGATACTTTTAGATGCTTTCCAGCCTTAATCATATGCAGCTGCATCCGTTAGTAGCATAAGTACGTTTTCTTCAATGTCATTCGGCCACAAATTCCTCAGGGCATTATTTACAAATCTTGAAATTGAACTCCTTACTAGCAACTAGATATGGTCTTGTGGGAGTTAAATCATTGAGACTTACAACTATAAGATTGGCTATAAACTTCCCGGCTTTATCAGTGGTTTCATTTTTTATTTGTTTTCGGCATCTTTACTTCCTGCTTTATGAAGGCCACAAAAATGACCGACGATGCTTATAAATTTAATTAGCAAAGTTATATTGCAGACGCCTACTTGGGAGCATATATTGACTCTCGAAATATGTAAAAGCGTATGACATATTCCAAAATAGGTCAAAATAGGTCGAAATATTCTTGAATATGCTTTTAGGTCGAAGATATGTAAATATGTCAAATATGCAAAATCAATGAGGATTTAAAATAATCTACTTTTCGTGAAACAAATTTGTATCCAATCAAATATTTTTTGTGAAAAAACATTACCTAAAAATGCTCAAAATTACCTGAAATTTATGGACATTTTACCTAAAATGACAACCAAGGAATATTTTCCTTAATGCCTCTATTACCTAAAAATTTTAGGCAATAAAGTAAAAAGTTTTAGGTAATGTGTGACCTAAAAATTTAGGCAACATATGACTTTAAATCGTCTATTTAGGTAATATATAGGCTTAAAAATTAGTCAATAAATAAGATTTTCAGGTAATGAGTGGACTAATAATTTTGGCAATGTATGACCTTAAAGCGACCTTTTAAGGTAATAGAAAGGCTTGAAATTTAGTCAATAAATTTGATTTTTAGGTAATGAGTGGACTTATTATTTTGGCAATGTATTTCCTTAAAACATCCGTTTAAGGTAATAGAATATTTCCCTTATTTTAGGCAGTAAATATCCGAATATATGTGAAACCCCAAAAAAATAATCCAGTTTTATAAAGGCTTTTTATTTAAAATTCAAAATCTTATATTCTAATATAATTTTGGTTTTACATATAAACCTAAATTAAATTTGTGTATATGAATAGGGGGATTATTTACATCTTTAAGATCTATTAACTTAAAATTAAGGCGATTTAGTATTTCGTAACTGTAAAAATGATGGCGAAACTCTGTTTCCAATTCTTGACAAAATATTAATACGTTTTCATCAGTTGATATAATATCATGAATTTCATAAAAAGTAAATTGGAGGTCGTTAAAAAAAATAATAAACCCACGTTTGAAACTATATCCATGTTTTTTTACATATAAGTAACTTCTTGCAGTGGATAAATCTTCTTGTGGAAAAGTTCTTTTAAAGTTTTCATAGCTGATAGAGTTTACAAAAAGACATGTTGACTTACTAAATAATATTTGATTTTTTGCAAAATTTAGCAGTTTGTTGGCGTAAATGAAGTTATATTTAACAGAAATCGAGTAAGTTAAATTTACTCGGCTATTAATATTTTTGCAATACGATTTGAGTTCTCGATGCTTCGACTCGAATGGAAACGTCCAAAGGTATCTTAATGGTCCTGACATTTTTATAATTTGTGGATAATGATTTAAAAAATGGTGTTTCGGCTTGAGGGTATCCTTAAACAGTTGTGTATATTGTTTGTTGTGAACTACAATATGTTTTTGCAAGTTGGCAATATTCGACTGTGTATATTTGAATAGACAAAGCAAGTCCAAGAGCTCAGATAAATTAAGTAGAAAACTCCATACTTTGTTGCCATGAGGAACCTTATCTCCAACAAAATGTGTGAAGTGATGAACTAAAGTCATCATTTCTCGTGCAGACATCTTTAATTTAAAATTTTTTAGATGCTGAAACTTTATTGGAGGAGAGATATTGCCAAGTTCTGTTTCCCCATATTCAAAAGATTGCTTGCGGATATTAAAGAACTCTAAATCAAATGTTTTTGCTTTTAGAAAATATAAAAGAATATGACATATATCATAATTAAAAATGCCCTCAAAGATATCGTGCAACAAATCTGATGAGTAATTGTCTAAAACTGTGAAATTATCAATTTTATTGAAAATAGAATTTTCACGGACGCCAGACTCTGCCACATTACAGTCTAGACAATCCAAAGCATAATTTTCGTTAGTTCTCATAAGTAATTGATCAGCATAGAAAGAATAATGAGTATCTTCCTTTTTCATTTTACAAAATCTACAAAAGTAATTACTTGAGAATGATCTGGAAAACCCAAGTACGAAATTTAAAGCTAAGTTATCCCCAATTATCAATCCTAAACTAAAAAGAATTCGCTTATCTCCTTTTGGAGTTTTAATAACTATTCCATTTTCATTAAGATCATTTAGAATATCAATAAGTTTGTAAAATACTCTATCATTTCCAAAATCTTTAACATTTTTGGACTCAAAAAGGGCAGCTATAAAAATTTCCTTGTAATTTGGCGGAGCTGTTGGCAATGAGAAGTATGAAGCTAAGATGGGAAGCGTGTGGTTCCCTAAAGGATTATTAGTTTCAAAATCATCAAAATACAAAAAAATCGGTAGACGAAGTGTCTCATTCGTGTGGGGATATCGATGATTCCAAACGTTACCGTTAATAAAATTACTTAAAGTTTCTTGCTCCTTTAAATAATTCATATGTGTTAAAAAGTCATCAAAAACATTTGGTAATTGAAAATACTTTTTTAAATAGAGTTGAATCGGAAATATAACACCTTCAGCTTTGCTGGAATTTAGGCTCACTTTATTTTTTTTTCTAATAGGCCTTATTGATCGATCAATAGTAATTTTTTGTGCAGGAAGCCATAAATCGAGGCTTTTAAGCTCTTCAATGAGTTTGTGCTCTGAATCACATTTCTTAAAGGGATTTTTACAAAAGGAGATAAGGTTCTTAACAGATGCAACAGCTTCTTTATTATCTTTTAGGTTGCAAAGCAAATTATTTAGTTCTTGTTCAATTGGTTTGGTTAAATTCTCTTGAATATTGTCTTGCAATTCCTTTGCTTTCTTTCTTGGCATGCTGATATCAGCATATGTTTTTAATGTTAATTTTAACGCAGAGTTCTCTAAGCTATTATCTACCGTTTTTTGTTCAGACGAATGACTAATATTTGGTTCATTCTCATGTTCATTATTATTCAAAAGTTGAATTCGTTTAGCAGGGTTGATTTTTAATAACTTCGAATTTAGTGTTTTTTGTTGTTTTTTGGTTGTTGGCAAATCATTTTCTATAATGGTTTTTTCTTCCCTTTTCATATGGCGACTCAATACATCCACTGATGAAAACGTTTGAGAGCAATCGATAAATCCACACATATAAGTGGTCAAATCATACTTATGATTTTCACTTAAATGTTTGAAAAATAACGACATCATTTCAAAACATAAGTTACAAAATTTACAAACATAAGAAAGAGCCATTTTGGTCCCGTTTATTAAAAAAGTTATGGCAAAACTATTTTAAGTGTTAAAGGGATTAGTAACATTGAGATCATTAATCAATGATAAAATATTTGAATTATTTTCTTCAGTTTTGATAGTAATGTCAAAAAAATATTGTTGTATAAACAACCATACAAGTTTACTCTCTTCTGGATATTGTAAGTCTAAAACTGTGAAAATCTTAAAACAAGCATCCACTGCTTCAAGAATGCTTTCAAATTTATAAAATATGTCAGCGAAGTAAACAAAAAACTCCTCACACTCCAAATCCGATGGTCCTATTCCTAAAACAATTGGTTGCAAAGTAGCCTTTTGGGCAAAAAGAGACTCGATCCTAGCTTTAACGAATGTTAGCAGCTTTTCCAAGGTTGGGAAACTTGTAAAAAATGAGTTCCTGGAGTCAGCGATGGTTATTTTGGCTATGAACTTCTTACTTGCGCCACGACAAACCATTCGCCGGGCCGTTGGAACTAACAGCGCGTGCAGAAGCAAAAAAAATTCCAGCGTTGAGAGCAACCTGGCCTAGCTGTTGCGGCTCGCCTTCTTAATTCCACTTTGGTTAGGTATTTGTCAACACATTATATTTGTGCAGAGCGATTTCAGCAAAGAAAAAAAAAACACACACACACACAGTATTACCTCTTCGTGTTGCTGCACGCCGAAGCGCTGCGTCGTTTCCAATAAAACCATGATGCAATAATAGAAGGTGGTCTCGTCGGCAAAAAGTAGTCCGTTAACAATACCAAAAAATAACAACATAGAAACATAATAACAAAGGGACAACACCGTGTTATTGCAATATGAAGAAACCAACCCTTATATGCACACACTGCACATACTTATTTTGCACTCTATTTAGGTTTTTGTTCGCGGTTCACGAATTTCACTTTTTTTCTTACCTTTTTTCTTTCACTTTTATTTTTTCACACAAACAAAACGCAACTGTCCGTTTGTGCAAAAAACATGAAATGAACGAGTCATCGAGATTTTCGATGACGAGGACTCGGGGCCGGATGCATCATGGCTTGGCGGTTGTTTTTTTAAATTCAAATCGGATTCATTAAATTAATTAACTTATTAACTTGTGCTCTGACTCACACAAAGATGTTTGAGATTACACATCTGCATAATTCTCCCAGAAAGTTGAAAGTAACAAATTCTTCCAACATTTTACCCTGCCTCTTCCTCTTAAGTTCTGCCAAAAGGTGATTTAACTCAATTCTGGCCATAATCAAATACATAATTAATTGAATTAACCTTTGTAAATTACAAATATTTTAAAATACTATTCTGCCCACAAAATTAATTAATTAATTATTCTGCCCATTAAATTAATTAATTTTAGCTAGGTCTACATTTAGTTTGTCTGAGTACTAAGCTTATGAATATAAATAAAAGTGAATAATCGGTTTTAAATGGCGTTTAAGCCGCTGATAGAAAATATGCTGTTTTTCTTATGTTCGATGTCAATCAGGAAGAATCATAGGCTATGGTCTCAAGTTTGTGCCGGCTCGAACGCGGATGAAAACGGTTAAAAATTGATTTTACCTAAAATCCGATGTCTAGTCATTATAGTGCAAAGTGTATATAAACTAATTTTAAAAATCTTTTTTGCTCCATTTTGGATTTATGATGAACTGAAAGAATTCGACTTAAGCACGGAGAAAAAGGATGAAATCAACACCAAAGTGAGGAGCTTTCACCTTTACATACAAAAGAACTTGGCAAAATTTAATAGAAGTATGGCCAGATTTAAGACAAAGCATACCGAATGGCTTTTGTCCAATATGGCTATAACAGTAAGTTCATTGTTGTCTTCAAACCCAAAGCCGTCAACATCAAGACCAGTTGGATGCCCACCCATTTAATATGTTAACGCCAGTCCCCGTCAGAAGAGAAAATTGGCATCCGATTTAGCTGTAAATCAGGGTTACAATACATCTCTTCTTGTGCATGCCGCCGCAGCTTCGGCCGAAAAATCGAACGAGTGAACCCAATAAGGCTAGAAAAAATCTTTTTGCTCAGAAAAATGACCCGGTTCGACTAACGGAGGATGAAGCTTTAGCATATATGCTTGAAAATTCATTGACTAAAAGTCAATACAACAACTTTCGCGAGCTCAGCATTTCCCGATCTTGTGAACTTTTTCCTTCTTACAACAAAGTGAGAGAAGCTAAGTCAAAATGTAGACCTTTTGATATTAATGTAACTGAGTCAGTTGCTGAAGTCCCACTGCAAAGTCTTCTAGACCACATTAGTTGCCGTATAATTGAAATGCAAGAAGATTTATTTGAGCAGCTTGGCAATACTTTAAGTCTGACCCTTATTGCAAGCTATGGATTTGACGGAACAACCGGACAAAGCAGCTATAAGCAACACTTTTTATACCCTTGCAGAGGGTATTATAAAATTGTCCAGATGTTTGTAACGCATAGAAGGAAGCATCTCCGACCACATAAAGTATATATATTCTTGATCAGCACGACGAGCTGAGTTTATTTAGCCTTGTCCGTCTGTCCGTCTGTTTCTATGCTATCTCCTCCGTCAGTTTTAAAGCTATCCTCACCAAACTTTGCACAAAGTCTTTTGGTACAAATACGCTGCACATTTGTCGGAACCGGCCGGATCGGATGACTATAGCATATAGCTGCCATAGGAACGATCGGTTGAAAAACTAGTCTTAAAGAAAAAAACTTTTTTGTTTTTAATGGAAACGCCTCCAAAGTACGTATTTCTTAGTATACTATCCCTTCCCATGATTTCACTAAGTTTGGTCGAAATCGGATGACTATAGCATATAGCTGCCATAGGAACGATCGGTCGAAAAACTAGTTCTAGTAAGAAAAACTTTTTTGTTTTTAATGAAAACGTCCTTATCATTGGCATACACTTATTTTATAAACTTTTACACAACTCTACAAAGTGCGAAAAACAAAAAACAACTCCCCCAGAGGAACCATCGGGCAAAAAAACAATAAAAAAAAAAAAATTGTTTTTAATGAAAAACGTCCTTTTTATTGGCATATTCTTATTTCATATTCTTTAACATATTTCTACAAGGTTTTATCAAAATCGGATAACTATAGCATATAGCTGCAGTATGAATGATCGGTCGAAAAAGAAGTTCTAGTGAGAAAAACTTTTTAGTTTTAAATGGGATCGCCTCCAAATTAACGCCTCGTAATTAACAGTGTATTATGCTTTTCCATGATTTCATCAAGTTTGGTCGAGATCAGACATCTATATAGTATAGATCCGATAGAAAAGTAAGGTCCAAAAAGTAGTATTAGTTAGAAAAACTTTTTTGTCCTCAATGGAAGCTGCAAGGGTATACAAAACTTCGGCCGAGCCGAAGTTAACTTTCCCCTATATTTTGAATGTGATTCGTTGCTTTCTGACGACTCACTTTTTGCGACAACAATAATCCCCCTAAAATTAATGGACCATATTGGAAATGTATTTTGGATGAATCGTACTCCTCAGTCGATTAGATTTTGTAGACCAGTCAAGCTTGAGTTTGTTAAAGAGACAAATGACCATATTCTTGCTGAGAAAAAAATTTGGATAATCAAATAAAAGATTTGTCTTCATATGTCTGCACCGTTGTAAATTGAAAATCAATTTCAGTTAAGTATTATCTTCAAATGACACTTTTAGACGGAAAAGTTTTAAACATTTTGACTGAAACCAAATCTTGCCAATTGTGTCCGATATGTGGAGCGAGTCCAAAAGACTTCATGGAAAATGCTAAAATGGACTCACCAAAATTTAAGCCAAGACATGAAGCATTAAAATATGGCATAAGTCCTCTACATGGTTGGAATCGATTTTTTGAATTCGTTCTTAAAAAGAAACTTAAAAAATGGCAAGTGAGAGACGAAAATGGAAAAAAAAAGAAATGGCGAAACAAAAAAAGACGATTCAGAAGCTGATGCTATGGCTCTACATCTGGATAAGCCTAAGCAGAATGGCAATGGAAATACCAACGACGGCAATACAGCAAGGAGGGCGTTTGCACAACCTAAGCTACTAGCTGAAATCTTAGGTCTTGATGAATTTCTCATTGCATATTTTAACAATATTTTAATTGCTATTTCTTGCCACCTACCAATTGATCCAACACAATTTAAAAAATATTGACAGAAAACCATAACACTATATACTATATGTCCTTGTATCCATGGTTTCCAATGTCGGCAACAGTCCATAAAGTGTTAATGCACGGCTACCAAATAATAGAAGCATCAATCCTTCCATTAGATGTTCTTGGCGAGAACGCCTCAGAGGCTCGCAACAAATATTATAAGAGTGACAGGAGGTTACAAGCTCGAAAGAGTACACGGCAGAACAACATGGCAGACGTTTCCCACATAGCAATGGATTCCTCAGATCCTCTTGTGTCGAGCATCTATCTAACAAAAAGATTGGGTCAGCAAAATAAACTACCCCTACCAGCAGACGTAATCGAACTTTTGGAATCACCAAACTTGCTATATTTTTGTAACATGAACAATAATAACAATGGGCGTATTCAGCAGATAAATCCGATTTACGATTTCTGATTTATGATTGCCGATTTTACCTGCTGAATACATTGATTGCCGATTGCGATTGACAAATTTGACGAACATGATTGCTGAGATGGAATCATATAAAATGTATGATTGGTGAGACCGTTTACCGATTTCACGGCCAACTGTTAACCCCAAAACTAAAAATAAACTGACAGCTCTCAAAAATTGTGCATAAAATAAGTTGTGAAAACATGAATTTAATTGGGACGGTCTTTTGTGAGGATGAATTTAATATGAGTATATTTGCTGATCTGGTCAATGAGCAACCCATTCGTAGCCGCTATTGGGGCAATCGAAAAATCAAAAGGGATCGCCTTCGCTCTAAATTATTCTGCGAGGAACAGTTCCCAGATACAGAATGGACCAATTCAAGGCGCATTTTAGGATGTCACGCACAACTTTTGAGGTTCTTATATGAATCCCAGGAGCGATTGGGGCAATTGATGGGTGCCATATATCTATTAAGCAACCTGTAGGAAACGTCGAATATTACTACAACAGAAAGCAAGGCCAATCGGTTATTCTTCAAGGCGTATGTTCCGAAAGTTCTGCCTGTTGTCCTTATATACGTCCAAGAGGAGCCTTACAGCGCTAGGCATCCATTTTCAAATGTCAAATGTATTTAATACTAAAGCCTACATTTTTTATGTTGTGAATGTATTTTTGACCAAATATACTAAAGCCAGAAAATAACCTAAACTTAGCAATCATTGTCATTCAGCAGAGAATTATAAGCAATCGCAAATCGTAAATCAGAAATCGTAAATCGGATTTATCTGCTGAATACGCCCAATGTTCCCGTTTTTGATGCTTACAATAGTGATAGTGATTCAGATTCTGACTCTGAAAATCCGTTTTCAATAGAAATTGATGTAGAAGACGACTTTTAGGAACATTTTTATATGTAAGATACTTATTTATAGTCATTTTGAATGCATTGTTATTTTTTACTTATTAATACTAATGTTAAGTGTTAAAAAACTAATTAAAAACATTTGTTGAATTGAACGAGTGCTTGCATTATTAATTACCGTACAAGTATCAATAAGAGGAACCCTATCTCATATGGGCGGCTAGGGAAGGCGTGGTCAGATCGGTCTGAAACTTAGATATATTTTTATGTGCATCGACACTATCATATGTACCAAATATCAAGAACCTAGCTTTAAAACTTTAATTTTCGTCGAAAAATCGGCTCGCTGGCCCAATGTGCACTGGGACAGAATGGGAAAACTGACCGGCAGAAATTTCAAATCGCGCGGTTGTAATTCAGTACAGATATGTTCAGATTTGAGGTTCTGTGAACGGTGTTCCGCAATGAAGGAACCCAAAGACGAGCATTGTTGCTATACCTGTACGGAGGCTGAACAAAGGGTAGTTTTTTTACTATTTTTAGCAGATGCGAGCTATGTGATGGCAATGTTTCTGGTATCTTTTTTTATTAATTATGTGTTGTTTGAGTCATGAAATTGCGTATTAGGGTAATTGAATTTACATAAGGTTCCAATGATTCCAAGTAAAAGTGTTCTGAAAGAAATGGATACCTGTTCATCATTTGGGACCTTGGACTTGGGATTTTTACGGAAGTCACTAATCTTTTTTTTAAAGATCCCATATATTTTTGCTTATTTACTTTGTATTGGAGATACATCTAATATAAAACTCACATAAAATATGCGCCTACCAAAAACAGTCCAGTTTGGACTATTTTTGGGAATTCCCAATATGTGGCTGGGTGGCTCAGCGGCTAGAGTGCGCGACCGCTGTGCATGAGGTTGTGGGTTCCATCCCGCCTCGGAACATCAAATGAAAAGTTTTTTTCTTCGAATAAAACTTTACACCCAGCCACACCTCTTTGCTGTTGGCGCCAGCATTGCAGTAATTAGCCATGAAAAGCTTCTCAAACTGCCGTTCGGATTCGGCGTTAAACTGTAGGTCCCTTTCTCTTGTGCTAAAATTAGAAGCGCACAAGCCAAGAGATTGAGAGAGGTTCGGCTTTGGCCCTTTGGGGCTGTGTCATCTTGACAAGCTAATTTTACTTTTACTATATGTAACTATTTTTTGGGAACCTGTGCAAAAGTCCGTGCCTTTCTGTTCCTTGTGTTGCTCATGGACCTCCTGATCGAATAAATATTGCCAGGAATGAAATTGCAGCACCCAAAAACCTATAAACCGATACGACATTTGATTTTTCATTAGATTTTACACCCCTCCCCTTCCATTAGTCGATCCCCTCCCCATAGATCCGAAAAACATTTCCAGAAATGAAATTTGGAGCACCTAAAAAACTATAATTCGATACGACATTTGATTTTTTGTTAGATTTTATCCCCTCTGCCTCCATAAGTCAGCCCTCTCCCCACCGATCAAAAAATTACTGCCAGAAATGAAATTGGAGCACCCAAAAACCTATAAAACGATAACTCATTCGATTTTTTTATTATTTTCACCCCTCGATAAGTCAGCCCCCACCCACCCGATCAGAAAAATATGGTCAGAAATGAAATCAGAGCACCCAAAAACCCCCGAGTACTGATTTTGACACGCTTATGCCCAAAGACAACGAAGTTATTAGTTTATGCCGGTCAGTTTTCTATTGACCGGCGGACTTTGCAAAGTAAAAAGCGTAGCCAAAAAATCTGTCGCAAAGACAATCGTTATCTGGATTTACCCCCAGTCGACCGTAAAAGAGCTTTGCTCTAAAAACAATTCCTGATTACGATTTTTTTTAGTAATCATAATTGTAACTTGGAATTACGATTATTCAATGATTATTTCAAATTGTAATTACTTTTACAATTACTTGAATAATTGTACCTGAAAAGGGAGATTATTGAGTAATTGTGCTTGAAAATTTGAATTATTCATATAATTGTAGTTAAAAAATATGTCGTTGTACTAATCAAGTCTGGAAAACACCAAATTTAATTATTTGCTGATTATGGTAATAAAATCAAACTAAAAATGAAAGTTTTTTAATAAAACTTTTACCTTTCCTACCCTCACAATAATCTTCTTAAGACAACAATTGGAAAAGTCATTCTTTTAAATTTATTTCGCTTATACAAAAACCGTATTATCCCTTCAGTACGGCTGGTGGCGATAGCTACCTGCACTACTTACATAAGTACTTACTGGTGGCGATCGCCACTCAATCGCTTTACTAGTAAGTACTACAGTAAGTACCTACGATAGGGTACCGACCAGAGCAACGTCACTCCCAAAGTAAACGACGCGTCGCGACGCACACATAGAATCAGGTAGTCGGAGATTTGCCGAATGTTGTAATTGTTTTTACGCTTGGACGAAAAGCGATGCAATGCCAAAATATAAATATCAATATGTATACATATGTGCGTGCTTGACTGCAGCTGGCGCTAGCTCGGAATCACACTAACAATTTGCAGGCAGGTCACTTATGTTCTTCGTACTTTGTCATTTTTTTCTGTTCTGCTTAATCGCTGCCGAAAAAACGAATGACGTTGTGACAGTTTTCTGTTGATGATTTACTTGTTTTTTTGGACGCCCCTGAGACAAACGTGTTTATTGCGAAAAGAAACAATTGTAAGTGCAGTGAAAATTGAAGTGGACTTATTAAAAGCTTAAACTTAAATACTATTTAAATACTATTCTTATTAAATAAACAAGTGAACTGACAAAAAAATGATTAGCAAAAGGCATCTTAGTAGACTGAAAAAAAGCAAGGGAGCGAATGCAAAAAAATTAAAAGAAGTTGCTGCAAATCGCCGACTGCGCAGCCAAGTGGAAGCGAAAAGTGACAAAGTGCAGAATGAAAACCCTAACTGCGAAAGTGAAGTAGAAATGGATAAAGTTGAAGAGGCGGAAATATCTGAAGTGGATTTATTGGTTGAGCATAGAAATTTAAATCAGGATCTGAAAAGTTGGTTTATTAAGCATAGACCAACGCGAGATTGTGCTGTAGATTTAGTTCGAATTTTAAAAGAAAACAATTTAAACGTTAATGCCTTTTATAAATACAGCCCACAAAGAATTCCTGACATAGCCAAAATAGCCGGGGGCACCTATCTTCATGTTGGTTTAAATCAACAACTTAATAAAATTTCCAAAGTAGCACAACTGTTTAAAAGTACAAGAGCACAACTTTGGCCAATTCTTGTTAGAATTAATAATACAAATAATTCAACCGTTTTTCCTGTGGGAATATATTTAGGTAAAAGTAAGCCTAGTTGTTGTGATGAATATCTTGCGAAATTCACTTCAGAGCTAGAGAATGTTTTAGAAAATGGGCTTGATGTAGGAAACAAAATTATTAAAATTAAATTAAGGGCAATAGTTTGTGATGCACCTGCTAGGGCTTTTGTAAGTGGCACACCTGGCCACACATCTTCACACGGGTGCTCAAAATGCACTCAGATAGCACATAGATTGCAAAGTGTCTTAACATACGACACTAATTGTGGAGAGCTAATAACAGACGAAGATTTTTTTAAAAGAAAATACTCTGATCATCATTCATCCAAGTACTTGTCTAATAAGTCTCCTTTTGAGAAACTGAATGTACTAATGGTTACTCAGATCCCATTAGATTGTATGCATTTAGTCGAGTTGGGAGTAATGAGAAAATTTTTAGTTAGATTGGCTACAAATAAAGCTGTTGATAAATTATCCAAGCCCATTAAAAATAATATCTCGCAAAAATTGATTTCAATTCGAAAAAACATTCCGAAAGAATTTGCCCGAAAGCCAAGACCATTAAGTGAACTATTTAATTGGAAAGCTACAGAGTTTAGACAACTTTTATTGTACACTGGGATATTGGTATTTCAAAATGAATTATCTAACGACCAGTATTATATGTTTCTTTTGTTACATGTTGCTTACAGAATGTTATGTTGCGCCAAAAATCGCCGTTCCAATTTGGAAATGAGTCAACTTATGCTCAACATTTTCGTAGAGAACTTTCCCATTATTTTTGGTGAGAACAGTGTGACTTATAACGTACACAGTTTGTTGCACTTAAAAGAAACAGTTGAGCAAGTAGGCGACCCAGTTGAAGGATCGTCCTACGCTTTTGAAAATTACTTACAAATTTTAAAGCGTAGTGTCCGTAAGCCTACCCACATTTTACAACAAATTCATAGGAAAATAGAAGAGCAAAATTTTGAAGAATCTATTTTTGAATATGAACCAAAAATTGTAGGTAAATCTTTATTTTCCAGGGGTGTATACTTTCAGAAAGGACACCGGACAACTTTTGTTATGTTAAAGGCTATATACCCATATTTATTACAAAGTTCACTACAGATTATGGCGGGGCTATTATAGGCCGACGATTTAAAAACTTGAGAAGCTTCTATAATGAACCTATAGACTCGAAAGACTTAGGAATTTATTTAGTAGATTTTGAACCAACTCATATAGAAGAGGTTTTTCTTTTATCAGATTTGGACAGTAAGGCTATTGGTATTCCATGCGGAACTGATTTGTTGATCCTGCCAATGCTACATCATTTTAAAAATTAAAATGCTTTATTCTTTTACCATGACAAACCAGGAACTTTATCTCCTTGAGGCTTCCTGTTGCTTCTTCATTATATTCCTCTAATTGTTCGTTTCGCATTCTATGTAGGTGTTACAATAATATACAATAATCATTCTTAAGAATACCTTCTGATCAACGATGCAGCGAGCAGGGGCGTAGCTGGTCATACAGACTAAATAAATTACCCCCACCGGATCGGAAGGTTTTTCTTGTATCACTCTTTTTGTTTCCTTTTGCATCTCCCCTGATTTTTTATTCCTTTATATTTGTTTAATGAATTGTTCTTGAGTCTTTTACAAAAAGTGGCAGTTAAAGTAAGAGGAGGTTTTTAGTCCGTAGGCGCACCAAGCTTTAAGCCAGGTGCGAATCGGGCATACCCTTAGCGACGGCGTTAAGGGTATCTTTAGAAGATTTTCCTGCCATGTTGCGCTAACAAAAAAAAAAATCTAAATGGCTTATTAATATCATAAGTTTTTAACTAAAAGCCAACTTTTGCACCAGAGAAGATAGCAAACTTTCAGTGTACAATTGCTTTGAATTCAGCGTTCAAAAATACAACTTCAAAGATTTCTTTCTGCTCTGGATGTTTACTTTTGATTAGTTCCGACTTCAATTTTAGATGAATTTTATAGATATCTGCCTAAAGTAAGTTGGAATTAGTGCTTCCTTTAAAAAGAAAATTATTTTAATATGTTTATTACCTTTAGCGAAATTACCATGTCGAACAGTCCAAACCGCAAAATAAAACGTGTTTCGTTTCAAGCATCACGTAAGTAACTGATTGTTCTCATTTGTCTGAAGACTTTTTAATTAGTGGTTTTTTATAAATTTAGAACCACAACTTAATCAGCCACGCCAACCCAACTGCTGTTGCCAAAACTTGCTGGAGCGCTTGGAAAAGAAAATTGATGTACTTACTGCGAAAATGGAGGAACAGTCCTTAAAAATTGAACAACAGTCTGCCAAATTGGATGAACTAAAAGGTAAAAGCGATATAATTAATAAATAACCAAGCAAGAAAATACTTTATAGGGTCGAAAACTATTCCTTCTTTTTTGCATATTTTTGCAAGAACTTCATCTACACTACAAAGCTACAAACTTTAATAAATATTTTAAATTTATAATTTTATATATACAGCTGACAATACTGTAACCCATGGCCAGGTAGAAATCATAGGCGAGGGCTTGGCAAGCCAATCGACGGCCATCAGCAGCTTGGTACAGCAGCGAGCTGCAGCGCGAACAGCAAGTGTTGGATTGCAGTCGAAATTTCCCATTAAAACGAAAGAAGAGCTTCTTATAATGGATGGAGAAATCAATTGTTCTACAAAAGAATCATATGTATGTATAAATCAATGCCACATGTGACATACAAAAATAAGTATTACAAATCCCCTTCTGTTTTTCAGATTTTTAGAAATGAAAACGCTTCTTCATCCAGATGGCGTTCTAAAAAATTTGAAGCACATTTTGGCCAATGAAATTGTGATGGCCTACAATGTGGATGGTGTCCAGGGCAAAGCGGCTTTTAAAGACCTAAACAATTTCTTTGGAGCTCTACTTGGTATGTTAAATAAACTAATTTGCAAAAATAAAAAAGTAAATGATTCTGAAAATATTTTTTAGTGTACTTTGGAAAGGTGATTTAAAAAATCAATTTCACAAATGTTTTTATGGCTCCGTTTTTGAAAAATTAATTTTTTTATTTATTTTTTGGAAGGTGCTTTTACATTTTAAGCCATATCTCACTTTATAATTGTCAGTTAGAGTCAAGTAAGATATAAATCGAAAAGTAATTCAGCTGCCAATAATCGCGTAGAGCATTGATTTTACATCGGTTCAATAGTTTTAATACAATAACCAAAAATATTTCAAAAAAATTGATTTTTTACTCGAAAATGCAAGAAATTTAATTTTTAAACGCCTAGGAAAAATATAAAAATACAATAAAAGTATTTTAATTTTTCTACTTCAGAATCGCACTTCTACGAGGAAAAACGGATAACGATGATCAAAATCTCTGAACAAACACTGGAGGTTTGAGCACTTGAGTGCAAAAAAATATGGTATTTTCGTGATTATTCAAAAATAAATTTTTGTTTGCTTCGACTTTTGTTACGTTCTTGACTATTATTTTTGTTCTGGCTTTTCGCTCACTTCATAAATTGATCAAAAAACGAAGAAAAATTCTAATTTATTTTTGGTGAACACACAAAATACTAAAATTTGACTGTTAGTTCCTCTCCTCTAATAAAATCGATTTTTTTAAAATAAACAAACTACTAAACCGATTTAAAATTAATACTCTACGCGATTATTGGCAGCTGAATTACCTTTCGATTTATATCTTACTTGACTCTAACTCACAATTATAAATTGAGATATGGCTTAAAATGTAAGTCCACACCCTATTAAAAAAATTAAAAAATCATATTTCAAAAACGGAGCCATGAAAACATTTGTGAAATTGATTTTAGAAATCACCATTCCAAAGTACACCAAAAAATATTTTCGGTAGAAATGGGTCTTTTTGGCAGTGAACTAGTGTAATTAATTTTTATAATGTTCTGCAATTTATTGGTTTTTTTTCAGATTCTATTTCTACTCATGGCCCGACGGCACAAAAACTGCTGCGCAGTGCTTTACAGCTTCAAAAAAAAAACGCATTTTTAAAAAGTTTAGCTGTGAAAACAAATCTCGCTCTAAAGAAGATGTTACTAATAATAGCAATGAAGAAACATATAATTGAAATTAAAAAATAATAACATATAAATTAAGAAGAAATTTGAATGAATAAGAAATGAATAAAATGTTAAAAATCCGAGCATTTACTTTAAATCAATTTGGGATTCGGCTGACTTATTTACAAAAGAATAGAGAACGTTGACTGCCAATACCTTTATCCGAGTAACTTGGTTTGCTTGCATTACCACCTAGTGGGTACCAACACACTAGTACGAATTGAGGTTCTTACGGCGGTACTTACGGAGGTACTAACTGGAGGTACTTACGGTACAACCAACTGGGAGGTACTTACAGAGGTAGTGACGGGGGTACTGTCTGGAGGTACTTACGGTACAACCAAATTGGGGTACTTACGGTAAGTACTTACGGTACCACCACTTTTCGGTACTTACCCCAGTACTTATATGTAAAGAGAAGAGGTGGCGATTGGTTCCCCCCTAGGACATGCCCTGCAAAAAGTAAGTAGTGAATTGCATTGCTGGTGGATTGGGCGGTAAGTACCGGTGGTTACTAGTAAGTACCGAATTCTACACCCATGTGCTAGTGCAGCGTACTGAAGGGATGTAATATAATTCTATTAGTAGTCTGAAATAACTTCAAATTTAGAAGGTGCCGTTGATGACCATATATGCTTTTGAGGCTCCAATTACAGTGAGAGGCTTGCTGGGATTGATTGCTACGTTCTTCGTGATGGAGAACGGAGAGCATATGCTACTCGGCAGAGACTCTGCTGTAAATCTTAAAGTCTTAAGACTGGGCTTAAACGTACATTTAGTCTCGACAGCCATTTCCTAGATGGAAAGGAGTTGTCGTCAAGCTATCAATCGACCCAAATATCAATTCTGTCCAGCAGCTGATGAGACGCAAACTGGCTGGCCTAGGGTTACGACCAAGCTCAAAAAGGCATCGCAACAGAATATCAATGAGCCAGAAAAAGGAGCGGAGTTGTCATGACGACTTCTAAAGCTGAACAGTAAGTTAGTTTGTGGTGAATAGGAGATTCAGGCGTTTGAAAATCTGAAGCATCAAGTGGCAAACGTTACCAG
Organism: Lordiphosa collinella; assembly: GCA_018904265.1. NCBI lineage: Eukaryota > Metazoa > Arthropoda > Insecta > Diptera > Drosophilidae > Lordiphosa > Lordiphosa collinella. The sequence continues at coordinate 100,755 of JAEIFV010000593.1, read as the reverse complement.
CCTTTCAAATTTTAACTTGCGGTACCGAATTTGTCTGGTAATACCGAGATTAATAGGACCAAGAATTCTCGCCTTAGCGCATGAAGGTAATACTGGGAACGCAAGTTGCGCTCAAAAGTATGGTGGCCTTGGTAAAGAACTGCAAGGATTGCCTAATAATATATCTTCCAAATAAGCTAGCACCAATGCAAAGGCACATTTTCCCTACAGTGCCTTGGAATTATGTAGCAGCTGATCTGTTAGGCCCACTTCCAAGTAATGAAATTATTAGTCAGTTATCGGCACCTGTGTCTAATAAATGTTCAGGTCGGGTTCGTCATTATCGAGGTAATGTTAGAAATGTTTAGCAGGCGGTCATTGAGACATTTCGGACTGACAATGGAAGACAAATTGTTAACAAAGAATTCAGTCAGTTTTGTCAAGTTTATAGTATTGAGCAGATTGCAACTCCACCATACTTTCGAGGTGGAAAATATGAGCCGGGCAGTAAAAAATAGATTGAAAATCGCCCTCTCAAATAAGAAACAGAAAATTCTTGACACGACGGGCTCGGCTCCCCTATTTAAACGAATTATATAAACTGCAAGTGAATAAATATTTCGGCGGAGCTAAAGTTATCTTTGCTCTACTTTTTTTAAGGGTAGTTTCTATCCCTGGGCCTCATTTTTTAAGGCCTCGCTTAAAACTGAATAACACAAAATCTGAAAGAAATATTGGCAAACGGTTTTTTTTGGATAAATAACTAGAAAACTAAAAAAACTAGAAATAAAATTTTTTGTTTTGTTGTTGTTGTTGCGGTTGTTGTTGCAGCGCCCTTTAAAGTAGGGCAAAAAAAAAAAGTTGGTCGCATGGTTCCGGATTTTTTTTCTAAACGGTTTATTCGAAATTAATGAAATTCAATGAGATCTGCTCAGAATTAATGTGGTTTTCGCTCCTGCCCCACGTTTGCGGTATGTTTAAAAACACCTGAGACATAGGGCTTCAAAGTCAAAATTTCAAAATTCGACCATTTTTTTTTCGTAAAATCGGTCCAACTTCGCTATTTTTCAACCTACCCGGTTCTCCAAGGCAGGTGCGAAAATGGTGTGTATTATGAGAAGAAAAATATTTTTTTTAAATCGGTCAATATTTACATGTTTTTTCCGGGAGTTCATAATTTTTTTCCAATACTTATTTGTATTTATTTGAGTGTTAGCTATGACAGCGAACAAATTTGAGTTTCCGAGAAATTAGGGGTAAAGTATGTCAAGACGTGGTCGAATAAATTTTCCTATACCTTCTAAATACAATTTTTTTTTTAGTATAACTTACTTTATTGCATTTTACGAGCATATTATAACTTCTTTTTCAAGTTTTTCCACTTACAAAACTAAAGTAAAATGGGATGTCTTGGAATACTAGGGTCGATGAAAAAATTTTTCATTCAATGATCGACCAAACATATATTTTTGTTAATGCTGCAAAAAAACGTGTCGGATCTGCTCAAAATTTTCGTTGGCAATAATTTTAGTTAACATTTAAGAACAATTGGGAAAATATTTGCTGGATCCGGCGACGAATTTCCAAATGCTTGAGAAATATCTAACGCTAAAAGAGATAGCGATCAAATCCAACATGCCACTAACATCGTCAGCCCCTGTGACGAGTGTTTTCATTCGCAAATATCATAAACGAGTCAAGACGGAATTCGCTCTCTGATTTTTCGTTTGAGAAATTGGTTGTGATTAAGGCCAACATAAATTTTATGAAAAACATCAAATAAAATTTAAAATATTTTAGATTAAACACATGTAAATAGAACCATGAAAACGGGGCTTGTTTATATGTAGTTGAGCATTCGAACTAGTGAATAATATCAGTCTACAACTTCAAATACATTTCAAGCACAAATACTCAATAATCCCCCTTTACATATACAATTATTCAAAGAAATTGTAAAATTAATTATATTTTGTTATAATCACTGAATAATCAAAAATAATAATAATGCCGAGTTACAATAACGGTTGGTTAAAAATCGTAATCAGGAATTGTTGTTAATTTTCTAAAAAATTGTTATGATAATGGCAATGGTAATTGTGTTTACAGCTCTGCTTGACAATCTCCAAAATTACTTTTCAAGGTGCTAAGACTAACAAGTTCTTCAAAGAGGACAGAATCCCACAATGAATTCACGATCTTCCTTATTTTTTGAGTCCGAGCCGAGCCCGAATCTCAGTACTGAGAATTACGTATTCCGGTTTTTAGTGAATTCATTCATTTCAGCAATATTTGTGTATTTTTTGGCTCATTATGTTTGAATAAAAATATTTTGCCGACGAGTTATACCATTAAATTTCTTCGGAAGAATAAAAAGACTGTAGACACGGAAAATGTTTTCATTGGACTATCACTACTGTGGAGAGAATCCATCAGGGGGTTCAGTACTGGTTCAGTACTGAAATTAGCACATCGCTTCACTTACTTGCTCTTCGGTAAATCTAATACAGGCAATGTGATCTTCCATGACGTTCGCTTTTAAGGCATAAATTGAAGTACAAAATATCTTGAGTAATGAAACTCTACTGAAATCACTGATGAACTAAAGCATTTTTTAGTGATGGTGCCTTAAATTAAATAATTATTACTCCGAAATTCACTTCTGAGTCTTTTTACTCAGGGGAAGTTCAATAGCAAAGGTTTCAATCCAATTTAATACGCGTTATTTCGCCCTTCGTATTAAAAAATATTAATATAGCTAATCATAATTTAAAAGTTGCTAGATTAATAGCTAAAAGTATTTTCCAAAATTTATAAGCACTTCCAATTTTCAATAATGCCAGATCTAGCAACTAAATAGCTAAAATGGCAACACTGCGGATAGCAGGTTTGCTGACCTATACCCTCCTATTTTCCCGCTTTGCTCGCTAAAGCTCAAACCAGTGATTCTACGAAATTGTTTCACTACTGCTATAAACAATGAAAGCAGTGAGAGGAGTTTTTTAATCAAAGTTCTTATATAAAGTTATAAAATAAAAAAGCTATGGGCGGCAAATTTGACTTCCGCCCCGGGCGTCACAACCTCACGCTACGCCACTGCTCCCATCCCTAATAACCACCGATAACCGATTAATCAAAACGTTACAGTAACCGTTTGAAATGTAACGAGTCAAAAGTCAAGGCGTCTCGTGTGTAGTTGAATTTGTGTTATTCAGTGCCTCGCTCTGATAGCGAGCAGACCACCAGGCCAGCCCAATATTTTTTCTAATTTTTTCTTATTTATATTTTAAAATCGTCGTTCTATTTTCTTGTTGATTAACTACCTTGTCATAATTTCGCCTTACCCATGAAGTCATTAATGTTTCGTCCATGTCTAATACCAAGGTCTTCCTTTTAACCAGTTCTAGACGTCGCTTGGAGACTGGAGTCAATTGATCTTCGCTCATATATGTAATGGCTGTATGACCTTCCGAATAATCCACAGGGCGACACTCTGGTCTGGTAGGAACATTTTGGCTGCGCTAGACCGTGGAAATGCACGGACAAAGTTTCTTCTATTATTTTTTTATTTCTATTCACGTGGATTTTGTTTTTCTTTTTGTTATCTTTTCTTTTCCTTCTGTTGGTATATCGAATAGATGCAAGTTCTGCACCGGAATGTGATCTTCCGTATATGCAATTCCATTCTCGATATAATAATTTATTTGGTCTTCGTTTGCACGATTTAAAGGAACCAGAGTGCAGTTCTTAAGTAAGCAGCCTATTTTACTTTGAGAGCAAATAAATGCAACTTTTTACTTTGATTTGCTTCAAAACTTCAATTCTCAGAGAAAAGTTTATAATATTCTTTTTTACATCTCTCTATGCTTACCATTTCGCCGTTGTTTCTAGACAAGAAATCCAGTAAGTCTTTTCTTTTCCTTCTACTCATTTGGTATATCGAAGCGATGCAAGTTCTGCACCGGAATGTGATCTTCCGTATATGCAATTCCATGTTCAATGTAATAATTTATTTGGTCTTCGTTTGCACTATACTTTTTTATGGTTGCCCGATTTAAAGGAACCTGAGAGCGGTTCTTAAGTAAGCAGCCTATTTTACTTTGAGAGCAAATAAATGCAACTTTTTACTTTGATTTGCTTCAAAACTTCAATTCTCAGAGAAAAGTTTATAATATTCTTTTTTACATCTCTCTATGCTTACCATTTCGCCGTTGTTTCTAGACAAGAAATCCAGTAAGTCTTTTCTTTTCCTTCTACTCTTTTGGTATATCGAAGAGATGCAAGTTCTGCACCGGAATGTGATCTTCCGTATATGCAATTCCATGTTCAATGTAATAATTTATTTGGTCTTCGTTTGCACTATACTTTTTTATGGTTGCCCGATTTAAAGGAACCTGAGAGCGGTTCTTAAGTAAGCAGCCTATTTTACTTTGAGAGCAAATAAATGCAACTTTTTACTTCGTTTTGCTTCAAAACGTCAATTCTCAGAGAGAAGTTTTATAATATTCTTTTTTATATCTCTCTATGCTTACCATTTCGCCGTTGTTTCTAGACAAGAAATCCAGTAAGTCTTATCTTTTCCTTCTACTCATTTGGTATATCGAAGCGATGCAAGTTCTGCACCGGAATGTGATCTTCCGTATATGCAATTCCATCTTCAATGTAATAATTTATTTGGTCTTCGTTTGCACTATACTTTTTTATGGTTGCCCGATTTAAAGGAACCAGAGAGCGGTTCTTAAGTAAGCAGCCTATTTTTTTTTTTACTTTTTTAAATGGCAACTTCTTACTTCGATTTGCTTCAAAACTTTAATTCTCAGAGAAAAGTTTATAATATTCTTTTTTATATCTCTCTATGCTTACCATTTGGCCATTGTTTCTAGACAAGAAATCCAGTAAGTCTTATCTTTTCCTTCTACTCATTTGGTATATCGAAGCGATGCAAGTTCTGCACCGGAATGTGATCTTCCGTATATGCAATTCCATCTTCAATGTAATAATTTATTTGGTCTTCGTTTGCACTATACTTTTTTATGGTTGCCCGATTTAAAGGAACCTGAGAGCGGTTCTTAAGTAAGCAGCCTATTTTACTTTGAGAGCAAATAAATGCAACTTTCTACTTCGTTTTGCTTCAAAACGTCAATTCTCAGAGAGAAGTTTTATAATATTCTTTTTTATATCTCTCTATGCTTACCATTTGGCCATTGTTTCTAGACAAGAAATCCAGTAAGTCTTATCTTTTCCTTCTACTCATTTGGAATATCGAAGCGATGCAAGTTCTGCACCGGAATGTGATCTTCCGTATATGCAATTCCATCTTCAATGTAATAATTTATTTGGTCTTCGTTTGCACTATACTTTTTTATGGTTGCCCGATTTAAAGGAACCAGAGAGCGGTTCTTAAGTAAGCAGCCTATTTTACTTTGAGAGCAAATAAATGGCAACTTTTTACTTCGTTTTGCTTCAAAACGTCAATTCTCAGAGAGAAGTTTTATAATATTCTTTTTTATATCTCTCTATGCTTACCATTTGGCCATTGTTTCTAGACAAGAAATCCAGTAAGTCTTTTCTTTTCCTTCTACTCATTTGGTATATCGAAGCGATGCAAGTTCTGCACCGGAATGTGATCTTCCGTATATGCAATTCCATCTTCAATGTAATAATTTATTTGGTCTTCGTTTGCACTATACTTTTTTATGGTTGCCCGATTTAAAGGAACCAGAGAGCGGTTCTTAAGTAAGCAGCCTATTTTACTCTGAGAGCAAATAAATGGCAACTTTTTACTTCGTTTTGCTTCAAAACGTCAATTCTCAGAGAGAAGTTTTATAATATTCTTTTTTATATCTCTCTATGCTTACCATTTGGCCATTGTTTCTAGACAAGAAATCCAGTAAGTCTTATCTTTTCCTTCTACTCATTTGGAATATCGAAGCGATGCAAGTTCTGCACCGGAATGTGATCTTCCGTATATGCAATTCCATCTTCAATGTAATAATTTATTTGGTCTTCGTTTGCACTATACTTTTTTATGGTTGCCCGATTTAAAGGAACCAGAGAGCGGTTCTTAAGTAAACGGCTCATTTTACTTTGAGTGCAAATAAATGCCATTTTTTTTACACCCTTTACTTCTAGAGTAAAAGGTTATACTGAAGTCGTGCAAATGAATGTAACAGGCAGAAGGAAGAATCTCCGACCCCTTAGAGTACATATATTCTTGATCAGCATCAACAGCCGAGTCTATATGGCCATGTCCGTCTGTCTATGTGAACACCTTGATCTCGGAGACTAGAAGAGATAGAACCACCAAATTTTGTAAGTATACCCCTATCGTCCCTACGCAGATCAAGGTTATTTCAAATTTTGGCCACGCCCCCTCCCGCCCCACCAAAAAAATGAATAACTCCTACAATTTTGAAGATATTAAGCTCATATGTGTATGTGCCCAAACTTTAACTTACGCTCTCGTTATACCCTGTTCCCATTAAAAATGGGAAAAGGGGGATCAAGAAGTTGTGCAAAAGTACGTAACAGGTAGAAGGAAGCATTTGCGACCCTATAAGGTATATATATTCATGATCAGCATTAACAGCTAACGAGTCAGCATTTAGCCATGTCCGTCCGTCCGTCTGTCCGTATGAACGCGTCGATCTCAAAGACTATAAGAGATAGAGCCACAAATTTTGGCATGTAGCTAGGTGTATACCAGATTCAAATCGAGTTTGTTTCAGATTTGACAAATTCCTCTCCCTTCCCCCTTTAAGCGCAAAAAACTGTCAGAGCCACAATTTTTAATTTAGACCCTTGAGACTTCATATAAAGGGTGATTTTTTTTAGCTATTATCTTTTTGGCAACACTGGCTTAAACAGCTCACGCACGTTTCGTGTTTTATTTCACTGTCAAACATCTTCAGTTTGGTCTATAATTTAACCATGAATCGCCTTACAAAAGAACAACGCTTGCAAATTATTGAATTTTATTATCAAAATGCGTGCTCTGTTAAGAAAGTTCATCGCGCGCTCCTTCCATTATATGGTCAGTTTAATCAACCCAGTGAAGCGGCTATTCGGGCTATTGTGACTAAATTTCGCTCCAAATTTACACTGTTACTCAACAAAGTTGAAAATTTTGCGGAAGGATTTAGGTGTGTAGCATTTCAAAATACAGCTGGTGCAAGAATTTAAGCCGAACGACCTACCGCAACGTAGAATTTTTCGTGAATTTGGTCTTGGAAAGTTGGCCCAAGATCCACTTTTTTACCGAAAAATTGTGTTCAGCGACGAAGCATATTTTTGGCTAAATGGGTACGTAAATAAGCAGAATTGTCGATTTTGGAGTGAATATCAGTCAGAAGCATTGCAAGAGCTACCAATGCATCCAAAAAAAGTCACAGTTTGGTGCGGCTTATGGGCTGGTGGCATCATTGGACCGTACTTCTTCAAAGATGATGCGAATCGTAACTCAACTGTGAATGGTGAGCGCTACCGTGAGATGATATCCATCTTTTTTTTGCCCAAAATGCAAGAGCTTGACTTGCATGACATGTGGTTTCAACAAGACGGTGCCACATGCCACACAGCACGCTCAACAATGGACTTATTGAGAGGCGAGTTCGGTGAACATTTTATTTCACGTTCGGGACCGGTCAATTGGCCGCCTAGATCGTGCGACTTAACGCCTTTAGACTATTTTTTGTGGGGCTATGTTAAAGCTCATGTCTTTACAGACAAGCCCGCTTCAATTGACGCATTGGAAGACAACATTGAAGCATTTATTCGTGAGATACCGGCCGAAATGTTGGAAAGAGTATGCCAAAATTGGACTAAGCGGTTGGACCATTTGAGGCGCAGTCACGGTCAACATTTGCATGAAGTAATCTTCCAAAAGTAAATTATATGGACCGTACTATCGATTCAAATAAAGATTTCATGCATTTTTCTGAATTTTATGTGTTTTTTTTTTGAAAAACTTTCCTATAGCTCTTAAAAAATCACCCTTTATATCATGTAAGGCCCAATATCTATCTATTCTGAAAAGATCAATAAGATTGGAAAAAAACACCGAAGTTATGTACGAATCAATTTTGCTTGTGGGGGGTCTTGCATTGTCAGTTATCGCGCGCAGGCAGGCCCCCTCTAGTACTGATGGTGGCGATTGGCCATGCTCGAACTACCTACTCGGCTGGTTCCTACATGGGTACTTTCTTAAGGTAGCCCTATGGTAAACGAACGCCGAACCACCGAAAAAATAAAAATATTTATGGCCTGTATATTCTGTAACCCACCCCGAACCAGAGTAGATGGGTACTTTCCTGAGTAGCCCTAAGGTACAACGAACGCCGAACCAGTGTCCGAAAAAAATGAGAAGTAAATCGAATTTTCGATTTCGAATTTTCGATACTGTTGTCCACGCATTATTCGTTAAATAACAAAAATAAATGCAATGCTAGCACCCTTATTTTGTCTTCTAGCTGCCCGGTTTTCTGCATTGCTGGAACATTCTTTGTTTTTCAGATTGTGACAGCAAAATAGATAAAAAAAAAAAGATTTTGTAAATAAAGTAATTTGAAGAAATTTGCAAATGACTGTTTCAGACACAATTGAAAACGGGATCAAAAAGACACTTTAAACCTGTTTTTACTCAGCGTGCTCTTTGGTCAATCAGTGAGAGCTTCTTGTCGCTCTCTTTATGTACGCGCTCACTCGAGACACTTAGAATCGGTGAGAGTGTCTTTTGTGCATGTATGTGTGTTGCGCCTTCGCTTTAGTTGTGTTTCAGAATTGCGTGCAGCAGGTCCGTCGTCATGAGTCGTCAATTAAACGAAAAAGTGCATTTTTTTTTTAAATTTGACAATAGTGCTAACCAATCAGAATGCAGCGTTTGTGGCTCAAAGTTATCTGGCCATCACATTACAAATTTGAGGCGGCATTTGCTCGGAAAGCATCGCGAAATATTTGATTCTGTTCAAGAAACAGAAATCAGCGATGTGAAAAAAAGTGCCAAAAAAAGGAAAATTGCCTACGAAGCAAGTGAAGAGGGAATTATTGCTTCTGTTGTGAAAATAGTAACAACTGGCGGCCGGCCATTTTTACTTCTTGACAGCGAAGGGTTTCAGGAAATTGTAAGCCCTATTTATAAAGCCGTGCAAATGTCTCCGATAACGTCACGAAATATTATGGACCATGTCAGGAGAAGAGAGCAATCCATAAAAGAGAGCATAAAGGCTTCTGTGAAGCGGAAATTGGTATCCCTGAAGATCGATGTGGCTACCAGACTGGAGAAGTCCATACTGGGAATTAATTTGCAAATGTTCAGCTTGAGTTTTGAAAAGACTGAGATCGTGGTGAAAACACTTGGCATGATTCAGCTGTTTGAGTCGCACACAGGACTTTACATTAAAAATAAAATTGCTGATATTATTCAGGAGTATGACATCGAGGTTGATCAGATTTTCAGGTAAGGCTTGAATCATAACAATAATCGTTTATATTAATTAATGCATGTTTTTTGTGCTCAGCTTAACATCCGACAACGGCCGAAATATGGTCAAGGCTATTGAGCTGCTCAATATTGATGCCACGGACGACTTGGAAGAAGGAAATTATGAAATTGCTGGACAACGTGAAGTTTCCGAATGTGCAGCTTGTGCGATGTGCAGCACATACATTGCAACTTTGTGTGTATGATGTTAACAAGCAGAGTGACATCAGCCAAAAAGTTAGTACTTGCCGTCAAATGTGCAAAGTCTTGCGAACCGGAAAGTACAGGTACTAAGTTGGTTTGTTTTGTTTGTATGGTCATAAATAACAGTAAATTTGCTTTCAATTAGACGCACCTTAACGGAGAACAAAAAACATATTCCAACACTTGATGTCACCACAAGGTGGAACTCCACATACATGATGTTGGTAAAACTATTTGCTATTAAGGAGTTTGTTGAGAAGGAGTTTTCTGTCGATATTAACATTGACTGGGGCTGGGTTGAGCTGTACATAGAAGCCTTCAGGGATACTTATGAAGCAACCCTTAAATTACAAATGGAGCAACTCACTTACAGCGACTTTTTTATTTTGTGGATGGAGCTTAAGCTTAAATGCGAAAAAAGCAAAAACGTATTGTCCCAAAAATTATTAGCCCAGCTTAAAATTCGCGAGAGTAAGTTGCTGCAAAACGAAGCATTGCTATCAGCTATATATATGGATCCGCGAATCAATTTGATTTTAAGTGACCAACAAAAAATGTTGGCTAAACAAAATTTAAAAAAAATAGCTTTACGAATTTTTAATTTAAATCAAGTAAGATATGATTAAAAATGCGGTAAAAACATAGAGGTCTCGTGTACTAGTTTGATATATGTGTAAATTTGTTATGTCTGTGTTTTATCGTCCTTGTCAAATTAACTAATAACTAATTGACTAACTAACGCACTAAGTGCATATAATTATTCTCTTAGAAGCCTAAGGGAAGCCATATTAAAATTTTCACATTATTAGGAGATCACTTTCATCGTATTTAGATGAAATGCAGACATTGCCGCAAGCTCAAGAAGAAGCAGCATCAGGCAAAATGTCCAAAATTTACATGGACATTGAAAATTTTAACTTGGTGTTTGGCCGTTTACCACTTAATAGTGATATCAAACAATTTTATCACGATTTGAAGTTTAAGTCACCCCATATGAGTGAACTGGCACAGGTCGTTTTAGCCACACCGGCCACCCAGGTGTCGGTGGAAAGGGCCTTCTCTGCACTAAGTTTTATTTTAAATGAGAAGTGCACTTCCCTAAGTTCCGACAATTTAAACGCTTTATTAATTGTTAAACTTAATTCTGCTCTATTCTTAGCTTAACCCAAAAAAAAACTGTTTTCTTTTTGTTATTATTTTTGTTATTTAGATATGAAGAAAAATATATGTTGATGCTATTTTTTAAGTTTATATTTTTGTCTATTATTTCGTATACTTTGTTGACTTCTATTTTTATTTTGCTTGTTACACAAATTTTGATTATGTACATATGTATATTCATACGCATAGATTAACGTCCCAGCAAGTGACCATTTCTCTCTCACTCTTTCACGTCTTGCCTCTGATGAAATAAAGCAACAACAAAGCACTAACGAAACAACAACAAAAAAGACACTTTGTGCTTTAACGCAAATCGTTTTGCTCAGTTGAGGCTCAGTTGAGGAGCGCCGAGCAAAAATATCCCATTCAAACTGTTGTCGCAAGAGCGCTTCGTGTGTTCTCTCTCAAATTTTACGTGTTCTGTTCAGAGCGTGAGCGAGTCTGTCTTATTTTTCCCTGTTATTTCAGTGAGCAGACAGCTTGTGAAATTTTGGTTGAGCATATTTTGGGAGCTCTGGAAAAAAGTGAATTTCAGTTATTAATACAATTAAAGTGAATAAAATACAGAATAAAACTATTTTAAAGGTAAGAAAAGCACTTAATCAAATGACAACAAACTTAAAATGTATAGCAAAAGGCATATTAGAAGGCTTAAAGAAGAACATACAAAAAATATTTATACAAATTAAATAGTGTTGCGGCAAGCAAGTTTGTGAACAAATAGACTGTGAAATGATATTTACAATGAAAATAATGTTGAGACGGGAAAGAAAAATAGCTTGAGTGAGGACTTAAAAAATTGGTTTTTGACTTAATTCGTGTTTTAAAAAAAATAATTTGAACGTGGCACCGTTTTACAAGCACAATTTGCAAAAAAAAAAACAAGTAAGGGAGCTGCAGTCGAGTGCCCCGACCACAAAATACCCTGTTCCCTTGATTTCTTGTTTTTTTCCATTACATACACACACATACACACACTCCAACATTCACACAAACGCTTGGCATGCGGCCGCGCGCGATAACTCACAATGCAAGACCCCCCCTCTCTCCCACAAGCAAAATTGATTCGTATATAACTTCGGTGTTTATTGTCCGATCTTGGTGATCTTTTCAGAATAGATAGATATTGGGCCTTACTTGATATATGTAAAGTTTGGAAGGTCTATCTTAAAAATTGTGGCTCTGACAGTTTTTTGCGCTTAAAGGGGGGAGGGGAAGGAATTTTCCAAATCTGAAACAAACTCGTATTGAATCGGGTATACACCTACCTACATTTGTGGCTCTAGCTCTTATAGTCTCTGAGAAACACGCGTTCATACGGACAGACAGACAGACGGACGGACAGACGGACAGGGCTAAATCGACTCGGCTGTTGATGCTGATCAAGAATATATATACTTTATAGGGTCGCAAATGTTTCCTTCTACCTGTTACATACTTTTGCACAACTTCATGATCCCCCTTTTCCCATTTTCAATGGGAACAAGGTATAAAAACAGATATAACAAAAATCGATGGCGGTAAATTTTTACACATAGGAATCCAAAACCAACTTGAAAAACTTTCGTGCTCAATAATTTAAATAATAATTTATTTTTTGATGTGAACATTGACGGTGACTCTTTAAAAGCTCTAATTCACAACTTTGGCCCATTCTCATTCGATTAGTTAATGTAATAAATTCACCCGTAGTGCCTGTTGGAATTTTTTTCGGCAAATCTAAGCCATATAGTTGTAAAAAAATTTTAAATAAATTCATTTCTGAGTTGGAAAAATTAATAGATAATGGGATTGAGATTTTCGGAAGGCGCATAAGAATGACTCTCAGAGCGATTGTTTGTGATGCTCCAGATAGGGCTTTCATTAGTGGGACTCCTGGACATACATCGTTACATGGATGTTCAAAGTGTACCCAAATAGCGCGAAAATTAAATGGCGTCTTAACTTACAAAGCAGAGTGTGAAGACCTAACAGATGAAGATTTTACGAACAGAAAATATTCGGATCACCATACAAAACAATACTTGACGAAGTTAAACATCAAAATGGTTACTCAGATTCCCTTGGATTGTATGCGTCTTATCGATTTAGGAGTTATGTGCCAATTTATAGTTAGGTTATTTATTATTTATTTATTTATTGTGTTTCCCTTAACAAGTGGATGCAATAAAGTCGCTTTTTCAGCCTGGCGGCATTTTAAAAAACCTTAAAAATGTCCTGGCCTATCCTGTGATATTGGCCTACAACGTGGATGGAGTGCAAGGGAAACTGGCTCTAAGAAAACATTCGAATTTATGGAGTTTTGCTTGGTGTGTTTATTTGTTTTTGATTTTGCTAACGTCTCCAATATTTTGGTTTATTTAAATTTTATATTTCTAGATGCAATTGCTTTGGACGGTGGAGTCGGATCTGCAGAAGACCATCAGCGTACGGCACTCCAGGTGCAGAAGAAACGCTTCTTTAACAAGAAAAAAAGTCGGTCAAGCCCGACTATAACATACTCTGTACCTGTGAAGTGCTGCCCATCACCGCTGCGACCTGTGCTGCCCATAATTGTTTGTTTTCCTTATAACTCGACAACCGTTCATCCGATCTTTACCAATCCTTTGACGGATCGATAAATAATCCTGATTACTAAATATGTCCAGAAGGAACGAACCTTCTATCTATAAAACTATGGGAGATATTACGTTTTTTCCAATTTGCGGGGGCGGGAGGGGTCGTGGCAAAAATTGAAAATAAACTTGATCTGCCTGCAAGTGTAAGAAGCATAAGTCCCATACATGTCAAACCTCTATCTCTTAACATCTCTGAGATCTGTGCGTTCATACGGACAGACAGACGGACATGGCTTTATCGACTCGGCTGTTGATGCTGATCAAGAATATATATACTTTATGGGGTCGGAGATGCTTCCTTCTGGCTGTTACATACTTTTGCACAAACTTGTTATACTCTATGTAACTTTGGTACAGAGTATAAAAATAGCAATATAAGAAATAGCGTAAGAAATAATGAAACCGAAAATTTAGATAATAATAACAGTGACAACAAGAAAGAAAGTCGATCAAGCCCGTCTATAACATACTCTCTACCTGTGAAATGCTGCCCATCACCATTGCGACCGGTGCTGCCCATAATTGTTTGTTTTCATTATAACTCGACAACCATTCATCCGATCTCTACCATCTCTACCTTTGGCGGATCGATTATTAATCCTAATTACTAAATGTGTCCAGAAGGAACGAACCTTTTATCTATAAAACTTTGGGAGATATGACGTTTTTCCAATTTGCGGGGGCGGGAGGGGGCGTGGCAAATTTAAAATAAACTTGATCTGCCTGCAAGTATAAGAAGCATAAGTCCCATACATGTCAATCCTCTATCTCTTACCATCTCTAAGATCTGTGCGTTCATACGGACAGACAGACGGACAGACGGACATGGCTTTTGCACAAACTTATTATACTCTATGTACCTTTGGTACAGAGTATAATAATGATGTTTAAAAAAAAAAGAGTTGTAATAAAAATAAAAATATATTGAAGCAGCTTGTCTTAAATATCTTTTTGCATGGCCACCCATTTCAGCACCTCTTTCATGGGTACCCATTTCAGCAACCCTTTCATGGGTACCCAGTTCAGCACCCCTTTCATGTGTACCCATTTCAGCACCCCTTTCGTGGGTACCCACTTTAGCACCCCTTTCATGGGTACCCAGTTTAGCACCCCTTTTATGGGTACCCAGTTTACTAGTTCGGCGGTAAACGATGTGGTGTAGTCCCCATGCAGGCGGACATTTCATACAAAAAAGGAAATGAAGCAAAGTTAGTAAGGGTTTGTCAGGTAAGTACTGGTGGTCTGCTAGTGGGTATCGAATTCGCTACTTACGAACTAGTGCCCAGAACTAGAGAGCCGTTAGCCCGTGCGTTTGTGTGTATGTTCGAGTGTGTATGTGTGAGTGTGAGTGTATGTAAAGGAAAACACACGAAATCAAGGGAACAGGGTATTTTGTAGTCGGGGCACTCGACTACAGCTCCCTTACTTGTTTATATTGTTTTGTTGATGAAAACTTCAACTCTCAAAAGAAAGTTTATACAAGTTTATTCCAAACTAGCTGAATACCCTGCGTCGCCCGGGCTCTTATGATTCTTAAGAGAGCGAGTATATTCAATCTAGCGCAGGCTGCATGTCGGTATAAACATCTTGGACGGCTCAAACTTTTTCTCTGTATACACGTCTTCATGATAATCTAAAATCATGAATATTTTGCAAATTTCGTGACTTTTTGACCGTTTGGTTAATACTTCTATTTACCCGTCTACCCAATTGCTGTCTATCAAATCTTCACAATAATCTAGTTTCAAATCAAAAATTTGCAAATTTCGCACTATTTTGGACCGTGTAATCTACAGCTTCCATTTACCAACGCCGGCATTGTAATATAAGCACTAAGCGCAAGCGCTTTCAGAAATACTCATAAGGTTATCTTGAAAATTTCGCGATTTTTGGACCTTAGAAACCTTCGCCGGCAAGCGTTGCTCAAAGTTTTATGGCAGTCGGATGAACGGTATAGTTCTTGAAATTTCGCGGTTTTATGACCATTTCCAGCTTATTTCTTCAATTTAGATACCTTCGCGGGCAAGCGTACAACCATTTACCAAAATTTCATCGCAATCGGATGAACGGAATTGTTTTTGAATTATCGCGGTTTTTGGACTATTTCCCGCCCATTTCTTCAAATCAAAATCCTTCACTCCGGGCTTCCAAACATTCTCCAAAGTTTTATAACAAACGAACATTTTGCAAATTTCGCTGTTTCTTCTACTTGGAAACCTTCCCGGGCAAGCGTCGATCAATTTCCCAAAGTTTTAGCGAAAACGTAAGTTTTGGAGTTTTTGCGGTTTTTGTTCCGTTTTCCGCAACTTAAAAACCTTCCCGGGCCAGCGTTCAACCATTCCCAAATTTACATTGCAATCGGATGAACGGTAGAATTTGGCAAATCTCGCGGTTTTTATACAATTTTACAGACATGAGGCCTATGACACTTTCCTGATCGACATGAACTTACTGTGAAAAATTCGTAAAGATCGGTTCAGCGGTTTAGACGCCCATAAGGGACAAACATACTTTCACTTTTATATAGATGTATAGATTTTCTTAAACGCCACATTCGTACATTCAAAGATAAAGTCAAAGAATTGCATCAGGATGTGGAACTGATTGAAGGTGCGTAAGCTGCAACTAATAAATTCCTCGTTTTAATGCTGTCGGCATTTGCAGATGAAAGTCCAGCAGACCAAGTCAACTAAGCAATGGACGAATTGTTGGATGACAAACGACGGCTATAGAAGATGTCATTCGCATTTATTCTTGCCGTCGAGGATATATCTGTGACGTTCCCAAATCCATTAGTTGCCGATCTAACATCCTCTCTTCATTTGATGAGAGGCGTTTTTAGCAAATGTTGCGTGTGTCTAAGAGCCAATTGGGAATTTTGATGGAACTCATAAAGGAAGACGAAGTATTTGTAGCGAATAATTGCAAAAAGCAAATGCCAATTGAATTGAATTTCGAAAAATCTTTACAATATTTGGAATCGCTGAAGGTGGGAACTTTAACCAAGATAGTGAAAAGAAAATTTACTGCATTTTTACGGCTTATCCTACAGTACATTCATTGGCCCGATGTAGCTAAGCGTCAAGAGCTTATGAAACGCACTTGTGGCAACTCGGCCCACACTAGCCACCAGCGACTATCGATTACTAGTCACGAGCGACTATCGATTACCACACTATCACGAAGCTTATTCATCTCTCATATCCTGGAGTTTCAGAAGAGTAGTGTGTGAGACAAGCAAACGCGAAGCCAGCGCTCGGAGCTGGTTTCTCCCAACAAATTATGTCAAACTAGTTAAGTTAAATAATAAATATTGATAGTAGACTAAGCACGACTTCATAATCTCTATACACTTTTAATTAGTTAGCGTATTGGGTACATTGATGGCATGAAGTGTATTTTTCTCGCCAACGTAATTATTCCGTAAAACTGCAAGCTGCTTGTGACCACAAGCTACGCACTCGAGATGTCGTAGTAGGAAGTCCGTGCAGCTACCACGACGCAAAAGTATTTAAGAATTGCTTACTTGGAAATCACACCCAGCGTTATTTTACAGAAGAGGAGTGGATATCGGCTGACTCTGCCTACCATCAGTCAATATTTTAAATTACCCCATTTCGCAGCAACTCTTGTGTAATGGATTTAGACAAACGACTAAAATTAACCAATCGACACAGTCAATTCCACGTCCGAGTTGAGAACTGCTTTGGTGTTCTAAAATGGAAGTTGTGTAGTCTTAAAGAATTACGAATTCGTTTGAAGGATAATGAAAGTCAATGGGCGTATTCAGCAGATAAATCCGATTTACGATTACTGATTTACGATTTGCGATTGCTTAGAATTCTCTGCTGAATGACAATGATTGCTAAGTTTAGGTTATTTTCTGGATTTAGTATATTTGGTCAAAAATACATTCACACCATAAAAAATTTAGGATTTAGTATTAAATACATTTGACATTTGAAAATGGATGCACGCGTTGAGAGTAGATAAGCATTATTAATTAAAAGTTTAGTGGGTTTTTAATCAATGAATAATCCTTTTAGCCGAGGATATCAAGTGGAGTCCTAGCGCTTTAAGGCTCCTCTTGGGCTTATATAAGGACAACAGGCAGAACTTTCGGAATATGCGCCTTGAAGAATAACCGATTGACCTTCCTTTCTGTTGTTGTAATCTGCGGTGTTTCCTTCAGGTTTCTTAATAGATATATGGCACCCATCAATTGCCCCAATCGCTCCTGGGATTCTACGCGATTTTTGTTTAGATATTTGTGCAGCAAAAGCTTGCTGGGAGTCATTTGGCCAATTCACATATGTAGGCATTAGCCTCGATAGAGTCCCTGTTATGTTGTAAAATATTTGGTGGCCTGAACTTGTTGGAATGTCGAATCGATCGCCAACAGACGAGAAAGATTCCTCCTTACTTAGCAGCCAAATTGAAAATAGCATCTTCTTTGAAAAACATACATTTGCAATTGTTTCATTCTCTGTTAGTGTCGTTGCATTTGCTGTTACACCAAGAAGTTCCTGGAAAACGCAAAGTTAACAGAAAAAATAAAAATTCTATAATAACTCAAAGTTGTGCATGACATCCTAAGATGCGCCTTGAATTGGTCCATTCTGTACCTGGGAACTGTGTCCTCGTAGAATGATTTAGAGCGAATGCGATTCCTTTTGATTTTTCGATTGCCCCAATAGCGGCTACCAATGGGTTGCGCATTGACCAGATCAGCAATTATACCCATATTAAATTCATCCTCACAAAAGACCGTCCCAAATAAATTCATGTTTCCACAACTCATTTTATGCACAATTTTTGGGAGCAATCAGTTTATTTTTAGTTTTGGGGTTAACAGTTGGCCGTGAAATCGGTAAACGGTCTCACCAATCATACATTTTATATGATTCTATCTCAGCAATCATGTTCGTCAAGTTTATCAATCGCAATCGGCAATCACTGTACTTAGCAGGTAAAATCGGCAATCATAAATCGGAAATCGTGAAATCGGATTTATCTGCTGAATACGACCCAATTATTAAAAAAAAATAAAAAAAAAAAAAAAAAAAAATTTTTAAAAAATAAACAAACTACAAATTTAACAAACAAAAATTTAACAGGGTAGTAAAAGAAGTCACCCTATTGGAAGATGCACTTATTTTTACAAATAGCCGCCAAAGTCAGATCTGTTTTGACATTTGTGAACTAGACAGATGTAGAATAGAAGTGAACAAGCCATGGATCGATATACTCCCCAAGAACGCGGAATAATCGTGAATAATCGATTTTTCGAGCAAAATCATAATGATCGATCATTTCCACCTCAGCGGGTACGTGAACAAGCAAAACTATCGCTTTTGGGGCACCGAAGATCCACGAATGATGCACGAGGAGCCATTACACCCGCTCAAAGTGACTGCATGGTGCGCTGTTCACGCTGGAGGAGTCATTGGGCCGTCCAACAGGACGGAGCAACTGCACACACTGCGCGAGCCACCACCGACATTCTGAAGGCGGCGTTGCCGGGTCGCCTCATCTCTCGTTTTGGCGATTTGCACTGGCCTGCAAGATCGGCCGATTTAACCGTTCTAGACTTTTTGTTGTTTGTTTTTTGAAATCCCGTGCTGCAGTCGAGTGCCCCGGCTACAAAATACCCTGTTCCCTTGATTTCGTGTGTTTTCCTTTACATTAACACACACTCACACATACACACACTTCAACATACACACAAACGCATGGCATGCAGCCGCGCGCGATAACTGACAATGCTATGCCCCCCTCTCTCCCACAAGCAAAATTGATTCGTATATAACTTCGGTGTTTATTATATGATATGTGTAAAGTTTGGAAGGTCTATTGTCTATTGTGGCTCTGACAGTTTTTTGCGCTTAAAGGGGGGAGCGGGAGGAATTTTCCAAATCTGAAACAAACTCGATTTGAATCGGGTATACACCTACCTACATGCAAAAATTTGTGGCTCTATCTCTTATAGTCTCTGAGAACACGCGTTCATACGGACAGACGGACGGACAGGGCTAAATCGACTCGGTTGTTGATGCTGATCAAGAATATATATACTTTATAGGGTCGCAAATGCTTCCTTCTACCTGTTACATACTTTTCCCATTTTCAATGGGAACAGGGTAATAAAAATGAAAGCCAAACAACATCGGATGACTTCTTTTGACCCACCCTGTATTTATTAGTTTTTTTAATGGTTTATTTTTTGTATTTAAGCTTTAATTCTAGTTTGAAAATTCGTTCTTTTTGAGATGGCTGCATTTAATTTATTTTAAAATCATTTTCTAAACGATTCTCTTCTAGGTTTATTTTACGCTCCTCCACTTCTTTGGCCCACAAGAAATTCTCAGTTTTTAAGTTGAGCGTATCCACTAGTTTTGGAGCTGAAGTGTTTTTGGGATTTTGCTTTATTATACCCTTGCAAAGGGTATTATAAAATTGTCCGGATGTTTGTAACGCATAGAAGGAAGCATCTCCGACCACATAAAGTATATATATTCTTGATCAGCACGACGAGCTGAGTTGATTTAGCCCTGTCCGTCTGTCCGTCCGTCTGTTTCTATGCTATCTCCTCCGTCAGTTTTAAAGCTATCCTCACCAAACTTTGCACGAAGTCTTTTGGTACAAATACGCTGCACATTTGTCGGAACTGGCCGGATCGGATGACTATAGCATATAGCTGCCATAGGAACGATCGGTCGAAAAACTAGTTCTAGTGAGAAAAACTTTTTTGTTTGTAATGAAAACGTCCTTATCATTGGCATACACTTATTTTATATACTTTTACACAATTCTACAAAGATTGGTTGAAATCGGATGACTATAGCATATAGCTCCCATAGGAACGATCGGTCGAAAAACTAGTTCTAGTGAGAAAAATTTTTTTTTTATTTTAATGAAAACGTCCTTATTATTGGCATACACTTATTTTATTTACTTTGGACACATTTCTACAAAGTTTTATCAAAATCGGATGACTATAGCATATAGCTGCAGTATGAATGATCGGTCGAAAAAGAAATTGAAGTGAGAAAAACTTTTTGTCTTAAATGACATCGCCTCCAAATTTCGCAATTAACAGTGTATTATGCTTTTCCATGATTTCACCAAGTTTAATAGAAATCAGACATCTTTATAGTATAGATCCCATAGAAAAGTAATATCCAAAAAGTAGTCTTAGAAAAACTTTTTTGTTATCAATGGAAGCTGCAAGGGTATACAAAACTTCGGCCGAACCGAAGTTAACTTTCCCCTATTTTTTTTTGCCATCGATACGTCGCACAGTGGGGTATTTGACCTATATAGGCGTCCAATAGTGTAATTTTGCAAACGCATTTTGTTTTTCATTTATAAACGAGCGTAGGGTGAGGAGAATAGAATGCTTGACAAGATTCCGTTGTTTTTTAATTTCTTTTTGTCTTCATTCGCTCCCACCACGTGAGTTAAAAATGGGTTTTGTTTTTTTTTTTTTTTTTTTTTTTTTGTGTTTAAAAAAAAAAAAAGTTTAAAAAAAAAACTATAATAGTCCAGTAGGGTTAAAATTTTTCGATGCATTAAATATAGACCAGCCAGATTCTTGATATGTGGTAGAGGACTGTCTGAAAGTCTTAAGTTCAAATTTGTGGCATTGGGATCGGCCGCTGTATTGCAAAACGCGAATTGGCCCTTATCTCTATAGTCAACTAAAGTACCTCACAAGTGGCCGTGTAGGGTATGGGAGAGAATGCGGCGAATTCAGGACGCTCACAGGGAGAGTGAGCGAGACGGAGAATCGTGAGAGAGAGAGGCAGAGCGCAAGGGAGAGCAAGGCCGCCACGGGATATGATTGGCGGACACGAGGATCCGTTAGGCCATGGTACGGGAGCACGAAACGGGTGAAAGTAAGAAGAAAAGGAACGGGATAGAATGTTCTAGAAGGCCGTGGGCGCATGGATATTGCGGTGTGGAAAGCGGCAGACAAGAGAGGACGATGGAGACGGGCTGCAAAATGATCGCTTGTTGCTAGGCAGCAGGTCGGCAGCGGTAAGCGGTTATAACGGAAGAAGGACTAATGGGCGAGAAGCGGCGAGGTCTATAAAACCCGTGGCTGACAGCGAGGAGGCTAGTCAGTGTAAAACGGAGACTTCAAGCGAGTGCGAGTGCGAAAGTAACGGGTCGAGAACATAGCAGTATCATCCAGCGGTCACCCAGAGGATTCGAAGGATTGCAAAGGAGCCGGAAAGCGGTATAGCAGATAAGTGAAGTAGTACTAAGTGGCCAGGAGACAAGGGAAGTTGGTTATAGTGCAGGCCGACGGAATATTAAAAGGAAGGACGGATGTCCCTATAGTCGAGCGAAAGCCTAACCAGTGTATTCCTTATATAAATCGTAGAAACAACTACTGAACGCAAGGGAAAGGTTGGCAAATCTGAAGCCAACGAGATTCCTAGTCAGTGAAAGTTGTGTTACGACGAGGAGCAGAGCCTTGTGGTGAACAAGGAGGCCAGATAGATTAAGTATTATTAGAAATAGCTAAGTACCGCATAAGAGAAAAACAGAAATTATACGTTCCATATAATTGAAACCACATACTTGATTTGTTATTTGGGACAACAATAAATTTGTTGAGGCGAGCCACGACATTTCTCGAGTCTAGCTTTGGGTAGTTTCGAGCAACGGAGAGACTCGTTACAACTGGCGCCCAACGTCCTAAGTAACAATCAAGGAAAGCAAAATGGGTAGAACGTGGATACATAACCTCAAGAAGGAGGAGATCTTACAATGCGGAAAAGTATTAGGGTTCGAGCTAACCGGAAATTTGGATGAAATTAGAAAACAGTTCAAGGAATTAGTAGACCAATACGAAAACGACCCGGAAATAGGACCGAAAATAGAGGAATTGAATAGGAAATATCAAAAGTCGACTCCTAAGAAATTAGAGGAAGAAGCGACACTTTTGAATGTTGAAACTCTGTCTATTCCAAATTTAACGTCCATCGCTCAAGGCCAATCAGGGGGAAACAACCGGCAAAGGAGCAAAACTAGGCAAGATCTAGAACGAACAAGTAGAGAAACGCAAAATACCATGCCAGATTACCCGAAAGTAGCAAAACAGGTCAGAGAATGGACATTTCGGTTCGATGGAATGTCAAAACCATTAGAATTTTTGGAGCAAGTGCAATGGTCAGCAAACACATACGGACTGGATATCAACATGATACCAAGAGCAATGCCGGAATTATTGAAAGACAAGGCTTTGAAATGGTATGTGGCAAACGACAAGCAATGGAAAACTTGGACAGAATTTGTCGCGAGCTTCCAAGCATTTTTCCTGCCCAGAGGATATTTTAATAAATTAGCAGAAGAAGTCAGAGGAAGGAAACAAGGCTGGGGAGAGTCATTTAAAGATTATATGATAGAGATGCAGACACTGATGAGACCATTACAGTGCTCACGAGAGGAGCAGTTAGAAATAATTACAGAAAACAGCACACCAGGTCTCAGAATGTTCATACGACCGCACACATGCAAATCACTAGAGGCATTAATGACTTTAGCTGACGAGTTCGAGGCTTTAGAAAAGGACCGGGAATCATTTAACCGAGAGCACGTAGAAAGAATGGGAAGGGTCAATATGCACATATCACAGAGGCAGAGACAGGATAACATAGAGACTTGTAGAAGATGTAATGATTATCCAAGGCCACCAACAGGAAGACAAGAAATACACAAGCCACAAATAACAGATAACACACAAGAAAAATTCACACCACAATACGTTCAACAACCGGCTCAAGCATGTAGAAGATGCGGCCAAAATGGGCACTGGGCTCGGGAATGTAGGAACCAAAGGATCGCTTTCTGTTGGCAGTGTGGAAGAATCGGACTTAAAAGCTGGGAATGCTGCAGAACTGCGGGAAATGGGCAACGATCTCAGCCTCCGAGGGGCGAGCAGGGATCGATCGAATCCGCCTCTCAAAATTAATAGGAGAAATGTACGAAGAAGAGACCCAATTGTCAGCAAAGGTGATGATCGGATCACAGGAAGTGAGAGCAACAATCGATACGGGTGCCACTAGCAGTTTCATAAGCAAAGAATTAGCAAAACAGCTGACAATAGAAGGTAGAATAACACAAACAAAACGGCAAGTCAGGTTGGCGAATGGGCATAACAGCCAAATCGAGACACAGTATGAAGCAGACATTCAATTCGGTAATAAGAAGATACCCATGAAGTTCTTGATCCTGCCTGGAATAATAGACAGTTTGGTCCTAGGATGGAATTTCATAACGGCTGTAGGAGCAAAATTAGAATGCGCGGGTCTCGAAATCTGCATCCCAGTGAGAGGTAGAAGAAACGGATGGCTAGAAGAAAAATTGTCAGTTGCAGTAGAGGTACCCGAAGACACATTTAGAGAAGAAGATATAGAAGAATTTTTAAATAGAGAACTGGGAAAATTTGAGAAACTATCAGGAACGTCAAATGTGGCCGAACACCGTATCACAATGAAAGATGATCAACCAATAAAGCAGCGATACTATCCGAAAAATCCAAAAATGCAAATGGAGATTAATAAGAAAGTAGATGAGTTACTGGCATCAGGATACATAGAGAAATCGAATAGTCCATATAGCTCGCCAGTGGTAATGGTAAAGAAAAAGACAGGGAAATGGAGACTATGTGTGGACTTTAGACCAGTCAATGCGAAATCAATTAAGGATGCTTATCCAATGCCACAAATCAACTACATCCTAGATCAATTACGAGAAGCAAATTATATAAGTAGCTTAGATCTAAAAGACGGATACTGGCAGATTCCCTTAGAAGAAAAGAGTCGCCCAATGACGGCGTTCACGGTGCCGGGAAAAGGGTTATTTCAATGGCGGGTTATGCCATTTGGATTGCACTCGGCGTCGGCGACATTCCAGCGGGCGCTGGATCAGGTGATTGGTCCAGAAATGATGCCGCATGCTTTTGCGTATCAGGACGACATTATTGTCATCGGCCGAACGTTGGAGGAGCATATGAAGAATTTGAAGGAAGTATTTCGCAGACTGATAGCAGCAAACCTGAAAATAAACAAAGATAAGTGTCATTTCTTTAAGAAAGAGTTACAATACTTAGGACACAGAATAACCAGCGAAGGAATAGGAACTGATCCAGAAAAGGTGGCTGCAATAGCCGAATTAAAGCCACCATCCAACACGAAAGAGCTCCGACAATACTTGGGGGTAGCATCTTGGTACAGAAGATTCGTCCCAGACTTCGCAACGTTGGTACAGCCCCTCAACGCGTTGTTAAAAAAGAAGGCGACGTGGTTATGGACACCAGAATGCCAACAGGCTTTCGAGGACGTTAAAGCCAAATTAGTCTCCGATCCAGTGTTGACATGTCCAGACTTTTCAAAGCAGTTCATTCTCCAGACGGATGCCAGTGATTATGGGTTGGGGGCGATTTTGACACAGGAGACTGAGCAAGGCGAAAAGGTTATATCATATTCCAGTAGAACGCTAAATGGGGCAGAAAGAAATTACTCAGCAACAGAGAAAGAGTGTTTAGCTATCGTATGGGCTATACGAAGACTGAGACCTTACCTGGAGGGATACCATTTCAAAGTCATTACCGATCATATGGCACTAAAATGGTTAAACAGCATAGAGAGTCCATCCGGAAGAATTGCAAGATGGGCTTTAGAGCTTCAGCAGTATGATTTCGATATAGCATATAGAAAGGGCCAGTTAAATGTAGTGGCGGACGCTCTATCAAGGCAACCATTAAAAGAGACGTGTAGGAGAATGGTGGATAAAGAGAAGGGATGGACCGAAGCCAATAAAGAGTGCAAATGGACACAAGAAATGGTACAAAAGGTCAAAGCGAGTCCACAAAAATTCCCAGACTATTTGGTAAACGAAGAGGGATTGTACAGACACATACCACACCGAGCAGGCAATGAGGATGTAGTATCATGGAAGCTTTGCGTTCCGGCGGTTATGAGAGAGCGAGTTCTGCGAGAAAATCATGACTCCGAAACAGCAGGTCATGCTGGGAGTCGCAGGACGATTGCTAGGGTAGCGGCTCGCTACTATTGGCCAGGAATGCATAGAGACGTTAGAGGATACGTAAGGAAGTGCGAAATATGCCTTCGATATAAACCAAATCAGCTGCAAGCGGCAGGGAAAATGCTAACACAGATACCAGAAGAACCATGGGCGACAGTGTGTGCGGATTTTGTTGGACCACTACCAAGGTCAAAACATGGCAACACAATGCTTCTGGTGTTAGTGGATAGGTTCTCGAAGTGGACGGAATTAGTGCCATTACGAAAAGCAACAAAGGAGTCTTTACAAAAATCCATCAGAGAACGAATAGTGTCAAGATTCGGAGTACCTAAAGTCCTAATAACTGATAATGGGGCCCAGTTTACTAGTAGGGCGTTTAAGAAATTTCTGGAAGGATTAGGAATTAGACATCAATTCACAGCTCCTTACACACCTCAAGAAAATCCAACAGAACGTATGAACAGGACAGTAAAAACGATGATAGCTCAGTATTCCGGAGAAAATCAGAGAACATGGGATGAGAATTGGCCAGAGATAATGTTAGCTGTGAACTCTAGCATCGCCGAATCAACAGGGTACACCCCAACGTTTGTGACACAAGGACGAGAGCCACGATTACCAAAAGCACTATACGATGAGATCAATATAGGCACAGGTCAGGAATGTACAACACCAAATGAGAATGCCGAAAAATTAAGGGAGCTTTTCGAAATAGTAAGAAGAAATCTAGAAAAGGCTTCGCAGGATCAGGCAAGATACTATAACTTGCGAAGAAGACCATGGAAACCGGCAGTAGGAGACGTAGTATGGGCCAAGGAACATAAGCTGTCAAACGCAGTAGAGGGGTTTGCAGCAAAACTAGCTCCACGATTTGGTGGTCCGTACACAATAGTGGATTTTACATCGCCAGTCATATGCCGACTAAGACACAGAAGAAACCAACATACGCGGACGGCCCATGTGAGTG
This sequence comes from Lordiphosa collinella, assembly GCA_018904265.1. Classification (NCBI taxonomy): domain Eukaryota; kingdom Metazoa; phylum Arthropoda; class Insecta; order Diptera; family Drosophilidae; genus Lordiphosa; species Lordiphosa collinella. The sequence goes on along the minus strand of JAEIFV010000593.1, from coordinate 74,291 downwards.
AACTGAAGCCGCAGCAGAAAGAACTTATTAGCAGCGAAGAGCAGTTACAGTAACTGCAAGCCGCGGCGAAAACTTAGGTTACAAGAGAGAGAGGAGAGAGAGTTGGAGAGAGTATGTCCGTTAGGATGAAAAAAAAAGCCGGAAGGAGAGTAGGAAGCAGAATAAGAAGACAGCCAATCACAAAAGGGCGTAGAATAACGGAACTCAAGCGTGTAAAGAGGCCTATATAAAGCACAACGGCCCTCAACTGACAAAGAAGTCAGCATGAGCAGCCAGGCAACAACCAAACGCGCAGGAGTGAAGAGATTGGCCAACGGTAGGAGGCGATTGCCTTTCGCCGGTGCAGGCACGCGGAGCAAGGGACGGAGAAGTAGGACGCCCGTCCTACAGATAATGGCGTCGCCACTGATATCCGAGCGCGGGTCGCCAAAGAGTCCGGAGTGGACGGGTGACCGTTTGGGTTTTTGGAGCTCCGACTCGGGCTCGGACGACGAGCCGGATTTGGTCTCCCAGGAAGGGCCAGAGTGGGTGCCGATGCAGCCACCACCGGCTACGTGCGACCCGGAGGTCGTCTTCGTCTCCGACTCAGACGAGGAGAGCGAAGTCACGTGGCAGGAGAAGGCAACGAGAGGGAAGCAAGAGGAGGAGCAGGCCCAGAAGCCAAGGGCGGAGCCTGAGGCATCGCCGAAACCTGGCGGGTGGCAGCCGCCATCGAGGACACAGATGCAGCAGACCACGGTGGTGGACGGATGGAAGGTCCACCAGGTCACCACGGTGGTGACTTGGTCGGAGCCAGCCGGCGGGCTAGGCCATCCAGCCATCACCGAGGCGGCCGCAGAGGAGCCACCAGCGCAGCCGGTGGAGGTGTCGCCACCGAAGGCCGAGGAGAAATGCCCATGGGTGTGGCCAACACCGACGGCCAGGCCGACGATGAGCAGGCAGTCGTCTTGCCCAGGACCAGCGAGAGGTCCGAGGCCGACCTTGAAGCGCCAAGGGTCGTGGCAGCAGCAGCAACAGCAGGAACAACAACAGCAGCAGCCAACCGAGGCTGGCCAGTGGGGAAGGTGGAGGCGTCTGGAGCTGGACGAGTGGCCACGGGACGCGATGCTGTGTCTGCTGTCACGAAACCACAGGCACAAACACTGGAGGTGGTCCCATATCATTTGGGTGGGAGCCACCAGATACCGCGTGAAGATAAGAGGTGGAAATGGGCAGGTATGGGAGGAGGTGACGGTATGAGAAAGGGGAGAGGAAACTATGGAAAAAAAAGGAAAAAAAAACCGAATAATAAAAAAAAATCAAACTGAAAAAAATAATATATTTGTGAAATGAAACTCGGGGGGTTGGGGGGTAAGGCACGCACATAACACAGAAAATGGGGATCACTGAACACGGTAGGCGAGCACAAAAACACACACAAAAAAAAATATATAAAAAAAAAGGGGGGGAATATGCAAGAAAGCATGCTTTAATGATGCAAAAGGGGTCCAGGGGGTACATGAAGCAGCACACAGGGCAGAGGCAGCGGCAGAGGAGAAGACATCATAGGCTGAAAGAGGAGTATAAACAAGGAGAAAGTGAGAGAAGGTGACAAAAAGGAGTGCACTTACCTGTGTCAAAATCCATGTGCTGAGGTAGAGATGGGGGAAAAAGCATAAACATGAACATAACCACACTGAGGATCGTTACAAAATCGCGACTACCGAAGGGGAAAAGGGTAACACTGACGAACTATCGATGAGGGCAAAGCAGGGATATCGATAAGTCAGTAACCGGTGGGGAGACGGCTCGTTACAAGCTAAATCGATGGCGGTGTTATCGATGAGTTAAACGGCGGGAAGTTTACGGCTAGTTACAAGCTAAATCGATGGCGGTATTATCGATGAGGTAAACGGCGGAAAGTTTAAAAAAAAAAAGTGGGAAAAGGTGGAAAACAGGGAAACTGTTTTCCTTCCGAAGAAAGGGGGGAATGTGAGGAACTAAAGTACCTCACAAGTGGCCGTGTAGGGTATGGGAGAGAATGCGGCGAATTCAGGACGCTCACAGTGAGAGTGAGCGAGACGGAGAATCGGGAGAGAGAGAGGCAGAGCGCAAGGGAGAGCAAGGCCGCCACGGGATATGATTGGCGGACACGAGGATCCGTTAGGCCATGGTACGGGAGCACGAAACGGGTGAAAGTAAGAAGAAAAGGAACGGGATAGAATGTTCTAGAAGGCCGTGGGCGCATGGATATTGCGGTGTGGAAAGCGGCAGACAAGAGAGGACGATGGAGACGGGCGGCAAAATGATCGCTTGTTGCTAGGCAGCAGGTCGGCAGCGGTAAGCGGTTATAACGGAAGAAGGACTAATGGGCGAGAAGCGGTGAGGTCTATAAAACCCGTGGCTGACAGCAAGGAGGCAGTCAGTGTAAAACGGAGACTTCAAGCGAGTGCGAGTGCGAAAGTAACGGGTCGAGAACATAGCAGTATCATCCAGCGGTCACCCAGAGGATTCGAAGGATTGCAAAGGAGCCGGAAAGCGGTATAGCAGATAAGTGAAGTAGTACTAAGTGGCCAGGAGACAAGGGAAGTTGGTTATAGTGCAGGCCGACGGAATATTAAAAGGAAGGACGGATGTCCCTATAGTCGAGCGAAAGCCTAACCAGTGTATTCCTTATATAAATCGTAGAAACAACTACTGAACGCAAGGGAAAGGTTGGCAAATCTGAAGCCAACGAGATTCCTAGTCAGTGAAAGTTGTGTTACGACGAGGAGCAGAGCCTTGTGGTGAACAAGGAGGCCAGATAGATTAAGTATTATTAGAAATAGCTAAGTACCGCATAAGAGAAAAACAGAAATTATACGTTCCATATAATTGAAACCACATACTTGATTTGTTATTTGGGACAACAATAAATTTGTTGAGGCGAGCCACGACATTTCTCGAGTCTAGCTTTGGGTAGTTTCGAAAAAAATAAAAAAAACCCCAAAAAAAACAAAAAAAAACCCCACAAATAAAAAAAAAAAAAAAAAATAATTTATCCTGAAGACTTACCCAATAAACAAAAAAATTTTCCCCAATACCCCCCCATTCTGAATTTTAGATTTTTATCTTAAATCATTTAACAATTGAGTTAAAGTTGTTGTCGCTGTGGTTCAGTTAAAAAACCTGGCTATGAGGTGATGCTTATAAAAGTCTCTTCTATCAGAATTTGAGGGTCGAATCCCGGGTTTTTAAAAAAAATGTTTGAATTTGTCGAACTTTTACAGGCAAAAAACGGGTCTATTCAAAGTTTGTGAAGCTATAGTTTTGTAACGCATTGTCGTACAGCTAAATGTTATATGTGAAAGGTGTTGCATTGAATCCTCTTATATTGATATTATGAGACAATTGTGCGTAGGGCTTACCGGAAACAAGAAAAAATGGGAAATAAGTGAAAAATGCATTTTTGATCCTACATAATTTGAAAACTATTGCCAGCACCGAAAATTTGTGAGAGCAAAAAAGAAAGGCAAAGTAGTAATCTATAACTTTGTCTTTGAAATTTTTGTTGTCTATAAGCAATAGTTTAAGAGATATGCTTCAATTCGCGTTGTGCAATGTAGCGGCCGCTCCCAATGCCACAAATTGACACAAATTTGAACTTAAGCCTTTTAGACAGTCCCCTACCACATATCAAAAAACTGACTGGTCTTTATTTCACGCATGAATTTGTCAAACTTGACTGGACAATAAATCGTGTTTATTTTTGATATGTTATGAAAATGGATATTTGTAAAGCAGAAAAATATGATATAATCCACTTATTTTAATTCAAGTATAATATGAACTGGTACTGGCAGAGCTACAATGAAAACTATAGTATTTTGTCTAGTTTTAATGCATTAGAGAATGAACTATAGCTATAAAGTTATATAGCACCATTTGCATAACAAAAATTTTTATTTAGGTATTATTCTTGACATTTCATAGCCTTAAAACAAGAAAGAAAGTCGGTCAAGCCCGACTATAACATACTCTGTACCTGTGAAGTGCTGCCCATCACCGCTGCGACCTGTGCTGCCCATAATTGTTTGTTTTCCTTATAACTCGACAACCGTTCATCCGATCTTTACCATTCCCTTGACGGATCGATAAATAATCCTGATTACTAAATATGTCCAGAAGGAACGAACCTTCTATCTATAAAACTGTGGGAGATATGACGTTTTTACCAATTTGCGGGGGCGAGAGGGGGCGTGGCAAAAATTGAAAATAAACTTGATCTGCTTGCAAGTATAAGAAGCATATGTCCCATATATGTCAAACCTCTATCTCTTACCATCTCTGAGATCTGTGCGTTTATACGGACAGACAGACGGACATGGCTAGCACAATCTTATTATACTCTATGTACCTTTGGTACAGAGTATAACAAAAAAAAATCTTTTGCAAATTGGCGCCCTTCTGAGTAATGACAATTTGAAATATCCTACGGACACGTCCGTCTGTCCGTATGAACAAACAGATCTCAGAGATAGCAAGAGATAGAGGTTCGACTTGTACGGGAGAAAAACTTCTTATATTTGCCGGTAGCTCAAGTCTATTTTCAATTTTTGCCACGCCCCAGAGTGGCCGGATTCGCGAATTTGGCGTTGCAAAGCTCGTAACTTTTTAACGGAAGAGATATTTGAAAAATGTCAAAAGGACGATGAGGACGTTTATCTTTGTAGGTCAGCAGGGTGACTCAGGATCGGCTGCCAAAGTTAATAGCTTAATACTCCGAAAAGATTGCATAAAATTGGCAAAATATTCTAATTTTTAAAAATCGATTTATTAAAAATGAAGTCGTTAAACTATTTAAAATTAACAAAGTTTTAGAAAAATATCATTTTTACTTGTTAAATTAAATTCATACAAATACAAAATTAGTTCTAGCTTGGGAATGGTTAACTTTTTCTAAAAGGTTGTCAATATAGGTATTCATATCATTACACTGCTCGACAAAATGGAAGTCGATCTTCCCCCAATTCACTAAAACCAACTTTTTCTAAAGTATTTTTTCCCGCTGAGCACGAAAATCGACATGAAAAAAATCTGTCGAATCGTTAGAGATATATTATCGATTTTTCGATTTATTCAAAAGTTGCCTTCAGTTGAACTCTCATAATTTTTTTTTCTGCACCTATAGAAAAGTTTAAAGGCTATTTAAAAAGAAGAAGCCTGGACATGTTATATGTTTTCAGGCATGAATGTGATAGGATGTGGGGTTCAATGCTATGGGTTTAAAAGAAAAAAAATACCAACTTTTTTTCAAAATTTAAAAATTAATCGAAATTAATGTGCTTGTAAATGCAAATGGACAAACAAACTTTAAGGTTTTTTTTTAAATTCGAATTTAAAAGTTCTGAGCTATCTTTAAAGAAAGCCCCCAAACACAAATATCGGACATGAAATGGCTTTTTCACAAATGTTATGGTGAAACTAGACAAAACTTTAATTTTTGTTCAGATGCCCTTGTGGATGTTTTTTTATACTTTTGCAAGTCTTTATTTAAAATATTGACTCAGATCAAATTTTTGCAGAATCTATTTGAAAGCATTTAATACTCATAGAGACAGTGTTAAAGATTACTAAAATCTAAAAGATGCTAGATTTTTCACATAGACCCATTTTCCGACAATTCGGTTCTATGCTAGGCATGGGATATCGGCCTAATCCAAATAAGTCATCGAAAAAACTGACATGAAAACTGCTGTCTAAATTTACAATAATCGCCACCAACATGAATCCACAACCTACTCCACCGTCACCCGCTCAACCCACTCTCAGTCAACAACGAAGCAATAACACACACCCCCTCATGGACTATTCCGACATCACCTCCACCTCCTCACCTACACCCAGAAAAAAAGTATGGACTAGAATGGTCCAAAACTACCTTTATATTAGGCCACTTTGCCTAAACTAGGGCATTAGGAATATTAAACATCGAATTTAGGACATCCATTACCTAAAAAAATAAAAAAATGCACGCGAACACACACGTAAAAAAAAATTTACTGTGTGCGATTGATTTTTATTATACTCTGTACCAGGGACACAGAGTATATAAAATTTGTGCAAAAGTATGCAACAGCCAGAAGGAAGCATCTCCGCTAACATATAAGATCTGGATCAACAGCCGAGTCGATATAGCCATGTCCGCGTTTGCGTCTGTCTGTCCGTGTATGAACGCACAGATCTCAGAGATGATCTATCTGAGGTTTGACATGTAGGGATATGTGCTTCTTATACTTGCAGGCAGATGAAGTTCTCCATCCCCCAATTTTGGCACCCCCCCCCCCCGCGCAAAAAAATAAAAACATAATATCTCCCACAGTTTTATAGATAGAAGGTCGTTCCTTCTGGATATTTAGTAATCAGGATTATTTATCGACCAGAAAAGAGAAGGGAAAAGATCGGAGGAACGGTAGTAAAGAGATGAGAAAACGAAAATTTATATCTGGCTACTCCTGCAGGCACCTATAGAGGGTCCACAAGGATAAAAAAAAAAGAAAAAAACCCGGAAAAAAAAAAAAATAATATAATTAAATTTTTTTAAAAAGTGTTTTGTTAAAAAGTATCGCGAATTTAGTGTTTTTTCAAAAATTATTTATTTATTCATGAATATCTATTTTTGTCCCTTTCAAGAAATCCCATGATATCCATTATACACTTGTGCCAACGGTTTTTCCAATCTTCGAAGCACTTCAAAAAATTCATTTTTTTTTTATCTTGTTCAGCTCCTCCTTCGATGCCGTCTTTATCACGTCAAGCGTAGCGTAACGTCGTCCTTTCATGGGCCTCTTCAGTTTAGGGAACAAGAAAAAAGTCACAGGGGGCCAGATCTGGGGAATACGGTGGCTGCGGCATCATTAGTGTGTTGTTTTTGGCCAAAAAGTCGCGCACAAGCAACGATGTGAGCAGGGGCGTTATCGTAGTGCAAAAGCCAATTTTTGTTCTTCCACAAATCCGGGCGTTTCTGGCGGATTGCTTCGCGCAAATTGCGCATAACTTGCAGGTAATATTCCCTATTGTCCGTTCTTCCTGTGGCAAGAACTCCTGATGCACCACGCCCCCGCAATCGAAGAAAACTGTCAGCAAAACTTTCACATTCGACCGAACTTGGCGCGCTTTTTTCGGTCTTGGTTCGTGCGGCAGCTTCCATTGAGATGATTGAGCTTTGGTTTCCATGTCATAACCATAAACCCACGATTCGTCACCAGTTATGACCCTCTGGAGCAAATTTGGGTCGTCGCGGACAGAGTTTAACATCTCATTAACAATGTTCATGCGATGCTGTTTTTGGTCGCAATTGAGCAATTTTGGTTTGGAATTTCGCGGCGACCTGTCTCATGCTCAAATCATTGATAAAATCTAATGGCACGAGCCAATCGATATGTTTGGGTCCTCAGCAACTTCTCTAACGGTGATTCGACGATTGGTCAATACCATTTTCTCCACTTCATTAATTTTTTCGTCTGTTGTTGAAGTGCTCGGGCGTCCGGCACGCTCTTCGTCGTTCACATCTTCTCGGCCTTCTAAGAACATTTTGTACCACCGATAAACGTTGCTTCGTTCCAAAGTAGCTTCTCCGTATGCCACAGTCAATATTCGGAATGCATCCGCGCACCAATTTCGTTTTTCACACAAAATTTGATACAGGTTCTTTGATCCATTTTTTTGAATAGGTAAAAATCGAAGACGATCCAAAACACGTGCAAGCAAAGCAGCTGTCAACAATTAAGTGAACATTCAAAATGGCCGAGCTTCTCGGCATAAGTGAGAGACATGAGTACCAACATAACGCCACAAAAGAATCGAAATTCACATAACCCTCGCAATACAAAATGACGATACCTTGGAAAACACCAATAACTACAAAGGATCAAGGTCACCCATAATATATGAAAAATATAAATGTAACAATTCATATTTACTGGTGTGTGTGTTGACCCCCTGCCCCGCGCCAAAAAAACTCCACCTTTTAAACAATCGACCTGCAAATATTTCGTAACACTCTCCTTTCCCCCTCATACACACTATAACCCATACACAAACAAAAAATATTGAAAAAATATCGAGATTTACAACTCGTCTGACTACTCCACCTATTAAAGTTAAAATAAAAATAGTCTAGTTCTTTAATTTAGCATAATATCAAGCATCACAATGATGTTAAGTCATTCTGGCTCACTCCGAGTCCCCTAAGTTTTTGATGTACGCTCATCTCTAGCTCTGGCAAATGCAAAGGTATTTTTTGTCTGCGGCGTGTGCCAAACCTTTCTCTCCCTCTCTCCTATTATACTCTCTACCAAAAGGTACATAGAGTATAATAAGTTTGTGCAAAAGTATTAACAGCACCTTAAATGATAAGTATTTAAGCAACTCTAGTCAACTGGTAGATCTTTATTCATATATCGACCCCATTGCTATTGCAATGGCCTCCTCGGGGAATTCCTGGATACCGATTTTATATAATATAATCGGGAGAAATGCGAGCGGCGACCCCAACTGGTACAGAGTATAATTTTGACAGGCTTGACCGAACATTCTTCCTTGTTTTTAAATACCATATCAAATTTTTCACTTACCCTGACGGGGATTCGGTCTTCAAGGAATGCAACAATCGCTGACACCGCCGTCTTAGCCGTCACCACCAAACCTCGCGTTGTTGTGTATGCGCTCTAAATCTTGGTCTAAATTGTGTCCCAAGCCCGCTTGGCATTTTGAAACGAATTTGGAATGCAGGCATTTAGCCCAGACAAGGGCAGTTTTTTCTCTAGAACGTTAAGGTCGAAGGTTCAAGTCCCCTGGAGCATCGTTTATTATACCGTTGCAGGTGGTATTATAAAACTGTGCGGATGTTTGTAACGCAATGAAGGAAGCATCTCGTCCACGCAAATTGACATAAACCCACTACTTAGGGATTGTCTTTCTGGTGCGACTACTCAGGCGCAGTACTTTCTCTCCCAAATGTAAACACCCTACACATTTGTAAAAACACTGATGCCATATCCAAATCAACACTTCACTAACCGCAATCACTAACACCAATACCCTAAAGATCCTCTGAATCACCCCTAACAATAAAATAGCTGGAATGACCATTTCCAAATCTCTGCTCTCAACAGACTTAATATAACACCCCCCCCAAAATAAAAAAAATACCATTTATGATTACGGCCATCTACAACCAAATATGACCATCCACCGGCGGGTATTTACCAAAATAATTCGGCTTCGCATAGGACACACAAATAATTCGCACAACTACCTTCTCAAACAGCCCCCGATGATCCCAACATGCAGCTTAAGCAAAAACTCACAGATACCTGTTCCCGACCTACAATAATGCCTTAAAAGCAACTTTTGATCCTAATAACCTGAACATAGACGAAAAATTAAATTTCACCAAACTACAAACTTATTCAACTTACTTAGGGTATTCACGACAGCCTGTTGAGCTGCGCAAAAATTGAATTTAGGAATTTTTGACAATTTAACAACAAAATACACTAGCCCGAAATTCCACAACTAAGCAGCCCTGCCCCCTTACTAGTTGAGCACTATTTCTCTGGTTGAAATGAGTAGTTCCAGCGTTGGTAAACAATAAAAAAAGTGCTACCCATTGCTTGCCTGAATTCCTATAGCACATTTGGTCAGCAGTTCCGTATTGCCGGCTGTGGTGTAGAGCTCAAGGCCTTTAATTAACAAGAAAGAAAGTCGGTCAAGCCCGACTATAACATACTCTGTACCTGTGAAGTGCTGCCCATCACCGCTGCGACCTGTGCTGCCCATAATTGTTTGTTTTCCTTATAAATCGACAAACGTTCATCCTATCTTTACCATTCCTTTGACGGATCGATAAATAATCCTGATTACTAAATATGTCCAGAAGGAACGAACCTTCTATCTATAAAACTGTGGGAGATATGACGTTTTTACCAAATTGCGGGGGCTGAGGGGGCGTGGAAAAAATTGAAAATAAACTTGATCTGCCTGCAAGTATAAGAAGCATATGTCCCATACATGTCAAAACCTCAATCTCTTACCATCTCTGAGATCTGTGCGTTCATACGGACAGACAGACGGACATGGCTTGCACAAACTAATTATACTCTATGTACCTTTGGTACAGAGTATAAAAAGCAGCAAGGCCAGGGTTCAAACCTCAGTTAGGCATGTGTTTTTTTTTGTAAACAATTTCAAATACAATCTCACTTATTCTCATTGTAAGGTTGCAGCATTGCAAATTGAACAAAGAACACAGCGAAGAAAGCTTCATGGTATTTCTTTAAGTATACTATTTATAATTAATGTGTGAACTCACAAGTCTTTCACGAATTTGCAGTCCATTTCCTAACTTTTAATTTTATTAAATAAAAAAAAATCAACAACTCAACTAAATTTTTATCAAAATGGGTTGCTTACCATTGAAAATGTTTAAAATTCCTCAATTCAAAATTTCCGCTGGGGGTAGTGAATACCCTAACTATAAACTCTTAACTTAATTTCCACAATTTTCTTCTATCACTCAATCTTATAATATCATTAAGCACTAGCATTTAATTTTGTAAATAATAGTATATTTAATTCAATTTTCTATCCATAATATGTAAATATAAATTATTAAGCTGAAGGCCCTGTAGCTATAGCTTTAACCACTGTTCGTTCACAATTTTACATTGTCCTAGAACATATTATAAATTAAAAAATAAAATAGTTTAGTTTCGTTTATGTGACTGACAGTGCTATGTAGAAGATGTGAAACCAGCCCTAAAATATTTCTGGTGAAAATTCGTTGATTAATTCCTTAATTGTCCTGATGTGTCTGAGAGATAAAATACGGGGATCAGAGGAGGCCGACAACATGGGAAAAGGTTCGTGTTTTCTTGATGTAGAGATATTTTGCACGTTTTCGCCTCCCTATATCTTTTGTATTCGTTATTTTTAGATTCTTAGGCTTCCTCTGACAATTCTCCCATCAATAAAAGTTGTTGATGTTCACCATGATTCAATATTTTATGGACAGCAGGAGTAAGTTTTTTCTCTGGACACTTTGTACGTAAAAGATCTCAAGTCTCCTTGGCCTATTTTCCATATCTCAATGCATCAACATTTTCACCGCAGCTTAAGACATTGAGAATGATCTTAAACCGTTTGATGACATCCAAATGAATTCCTGTTAACTGAGCTATTGCCTCATCACTGTCAAAGAACCTCCGGGATGTATTTCCTTTCTTCGTGTTCCATAGCCCTGCTTCGGGCAGTCGACTCTTAGCCCGAAAACTGCTAAGAACTTCTTTTGTATATCCTGTTTCTTTTTACTTTCCATTGTTTTTGTCTTAGTCACTTCCTTTTCGTGGAAGAGTATAAGCCAATTTGAGCATGAATTCCATACATCTGATCCTTGCATGCAATGGAGAATTTCTGTATTTATAATTATGCTTGTTCGTTACCGATGTCTCAAACTCCTGAAAGTCTTTTTGCTTCCTCTTGTAGATGGCACATGTCAGATTAGATTTGATGTGTAATGACGCTCAAGACTTTTCCATTAACCATAGTCAAAAACGGGCAATAAGTGTTTAATAGCCTATGCCTATGTTAATTAACAGAGAATTAACATTAATGTGACCATTGCAACATAATGTGAGCAAAAAGTGCTTGTAGCGCCAAAAAGTATGCAACATTTTTAATAACCTGCATAACTCTGCCATTTATTATCCGATCTTTATGAAACTTTCAGAGATTGAAGATATTGGGCACATACACTACACTGCAAAATATGAGCTTGATATCTTTTTATAATTCCTGGAGTTATTCAACATTTTTTATTTTGCGGGCGGAAGGGGGGCGTGGCCAAAATTTGAAATAAACTTGATCTGCATAAGGACAATTGGAGACTACATACAACATTTGGTGGCTCTAGCTCTTCTAGTCTCCGAGATCTAGGTGTTCATAAAGACAGACAGACGGTCATGGCTATATCGACTCGGCTGTTGATGCTGATCAAGAATAAATATACTTTATGGGGTCGGAGATGCTTCCTTCTGCCTGTTACATACATTTGCACGACTTTAGAGCTTAGACTTTAGAGTACCTTTTTTCTCTACGAGTAGCGGGTAAAAACATTGAATTCCAATCCGGACGACTTGTCCTTTTTTGGTTTCGACAGGGATTGGCCTCAGAGCAGATACTTCCTTTTTTATACAGTCAACTGCGCATTTAGTTTATTCGGAATTTCCTTCGCATATTTGAACATTATTCCAATAAAAGGGTTATGCAATATTAGGTAAAAATACAAAGCACCAAAAAGGAAAATAAACAACTTCACACAATAGCTAGTACCAGTTGAAAGGGTCACTCCAGGATAGGTAAAAAATCCACCCACGTGCTAGTTGCAATGCGTAAAAACAGAAAAGGTCAATTGTAACTATATATATTATCTGAAACCTATCTCAGTAAATCATAATATACGCCTCATATTCATTATGCCTGCAACATTTTTTTGTTCTTCTTCTTCACAAATATTATTAACCAGCTGATTTTTTATTTATTTATTTATTAAGGAGAAGGTTAACAATAAAATTCTTAACCTTCTAAAAAATTTTGTGGAGCACTAGCTGCCAGGGCTCTCAGCTCGCTTTTTATTATTATAGGTTTAAGTTTAGATTATTAATAGAAGTCCTGATTTTGTGATGAATTCGTGTGTTAAGTTGATCTATGAGACCTTTGGATCTTTTAAAGCGTTAACAGGTGCAAAAGTCATTGAAGCCCTAGTCGAGGCGAGGGCAGGGCATTCGGTTAGAATATGTTGAACTGTCAATGTGTTAAAGTTGCGTAAACTGCAGTATGGAACAGGTTGTCCTTTAAGGAGGAACTCATGTGTAATTAACGCGTGTCCGAGTCGAAGACGTGTTAAGATGCGCATGTGTGGTGATTTGGCTCCAAGAGGGTACCGTGGCGCTATGCCAACCGTACTGAATTGGCTGTAGTGGTTGCTTCCTCCAGCCCAGTCCGATATGTGCTTGTTTCTTATGTGATTTGAGATGAGCCGAAACAGATCTGCCTTTTCAATTATATTTAACTGTGGATCATTGTCTGTTGGAGCTAGTTTTGCTGCTTTATCCGCAGCTTCATTGCCTGGGATACCAACGTGTCCTGGGATCCACATAAGTTGTATGTTCTTTTTGTCGATCAAAACATCTCTGATTTGAGAGATTAATATATGCGTGTTATTGGGGTTTTTAACTGCAGCTATAGAAGACATACTGTCTGGGCAGATTACGTGGGTTTTTTTGTTTTGCTGCGTATTTGGTTGCCTGTAAAATCGCGTAGGCTTCGGCTGTAAATATTGAGCAGAAGTTACTGATCCGTGCTGATATTAGTGTTGTAGTAGAGTTTTTGACAACGGCATATGCAGTATCAACAGCTGACTTGGAGCCGTCAGTGAATAAAAAGGTTGTATTTCTAAATTCTTCTCTACAAGTCACTTCCTGAAAGAGATGTCGGTAAGATGTTGAGTTGGTGTGGCTTTTTCTGTGGGCTTCGAGGTCAGTTATAAATGCATTGGATTCTAACAGCCATGGTGGACTCCTGTTTGGTTGTAGAAGTGTTGATATGGGATCCATGTCCAAACTACGAGCTAATTAAAGGCATTTTAATTTCAATGATGGTTTTTCGGCTTCCTTTTTCGTTTTATTGAGTTTTGGACCATAGCGTTAAAACGGATGTTGGAGCTTAGCAGGAGTCTAGGAATAAGTCGTAACATGGAGTGCCGCACTCTGTCTTCTATTGAGGGCAACTCATCTTCGGCTAGAACCATTTTAGTCGGCGAGGTCGGGAAAGCTCGAATGCTTTTTTTGACAGCGGTGTGGTAGGAAGGACCGATCAATTTAAGGTTGGTCTTGCAGGTTTGTCCAAAGATTGGCAAGGCGTAGTCAATTTTGGAGAGAATGAGTGCCTGATTGACGTTGACCATGCAATTTCGATGAGTAAAGGATTTTTGCGTTGTGAGATACTTAATAATATTTAGTCTGGCAGCTAGGCTTGTTCTTAAATATTTACAATGTTCCTTATAATTAAGTTTGCCGTCAACAACAAGTCCAAGGACTCTTAAGATTTTTTACCTCTTGTATTGTGATTTTTTTTTGTATGTAAGTACTGTTATTAATGTCATCTAGAATATTCTGAAAAATAGTATTAACAATATTTATATTCTAGTAGTATGAAAACCTAACATCCAGCACACACTTCCGGGAAATGGGGGTAATTAATTACATTTAATTAGGGTAACCTGTCAACCTGTCAAAAGGTTCCCTAATAAAAATGCAATTAATTAGGGTTCAGGGTAACAAATCAATAAAAAATCAATAAGAAACCGGGTAATATTCAAATTTAATTAGGGTCACTGAATACGTGATGTGAGGACTCTTGAGAAACGTGTGTCAAAATGCAATTAATTAGGGTTTGAGGGTAACAAGTCAATAAAAAATCAATAAAAAAATCGGATAATATTCAAATTTAATTAGGGTCACTGATTACGTGACGTGAGAAACGTGTGTCCAATCCCTAACCCATTGATCCCCCATTCGATATGGGTATGAGTGTGAATGGGAGGGAGTGATCACACGACACACCACAGAAACGTATTTCCAGCAATCAAGGAATATCTCATGCCGATCACGTGCGGTCACCTGACACACACACAAGGGGTGGGGTGGTGGGTCACATTCCTGTCCAACGATCAACGCCACCTCACGTGCTCAACATCCTTGAGAGCACAACAGTCAAGGGTTGGGGTGATGGGTACCCTCCCATTCCACCTCACGTGTATCATACCCAAAAAAATTATACAAAAATGATGAGAAAAGGTCATTCATACCACCTGCATATTGTTTTGTATGGATGAGTGATGGGTCACATTCCAGTCCAACGATCTACGATACCTCACGTGCCATACATCCGTGAGACTACCACACACAAGGGTTGGGGTGATGTGTTAGATCGCACACCACCATACGTGCGACATACCCAATTCAAATTATTCAAAAATGATGGGAAAAGGTCACCTTCCATCCCATCCACTCAAAAGAGACAAATTCAATCCGCCCAATATTTCCAAATCCGAAATTGGGAAAAAATAAAAAATCTGAAAAAGAAATCCCATTTCCATTACCAATAAAAAATAATGAGTAAATTTAATTTTGTGAATATATTTTATAATTTTATTTTCCCAAATACATTATTCAAAAGCGATCTTCTAAATTAACATACATTTTTATAATTTTTAGGGTTTTGTTTGAGCGTACTGTATAAAAATGACAAGCACAAGTATCAACGCCATAATTTACATTATTTTGCGACCAACAACAAGATGTGAAATGGTGTCCATATACATTGGAAACTAGTGGTGGATCAGCAATCCTATTGTTAAAATATTTTAACGACTCCTCCAGATATTCCATGTGTTCAGGAAAAATTTGATGTTTAAACATTTTCAAGAAATTGGGCGTGTTCACTAGCATAAATCAATAACCAAAAATCGACTAATTTTGTTAGATTGTGCTGGTGAACGGGCGTGATGTGCAATCATGATTGCTAATTTTCGTGATTGTGTTAGATGTCAATCCATCAAAGTATTTCTTTGTTACAGCTGACAGCAATAAACAAAGATTTAATTTTGTGAAAATTAAAACAAACTGGCCAAGGAATCGTCTTTGCTTTTAGCAGTTTGGACGTTGGCAAAACGAGAGTCCCTCTCATCAGTAGGTGACCGTTTCGACATACCAAAAAGCCCTCAATGGAGTAGCCAATGGCAGCATGTGCACTATATAAACTCCCAGTGCAATGCATAGACTATGCAGCACAATCTTGGGTCCTCCCGCAAACAATGGTCTCGAGTGTTCGTGCTCTGCATCTCATCCAAATCGGTTGGGAGAGAGCTTTCCTCCGAGTCTATCATGGAGCTGCAAGAAGGCCCCCAGTTCCTCAAACCTGGCCGCATGAAACTTCTCAATAGATGTCATCTGCAAGGAGTTTTCCACTTCGCTTACAAGTAACCAATATGGGACAACAAGAGACAACCAAGTCAAGCCACCGAAGAGGTCGAAATTTCGCCATTTCGGCGTTTTTGACAACAGTCACATCCAATGTAATGGATTGTACTTGATGTTATTCATATTTTAATATTTTTTTTATTTGGGGTCAAAAGTCAAAAAAATATCGATAGTTTTGTTGGCTGCAAATTCTATCAAAAACCGTTCACCAGCAGCCAAACACGTTTTTTATGATTGTTGATTTATGTTAGATGATTGGTGTGTGCTGGTGAACACGCCCATTGTTTATTCTGGATACAAGTTGATTGATTGAAATGTTGGTTGTTATCTTGATTTTGTTATTGAGTGCAAGCATTTTGTATTATTTTGTTCGTTGCGCGGACGTCAGCTTGCAACGATTTTTGAAAATGGAATGAAGAAATGCTTTACAAATTCTTAGACGAGACGTTGAACTAATCCAGTCAATGGTGAGTATTCCACTAATCGGTCATGAGTGAGAAGACAATATACCTTTGTATTCATCTCACTTGCTGCAGTTAGTTCAGTGGAAATTTTAACATCAATCGGACCTGATTTGACTGATTCATTCTGGTAGGAGAGATCCACAACAACAATAGGAGCTTTACTCATAAATTCCATTGGAGTTAGAAGTGCAGTAGACTCACGATTGTAGTAGCTCTCTTGAAATCTCAAATACATGTCATACAAGACGGCAAACCAATTTTCATTATATTTAATATTCAAATCCTCATAGGGATACACTTCAGAATTTAAGTATACCTTTGCATTTCTCAAGTTGTTTGAAATTAGTTTTCCGTCCAATGTAAATGCAATAACAGCGAACCGTGGGCGTTCTCTATTTGCAGCTAGCTTAACGTTCCATACATGATGTGTTCCCTGCACCAATGATGGATTTATATAACAATCCCAACTACGGAATGCTAGTGGAAGGGTACTACCACTTTTAACCACACTAAACATTTTAAATTTAGCACTTTCGCTTGGAACAATGAGAGGTACTTTCCAACTAATGTTATGTATAGCAATATCATGCACTTTACCTCCAACTGTTTTAACATACATATCATCAGTATTTTTAGCTAGTAGGAGAATAAGCTCATGTTTACAATTTAATATGACTTTCTTATAGTCTTCAGCGAACCCCATTAACATTTTTAATGGTACTGAAAAGCTGAAATTTCCACCAGATTTGATATCCTCTCCTCCGCTCCACCCAGCATTGCGATAAAGATGTTCCTCCTGTTTTCCGATGGAGAGAAAGTTCTTGAGAGTCGAAGTAATACCAGTAAACCGAGTCCTATCCACTTCACATCCATTTAACTCATATCTTATTTCATCCAGAAAATAGGCCATGCAATTATTTTTGAGAAGACCTTCAACACCATTTGTGCTAAGAGTTCCTTCAATGTTGAGATAACTTTCGTTTGGTAAGAGATATAAATCTTGGTTCTGTATTGTGATGCGAACCTCATCATTCGTTTTGAAGCTTTGCTGGTACGGATAATAAGTGTGAAATGTTTTCTCAACGATACTATCATCATTGATAGGTTTTTCTTGAACATGGAAAATTTTATTCATTTAAATTTTATGGTAATTAAACTTTATTGAAGAATAAATCCCAGTGATTTTAAAATTAATTTATTTTTTAATGATAGAGCACGTCGTTGATGTGTACCTCTTTGAGATGGTGGTGATGCTTTCACTTCAGCTTTAGATTTAATAATGTGTCCAGTTGTGGGGTGTGTACGCTTTTTATTGTAGATTATCATTCTGCTGGTCGTAAGTGTAGACGAATTGATCCAGTTTCCTCACGCAAATTAACTAAAGCTCCGTTCTGATCCGTTATCCGTACTTCGAGTGTGCTTATTTCTCTGCAGTTGACAGGTAAATAAATCAAATTCCGTGGTGTAATGTTCATTTTATATCCAGGTGGAACATTGATTCCAAATTCATGAAGCACGTGATTCGGTGTATTCCCAACATACGATCCGCTAATAATGTTACATTCCAGTCTAACAGAATTTGTTTTTAAAATATTCACAGGATTATCTGAGATGTAAATTTCATTATCATGTGGTCTTAATTTGCTTCTACTAAATCCAAATAGTTGACCAATTGATCGTTCATGATTAAAATATACTGTTTCATTTTTTGTGAGAACTTGAACTTGTAATGTGTTATTATTGCAATCAATTTTTATACTATCATGAAGACTATACTCTTTGAGTTTATTGATAATATATTTAATTATTTCATCGAGTTCATATGAACCCACAGGTATGTCTACGACTTTATTCCCAATATGAAATAGATTGTTTTCCCTATCAACATTTGGTATACTATTAAAAGTATAAAAGTCGATGAGCGCACATTCATAATTACGTTTTAATTCAATTTGAGGGAAAAAGTTTTCAGTTAAAACTGATGAGTTTCCAGTTAGTGCAATTGTTAACGATGTAGTCATTTTGAAGGTTGATTCTGAACTGTCTTGTTAACCATCATCCCAGTACACTAATATTATTATTTATTAAAGTATGATAAATTCATCAAATGCTTTTCTATAACGACCACTTTTCATATCATCATCCTTAGAAATTAGAAGAAATCCATATTTGTCCTCCCAACATTTTCGTGAAATATGTTTAAATATTTCATAATTCATATCTGAGATGACATGGTCTCGATAAATATGATGCATATTTAATTCATCCTGCTTAAACATTATAATGAAATTGGCGTTATCCCATATTAAATGTTTCGGTATACGTGTATACGTTTGAGATAAGTAGAATGAGTCAATATTCCGATGTCTGCCCATGGCAAAATAGTCATGAATAGTATTTTGTTTTTCACATGCCACATCATCAAATATCATAACGGAATTATTTTTTGCTTCCAGCGGGGATAAAACGGTGTCATTTGTCGAAAATGTGTAATATCCCATTCCACATATCGGTTTAACAAGTTTTTCCAAATACACATATTTCGGTTGAAACAAACTTTTTGAAAATACATAAGTATTTTCAAATTTAAATCCATTTGGACTTTCGATAAGGCTTATCATCACATTTGTTTTCCCACAATTGGATGGACCGACAATTAATGCTCTAAATGTGTTCGGTAACAAAGTGCTGTGACGGGGATGTTTATTCTCTCCATGTCCACAACCACCAATGTTTCTTACTGTGATGGTTTTATTTTGTCTTAAAAGGCGCATGCTTATGAGTTATGACCTTCATTCAATGACAAACATTCATCAATTGCGGATGATATAAATATGGGGAAGCAGTTCTATAATGTGACGAGTCATAAATCAAATGTCAAACAGGGTAGTGGTCTCATAAATAATTTCAAAGAAAGGCCCAGGGAAAAAGAATAAGCGGCAATAAATCTTTTGGCTCTTCTTGACATATTGAATGCAGTAAAAATTGCCGCAAAGCAGTATCTAACTCTATGGGATGTGGGAAACAATGTTGTGGTTCCACGGGTTATAACCGTCCCTAAAGTTGGTGGGTTTTTGCCCAGTACCCATTCTAAAAGCCCTTAGTGCGGTGGGTAGTTTAGCGTCAGCGCAGCGATAGTAAAGACTATTAACAATGCTAAGATGGCAAAACAACAGCTTGAAGAACAGAAGAGATACAACAAACGAATGGAAACAGTTGCGTTGGGAGCGGGGTTATTTTTACAGCCATACAAAAAGGGATATGGTATATCATTTTCAAAAAATATTCAAAAACAAAAATGCACCCAAAAAAACTATTAAGTGAGCTACCCAAAAGAGCATTATCCAACTTTGATATAATGAGATTTGCTTTTAAGAATATCCCACATTTTCGAGGAGTTTATATGAAAGATGAGTTACCCAAATTCCCTCATCATCTTGAGTGTGGAATAATAAACTTAGCAAACTCATCTTCAAATGGAACACACTGGGTAGCCTATTTTAAGAGAGGTTCACTCTCCTATTATTTTGATTCGTATGGAAATTTACAACCACCTTTAGAAGTAGTTTGATATTTAGGAAAAAATCTCACGTACAATTATTAACGTTTCCAGAAATTTGGAACTGTTAACTGTGGACATTTGTGTCTTCAATTTTTGTTAGACTCTAATTCATTTCGCTGAAGAGACGTGACTCTTACATCACCACACTTAACATTCCATGCGTGTAGAGGATGTATCCATTGTATCCCTTTCCACACTACATGAGAGGAGTAGTGGGGGAGAAATGTCCCTCGAAGGGTATAAAATCTACCAGCTTGTCTTGGAAAAATATCATTCACCGAGCAGCAGTCTCACCGAGAACCAGCACTATCAGCCACAATCAACCCACAACAACTCAATCACCAACCCATCATGAGTGTAAAAAAGATCATCCCTACCACCACCCCCATCAATGAGACAACGAATCAGTTGCCCATAGGAGTGACTCAAGAGGATCTCTTGGATCCATTGATGATGGCCTTTAACTCATGTAGAGTGAAGGGTAAACTCCAATTCAAGGATCTGGATGTGAACGTTCCCTTCAACATTATCTCTGCAAAACGTGTCAAAGGAAAGTTTGGAACCAATATTCTGGTTGAGTTGGAGGAAAAATTTGTGTATCTCCCTGATAGATTCAATGACATCGATGACTCGTACTTTCAACTGTTTTCACTGAAAGCATACCGCCTTAGAAAAAGGGTGGATGGTAATGTGGAGCTTGATTATAAAATTCCAGTTTAATTTTTAAATAAATAAAACATTATACATATAATAAAAAAAAAAAAAAATTTTTATGGGAAATGGGGATTGGGGTTTTTTTCAGCTTAAAAATTAAGATTTAATTAAATAAATAAATTTGAAAAATAAATAATGAATGAATTGGGAAATATTAATTTTAGGTTTTATTTTCACTGTTTACCAGGTAATAAACTGATATCATATCAGATCTGATAAACAGATCAGCTATTTCAACCAGGTGTGTTTATCAGACCTGGTTGAAATTTCTATTTCTACATCAGATTATTAGGTAGTCATTTATACGTTCTTTAATACAATTATATAATATTTAACATGCAATTTTATATGGTGATATAGCAACAGGTATTTCAACCAGGTCTGATAAACATATCAGGTATTTCAAACAGGTCGACAGGTCTGTAAACAGATTAGGTATTACAACCAGGTCTGTTTAACAGAGCAGACATTTCAATCACATGTGATTAATTGAAGAAGTTATTAGATCAGACATATATAATTGATTATAGTATAGAATCAACTATTTGAAATATATTGATAATGGGTATATATGCTTATGATAAATGAATTACTTTACAGTACATTTTCAACCTCAAGGGTGTAATAACCACTTCAGTTTATCAACTTGAATTATTTTAAAAGTTCATTTTAATAAATCACAATATTTTATCAAAATTAACTAAAACTCGAAATGCTTTAAAAAAAAAATTTTCTGAATTAAGACAACTCAAAAGTCAGACTATTATTGGTTTGGAAGAAAAAATTTAGGCCTATAACTGAACCATTACATGAACTTGTCAATGATAACAAAAAATTATATCATATGATACCTAAAGACTATAAAAATGATAAGGCTGAAATAAAAAGCAATCCTAATGATGTACCACTAAGCCATAGTACACCACATATTAAAGAGAAGGAAAATTTCACAATACACTGCAGCTAACCAAAAGTCGAAGCACCAATATGATGATTTGAAGGAAATGGATTGGGGGTTGAAGAGTGAAAACATTAATCTTGATGATGAAGATAATGATGAAGGTGATGATGATCAATTTTATTCTCAACCATCTATAGAGGAGTCTTCATTTATAGTACCAGATCAAAAGTTGTCTTACACATCGACTCGAGTCTCTTCTCACACATCACCTGCGATATCAAGTCATCCATCTCCTCACACATCGGCTTCAATATCGGATCAATCATCACAACATGAAGAAAGTTCAAAAAATTATAATATTAGTGAACTGGTGCGAGAACATGTTTTGGATAAAACATATGGTCCTCGAAAAAATCCAAATGGAGACTTAATGATTGGGAATAGTCACTTAAGTGTTTCCAGCAATAAAATTGAATTTTGATGATGGTCAAAATTGGCGACTCACTAGTGGATTATATTCTTTAATATTCCACCATCTACCACAAAATTACAATACGAATGAGCTTGATATATACAGAGAAATTTTTTTAAAAACGAATGTGTATCGAAGAAATTTTCTCGCAAATGGACAAGTGAAAGGAACGAGGGCATTGAAATATTCACAAATTATTAAACCACTCTTAGCTAAATCATCTATTGTCGAGTCTTCACCCAAGCATTCCAAACCACTTGTAAGTGGATCAGGATTCATGACACTTCAAACTAATAAACCGAATTATGTCTTCTGGGACAATCCAAATGAATTAGTGGACAGGTTGCAGCTTTTAATAGCATCAGAATCGGCAGGAAATTCAAATCACACTAATGAAATTACATCAATTATTGAAGAACTGAGAGAGGCTCAAATAATACAATAATTTAGTATATATTTACATATCAATATTCAAGTGAGTTTATAATCATCATGTCAGTTTACAAGTTTGGACGCTACATAAATGATAAGCACACCTCTAATCACTTAAGACGATATGGAAAAACTGAGTCTGGACTCTACATTGATTCGGATGGGAACTTTAATTTTCAACGAAGACATAAAAAATGGGGGCATTCCACAAGAGAGGTGCGACGCCCTTGCGGCTAGCAAACTATTATTATCATATTACGTTTGTATTATTATTAATTTACTTTACTCAAGCCGCACGAAGCGCAAAACTATTATGATAGTATTATTAATTTACTTTGCCACTTTAACTACAAGCCGCACGAAGCGCAAAACTACTATGATATTATTATTAGTTTACTTTGTTAATGTTATTATTAATTTACTTTGCCACTTTGATTACTCAAGCCTCACGAAGCGCACAACTATTTGAATTTATTTTATAATTTATAAGCAAATAAAAATTCAAGCTACGCGCGGACATTGAAACTACGCGCGAACAACAGCTGCGAATAAGCCGCCGTGACAGCGATCTAGCAACAGCGCAGTCGACGCAGGCAGCGCCCAGAGGGCTATAAAAGCACAGCCCAAGCACACTGGCACTTCACTTAGTGCGCGGCATCGGTCGAGTCAACATCTTGCAGTAGCAGATCAACAAGTAAGTACCAACTACCAGCTCATCTTTGGGACTACCGTAGTGCGGTTTCCGAATCGGCTACGACGCGCTCCCCACCAAGGAACTAAGGTGCGGTTTCCGAATCGACTCTAGTTGGCTGCGGATGTGCGGTTTCCGAATCGGCTCGTGCTGGCGGGTTCCCGGTTGAAACACCGCGCGCCCAGCCGACTCCATGTCGGTTTTCGAATCGGCGGTGGACGAGCCCCAGGTTGTGCGGTTTACGAATCGGCTCCCTGGCCTGGTCCAACGAGGTGGATGCACTACATCCAGCACTGACGCCATATCTGGGACTCCCGTAGCGCGGTTTCCGAATCGGCTTCGACGCGCTCCCCACCAAGGGACTAAGGTGCGGTTTCCGAATTGGCTTTAGTTGGCTCCGGATGTACGGTTTCCGAATCGGCATCTGAGTCTGGATGGGATTCCCGGTTGAATAACACCGTCGCATGCCCAGTCCAACACCCACTGTGCGGTTTTCGAATCGGCGGAGGAGGAGCCCCAGGTTGTGCGGCTTACGAACCAGCTCCCTGGCCTGGTCCAACGAGATCGACGCACTGCAACCGGTAGGGTACGACCACGACGTACGCGGGCACGCGCGTTCCCCCCACAGCATGGTTTGGAACGGCACCCGGTCAACAAGGTGTCTCCCCCAAGACGAACCAAGATCCGATCGGCCCCAGCCCGATCATCCAAGAACTACTCCCGCATACGATCCACCCCCTGGGAGATGCACACACGAAACCACTGTACTAGGCTACGACACCAAGAAAAACTATTGTAATAAATTAAGACTATACATTCAAACATCACCGTCTATTCATTGGGTGGGTAAACGATTACAGAAGAGCCAAGTGTCCCAGAACCAAATAATTTCTGTGACAAACCCTGGCATCGGCGAGCTACATCCGTGCCACGAAAAGAGGTCGTTACAGAGGACTGACTTTGTTATCAAAGAATATGTTGCAAGTCTATAAAGGCGCTTAAAGATTCAATGATGAGTGAAATAAATGTCAGTGTACCTGTACCTGATGTTAGAATTACAGAAATTGAAGACAGATTAGACAGACTTGAGGTAGTTATCTCAGCTATTATTGAAAAAGTTACACCCCTTTTAAAATCGCATTAATTTCTCAGTATTAAAAATTAATATATCAAAGTATTGCAAATTCTAAAAATTGTTGTAGATTTTAGATGATAAATATGAGTAGACGGGGTATTATTAATGAATTACACGCTCAACCCCGCAAACATTTTCTACGTCGTAGAGTCATTACAAAGGGAATAAATGATTGAGTTCAAGCTGACTTGGTGAAAATGGGAAAGTATGCGTCCTCAAATAATGGGTATCGCTACCTACTAACAGTAATTGATACATTTTCCAAATTCGCCTGGGGTGAGGCAATTAAATCTAAGACTGCGAAGGATGTTGGTGAGGCGATGAAGAAAATATTCAAGTCTGGCCGTGGACTACCTAGAAATCTTCAGACAGATGACGGTAAAGAGTTCTTCAATGCTCAATTTAAGGGATTGATGAATCGATATAAAATCAACCACTATTCAACATTTAGCACACTAAAGGCTTCAATTGTTGAACGATTTAACAGAACATTAAAAGAACTCATGTGGAAAGAGTTTTCTTTCAACGGTACCTATAAATGGATTGATATGTATAAAAGGTTAATTCTCGTTTACAACAACAGAGTACACAGGACTATAAAAATTGCTCCAATCAATGTAAACAAAGAGAATGAGAAAGGTATCTTGGAAACTGTCTACAATAATATTAAAATGTTTATGGGAAGCAAACTGAAGATTGGTGACAATGTTCGAATTTCGAAATATAAGGGAATATTTGAAAAGGGTTTCACACCTAACTGGAATGTCGAGATTTTTAGAATAATCAAAGTTCAAAATACGTAGCCAACCACATATTTATTGGAAGATTTGAATGGGAATCCAGTTAAAGGTGGTTTCTATAAAGAAGAATTTAAAAAACATGTTTTCCCAATACTTACCTAGTTGAAAAAGTGTTAAAAAGGAAGGGTCAATGTCAGAGAGTATTTCTAGCTTAATTCCTGTAGTTTTTAACATTGCATCACATGATAATGCTGGAGTTGTAAAATAATGAGCTGGATCGAGTTCATAAATATTTAAACAAATTCTCCTAAAGTTTTGAAAAATGTCTGTTAACAATAGCACATCAGTTTTCAAATATTATTCTAAGTAGTCTTTAAGGGATTGACACTTGAAATGATTCCAAACTTGACATGCATGAATGTATTCTTCTTCAGAACATTCAGACTCTGTCAAATTACTGCAAAAATTGGCCCTTGGTGGGAGACAAGTTTCCTCTAGTCTTTGAACAGAATCTAAATAATCATAAGGGAATACTCCTTTTCTACGAAGGAGACTGAAATCTGTGTCATTAGAATATTGCGATCTCAAAACTTTAAAGTTATCTTCATTTAGATTGCCTGCAAGAGTGTCTAGACTAGAGGGCATAAATCTAAGAGTATCTAAAAACCTAATTTCCAATTTCCAATATTTTGAAATGGAAATATATAACTGCTTATTCAAAGGAATGACTTTAATTTCCCCCTCAATCTGCCCGAGTTCTTTCACAAACAAATGAGCATCATATTTGGAGAAGTTGTGAAAGAACACAGGAATAAAATTTGATGTTTGTAATTTTAGATTACATTCACTATGTGCTGATCCTCGAAATTGACCTGTAAAATTAGAATGATCTCTCACTCTATCATTACCTAAAATACCCTTACAAATATGACAATTAAGGGCCTCATCAAAATCATACATATTCTGTGCAGTCATTTGGATTGGGACCACATCCTTCATGTGATTTTCATAAAACTCGGACAAATCGGATGATAGAGTTTCAACAAAAGTGCGACTCACATTTCCACCCGTCTTAGATACGAACTTACCTAACGCTGAGTTAAATGTACACTTTATATAAAATGCAAATGCTATAGGTAAATGGTTATTTATTATTTGTGTTCTATCACTCACATCTCTCATTGTGGGCTCCAGTATACACTCAAAATCGGCATACACAATAAATGGAACCTCCAGTTGTCGATGATGGTTGGAGAATTCGAGTACCGTCTTATCTGGATTGGGTGGGGTTGTGGCAACTTTACTGCATCTCTCTCCATGCTTAACAAGCCTCTCTGCACTGGTTGAGGGGTTCAAGCATTTGTTGCAGAATCAACGCTTTGTACGCTCTTTTCCCATTTGTTTTGATAGTAGACTGAAAATAAATAAATTGAATTAGTTAATTTGCTTATTTACTGATTGTAATATTTGTACTAACCGTGATATATTTTTTATCCACACAAATTGTCCACGAATGTCAGCTGTTGGACCATCGATGAATAGTAAGTTTATGTGAAATTGCCTTTCCACTTCATCACAGTAGAGTGGACCAAACATTGAGTTTGTTTCATCGTTATACCCAAACACATTTAAACTTATATGTGGGGTTTGATTTGCAAATTTCTTTATTTCACGAATTTGGAATGGAAATATTAGTCCTGTGAAGTAGAGTTTGATGGAGTTGTTAACATATATTACAGGTGAATTAATATCCACTCTGTATGATGAGCATCGTTGAGGGTTCTTGATTGAGGGATAGAAGTATGAGAGTATTGCCCATTTGAAGCAGAACACGTCATTATTCTGCACATTTATGACGGCCCCTCTATTTCGAAGACTTGATGGAAGATTAAAGTATTGAGATCCTTTCAAAGGATCACACTGCAGCATGTTCACCTCCAGACTGATTATACGGATCATTGTCCATCCACTATCCTTTTCCTGGAACTCATCCATTCTTGTTTTTATTGTTGAGATGTGTGAGTCATAAAGTTCTATTAAATTAGATCCAATCGTAAATAGATTCATTTTACTTTGAAACGATTTTGTCTCAACTAGAGTATCATGCTCTTTAACTAACATGTACTCAGCGAATAGTTCAAAATTGACTTTTGATGAAGTGTGAACGGTTAATACTCTTTCCAAATGAGGGAGTAGGGATTGACCCGCTTCATTAAGGAATTCATGTGGAATCCTAACAGCAGGTCCCTCGTTCATAAACATATAATGAAGGATACGTCCCTGGTATCCATCAGCAATCTGCTTTATTTGGCCATCCACAGGTCGGGTGGCATTTTTTTTGCGCACATGGTGTTGCCATTGCACACCTGCAGGCAAGTCAATGTTGCAGAAGTTGCAGCGAATGATATTCACGTTGGCGAACATGATGGTTTTTAAGTTTTTATTTAATTTATGGAACAAAATTAATTAAATTGAAAAGTTTGAGGGATTGGAGCGCAATTGTTTTTGATTGTATTCAATATTTACTTTCACTTTTTCACTTTATCAAGATTTTCTTGATTTTGTTGGTTTTTAATATTTTTGATTTTAGCTCACTGAAGTTGAATAGAAGGTTGAGAAGACAATTTTGTTCGATGGACAAACGAGAACTGAATCTTATAACTCTAGGACTTTGCACGTAGGCTTTTGATCAACTTGGATTTGGAAATAGAATAGAATTAAAAAAAGAAATGAATAATCTTTGGTACGAGTGAATTTTTCCCATCATTTTTGAATAATTTGAATTGGGTATGTCGCACGTATGGTGGTGTGCGATCTAACCCATCACCCCAACCCTTGTGTGTGGTGGTCTCACGGATGTATGGCACGTGAGGTATCGTTGATCGTTTGACTGGAATGTGACCCATTACCCATTCATCGAAAACAATATGCAGGTGGTATGAGTGACCTTTTCTCATCATTTTTGTATAATTTTTTTGGGTATGATACACGTGAGGTGGAATGGGAGGGTACCCATCACCCCAACCCTTGACTGTGGTGCTCTCACGGATGCTGAGCACGTGAGGTGGCGTTGATCGTTGGACAGGAATGTGACCCACCACCCCACCCCTTGTGTGTGTGTCAGGTGACCGCACGTGATCGGCATGAGATATTCCTTGATTGCTGGAAATGTGATCACTCCCTCCCATTCACACTCATACCCATATCGAATGGGGGATCAATGGGTTAGGGATTGGAAACACGTTTCTCACGAGTCCTCACGTCACGTATTCAGTGACCCTAATCAAATTTGAATATTATCCGATTTTTTTATTGATTTTTTATTGACTTGTTACCCTCAAACCCTAATTAATTGCATTTTTATTAGGGAACCTTTTGACAGGTTGACAGGTTACCCTAATTAAATGTAATTTATTACCCCATTTCCCGGAAGTGTGTGCTGGATGTTAGGTTTTCATACTACTTGTTCTTATACTTTGAAAAAATGTTGGTGCCTTTACCTTGCACAGTTTTTTTTTGTCGATTTGAATAGAGAACGCTTGTTATTGATTTGCAAACATGGACAAAATTGGTCATCGTTATGTGAGACAATACTTTCATATAAAAGGTCTTAGTCCAACCAATATTAAAAAGGAGCTGGATTCTTACCTTACGTAATTCCTAAAAATGATATCGACTATCCCTTACAACAATAAAATATTGGGCTGGCCTGAGATTTAAGCAGAGCGTAATCGTCTTGAGCTGCGAAGATGAACATCGTTGAAAAGGGAGTCCAAATGAGGTGACCACTACAGAAATGGTGGAAAAAAAATTCAAAAAAATGTGTCATTGAGTGACCGGCGATTCAAAAATTTCGTGAGTTAGCTGAATGTGTAGGCATTTCTTAATAAAAAAAGTGCTGTACATCGCATATTGACCGAATAAATTGACATGAAAAAGTTATGCGCAAGATGGGTGCCGCGTTGGCTGACTTCAGAACAAAAACGCCGGTTCACACCTCTGCCGTTGCAATGGCTAAAATTAATGAATTAAAATTTGAATTGCTACCTCACGCCCCTTATTCGCCAGACTTAGCTCCCTCTGATTATTTCTTATTTCCAAACTTGAAAAAATGGCTCGGAGGAAAAAGATTTGGCAACAATGAAGAGGTGGAGTCCGAGGTTAATGCCTATTTTGAAGAGCTTCACAGCTCTTATTATAAAAAAGGTATCGAAGCGATTGAACATCGCTGGGAAAAGTGTATCGACCCAAAAGGATCCTATGTTGAAAAAAAAAAAAATAAATTTTTGTGTTTTAGTAGTTAGGTCGGCTATTTCTGGGACGGCCCTCGTATACCACATTATCCTCTTAGAGATAATTTTTTCGAACAGCTTTCCAAGACAAGATAACAACGAGATTGGTCTATAGTTAGTCAGTTCTGTTGGACATTTGTTAGGCTTAGGGATTGCTATGATGGCAGCACATTTCCAGCACTGGGATAAAGTTCCTTGCTCAAAGATTGTATTATACAATTGAATAACTATTAGTTTTAGGCTTACCGGAATGTTTTTCAGGTTTGGAAAAGATATTTTATCTATCCCGGGGGATTTTCCTTTTACAACTGAAAGCGCACATTCATACTCAAGTTTTTCAATCTTTGTTTCTATCATCTGAGCGAGTTTAGCAGGTCTGTGGTTGTAAGCTGAGTAAAGTATATTGATTTTCTCTTCTTTAAAGACAATGAGGCCTGTTCCGAATTCCGAACGATTTCAAAGAGTAAAAACGAAACGAAAACGAGCGTTTTACTATTTGCTGTTCCCAATTCCGAACGATTTGGTTAAGTTTCGACTTTTCGAACTCGGTTTCGAAAACAGCTGGCCTGTGCACGTGTTTTTGTATATCGTCAGCAGCCAGAGTTGTCATCATCTCCCTAATTTAAAAGTATAAAGCTCTTGTTTACTCTTTGAATCCATTTATTTTTACTTAAACCAGTATTTAAATATTTCATTTGAATATGTCATATCAAATATGGTTAAACATAGCTAAGTGAAATAGAAAAAGTGCAGTCCGATTAAATAAATTCATATGCAGCAACCCTAGCAGCCGCCGATTGAAGGTCGCAATCGACTAAAAAGTAAAGTGGAATTCAAAACAGCTCGGTTTGGTCACGGCCGCTCGGTTTTGTTTTTCATGCAATATTTTATAGAAGTTTATAAAAAAAATTCTGTAAAATTATACTTAAACTTAAAACAGTTTAAGTAATGATGTTAAAAGATCTTAAAAATGTTCAACTAATTTCGAATTTTTAGTTTATCATATTGGGGAAGTAGTTTAATGCTTTAATTTGCAATTACTTTTAATTCCGCTGACTCTGCATCGCACGTTTTGAAAACGACAATTCTTCTCGATTTTTCGGAGTTCGGAACAGCAATCAACTCGATTTGCGGCAATTTCACTCGTTTTCGGAATTCGGAACAGGCCCGTATATTAAAGTTATGATCGTGGGAATAATCCGACCAGAAGTTTGCAAATGCATTGTCAATTTCTTTGTGGTCCTGGACTGGACCTTTAGCACTATTTATCAGGTTGATATTGTTTTTGGCTGAGGTGCCAACAATCTTCCTTATATTATACCAAATTTGTTTGGGAGTGTACGAAGGGCTTATAGTTTCACTGATCTTTTCAAAGCTTGCAGTTTTGCTCTCTCGACATTTTTCTCGAAATAAATCTTGGTTTTTTTGTAACTAATGAGGTTATCAAGGGTTTGTCTTTGTTTTTATTTTATACCAAGATTTTTGTTTGTTCGCTCTAAAAAGACTTAATTCGGAGTTCCACCATGCAGCAAACTTATTAGAATATGAGGGTTTAGTTTGCGGTATATTATAATGGGCTGCAGTGCAGATTAGTTTTTGTATGCGAGCTGTTTCTTTGTTTTTGTTTGTACCGATTGTTGTTGTTCTTCTGCTTTTTCCAGAAAACTTTGGTAGTTATGCCAGTCTGCGTGATCGGTTAAAAATTTACTTTAAAATTGAATTTTTTGTTGCTGGCGATTTACAAGTAATGTTTTTAGAAGGAAATGATCACTCCCATGAAGGCTATCGAGAGTGTAAGAAGATATATGGGCATTCCCAATCTGTAGTAACGTGACATTTGTACGAATAAAAGCTTTAAAATAATATGAAATACTTGGATTTTTAAAAAGTGTTTGGTATATTTGTGTAGGAATTAAGAAGCACTATATTCAGAAAAAACAATTACTTCAATCGACCATAAGTTCTTAAAGATATAAGCATAAATATGTGCTGTCGTAACGTGACCAAAAACGGAAGCAGTTTTTGTAGTAGTATTACAAAATGGCAAATCTCTGCGAATAGGTAGAAGCTTTTTGAATAAAACTTTTTTTTAGAAGGATTTGAAATAACATAAGGCTTTTAACTTTACCTGTCGTAACGTTACTTAAACTTCTTTTGAGAAATTTAATACTTTGATTGTTAAAAAAAAATTATTTGGAGCAAAAAACATAAATATTAGCTACTAAACATTATACATTGTGTGGCTGGGTAGCTCAGCGGCTAGTGTGCGCGACCGCTGTGCAAGAGGTCGTGGGTTCGATCCCGCCTCGGAACATCTAATAAAAAGTTTTTTCTTTGAATAAACTTTACACCCGGTCACGCCTCTCTGCTCTTGGCGCCAGCTTTGTAGTAATAAGCCATGAAAAGCTTCTCAAGCTGCCGTCCGGATTCGGCGTTAAACTGAGCCGGTTGAGGTCCCTTTGGGGCTGGTCAACGTGAAGTTGGGGCTACGCGACAAATCCCAACTTAATTTTAAACATTTTATCTGGAATCCCGGCGTCGCAAGTCTCAAGAGGCGATTTATCAACTAGAGCAGGCTGAATGCTCGGTATAAACATTTTGGACCGTTCGGTCTTTTCTTATGCACGTCTTCATGATAATCAAACAGTATTGTAAATTCGAGATGCGTTTGGTTAATACTTCACATTACCATTACATAATAATCAGGCCAAACAAATGAAAATTTCGCAATATTTTGGACCGTGTAATCTACAGCTTCCATTTACCATTTGGACCTTAGAAACCTTCGCGGGCAATCGTTACCCAAAGTTTTATGGCAATCGGATGAACAGTATAGTTTTTAGAAATTTTGCGGTTTTATGACCATTTCCGGCCCATTTCTTAATTTAGTCTTGCGGAAGGTACAACCATTCCTTAAATCGCACATTTTGCAAATATCGCGGATCTTGGACCATTTTCCGCCCATATCTTTACTTGGAAACCCTCCCGGGCAAGCGTCGATCAACTTCCCAAAGGGACAAACATACAAACGTTCAAACATACAAACAAACAAACATACTTTCACTTTTATATAGATGCTTAGATAATATATTAAATATTATATAAGGGTTTATATACCCTTAAAACGATTTTAGACAGCAAAATTCAATTCAATCTAGAGGACCTTTCTTTTAAAAAAAAAAAGTGCAAAATATGCACCCAA
This sequence comes from Lordiphosa collinella, assembly GCA_018904265.1. Lineage (NCBI taxonomy): Eukaryota > Metazoa > Arthropoda > Insecta > Diptera > Drosophilidae > Lordiphosa > Lordiphosa collinella. Next base: position 41,625 of record JAEIFV010000593.1, on the reverse strand, counting down.
ATGAGAAAAAATGATGCCAGGGCAAATTTGCTTTTGAAAATCTAGAAGTGGATAATGCATAATTATAAGATTGGCTTACGTTAGCTTATCTTAATTTTTTCCCTATGAAAATATAATTGAACATAGTGTTTTTGAGTACATTAAAGTTTTTGGTCTCGGTGGACTTTTCTGTGGAAATGCCCATACGTGGTGGAAGGTTGGACGAGCAAATTGTCAGATCCACATGGGTGAATGTTTGATGAGTGGAAAAGTGGGTTGGTTGTCCATCATTTATACAGCAGAAACAAGGAAGAAAGTCGGTCAAGCCCGACTATATTATACTCTGTACCAGTTGGGGTCGCCGCTCGCATTTGCTCCCGATTATATTATATAAAATCGGTATACAGGGAACACCACGAGGAGGCCATTGCAATAGCAATGGGTTCGATATATGTCACTGTTGATGCTGATCAAGAATATATATACTTTATGGGGTCGGAGATGCTTCCTTCTGGCTGTTACATACTTTTGCACAAACTTATTATACTCTATGTACCTTTGGTACAGAGTATAAAAATTAGGAGAGAGAGGGAGAGAGAAAGGTTTGGCACGCGCCGCAGACAAAAAAAAACTTTGCATTTGCCAGAGCTAGAGATGGGCGTACTTCGAAAACTACGCGGGACTCCGGAGTGACCAGAATGACTTAACATCATTGTGATTGCTTGATATTATGTTAGAATTAAAGAACTATACTATTTTTATATTATTTGCAATTTAAACAATCCTCGTCTTAGTAGTCAGATGGGTATCGGGCGATACATTTGTCCCGCGACCATCTCTAATTTCCTCTCTCAATATTGTGTATGAGGGAAAGGGAAGGGGGAAAATGACAGCGTCCCAGTTAGCTGCAAGAATCCAATTGGATCTAATGAGCTAGCCATAGCTGTTAAGTTTTGTATAGGATTTTGTTGTTGGAATTACTCAGACAAAATATTTGCAGGTCTGATTCATTTAAAAGGTGGAGTTTTTGGCGGGGCGGGGTCATCACACCCACAACGATCCAATATGAATCGTTAAATAAAAATTTGTCCTAAAATATTGTTGGCCATCACTTTGCTGAGTAGTCGTTGCTCATATATACATACATCTACATACATATGTATGTGTTTTGCTGCTGCAGGAGCAGCCCAGATATATTGAATTTTCGTTTGCTCATATCTTTACTACCGTTCATCCGATCTTTATGATTCCTTTGGGAAATCGATAAATAATTTTGATTAGAATATATGTCCAGAATGTTCGAGCCTTCTATCTATTAAACTGTGGGAGATATGACGTTTTTTTTTTAATTGCGGGGACAGGAGGGGGCGTGGCCAATATTGAAAATAAACTTGATCTGCCTGCAGATAGAAGAAGCATATGTCCCATACATGTCAAACCTCTATCTCTTACCATCTCTGAGATCTGTGCGTTCATACGGACAGACAGACGGACATGGCTTTATCGACTCGGCTGTTGATGCTGATCAAGAATATATATACTTTATGGGGTCGGAGATGCTTCCTTCTGGCTGTTACATACTTTTGCACAAACTTTGTAAAGGTAGTGGGGTGGCTGTGTATTCCTGCTGCTTTCAGAATAGAACACGGGTGGTTGATTTTCACAGGGATATATTCAACTCTTCGCTTTCACTTTCTTTTCACTATTGACCTTACAGACTAGAGTTACATAATACTTAAGCCTAGAGTGTTGACTTTTCAAGTCTGTGGTGAGAAGCTCAGTGTTCTAAAATTTCATGGGCGACTACCAGATACCCTTAAAGATTTCATTGGGTACAGGAGCCCGACAATATCCATCCAAAAACGGAGTTCTGAGCCAAAGGACCGCCTCCTTGACTCGGTATGGTGTCCGGGTACACCCAAAAAAATAAATAGCCTAAAACCACCGAAAATAACCTAAAATTAATGGCAATTTGGCCTTAAAATGGCGCCAAAGACATTATAACCTTACTTTAAGGTTACTAATGACCTTAAGCTTTTAGGTAAGTTTGGCCTTGGCAAAAGGCAATAATTACCCAAATTTTAGGAATTAATTTCCCAAATGTCAGGTCAAAAAATGCTCAAAGTGATGACAATAATGCCCACAAAAAAGGTAATAACTTCCCAAATTTAAGGCCAATTTTGATTTAAAAGCACGGCAGCATATTCCTTATTCTGTGGCAAAATAATGCCTACATTTTAGGTTACTTCTAACCAAATGGAAGGTCAACTATTCCTCAAAAATTTAGCATTTTATATCCATAAAGCAATGTACATCCTTTAACTTAAGGTCAATTTATGCCTAAAGCGCAGGCATCAAATTCCGTGTTCTTTGGCAAAATACTGCTACCATTTTAGGTTACATCTTGACAAATGAAAGGTGAATTATTATTAAAAAAATTTGCAATTTATTTCCACAGGGTGTGCAGATTTGTCTTGAAAAATAGTCCAGTTGGTTCCCAAATCGGTAACGTTATAAGGGAATGTGCGTTGAAAGTCAATATTTATCTGTTAAATGATAAAAGTCACATAATTTATAAATATTTCACATTAATAACATAAATTATTACCAGTTCGTGTCCAAAACTTTGTCTAAGTACTGGCAGATTAGAATTGTGTCCGCTTTTTTAAAATATTTAAATTATTTTTATTTACCTTCATTCAATGTCTCTCAGTATTCATCTTCGTCTGTGGAGGTCTGCAATAAATTTCGATGCTTTCCAACTGTGTATCGAAATCTGTTGTAAAGCAATCCTCCAGGTCTTTTTTTTTTACGGGTAAATAGTATGTTTCCTAAAACAAGTTATAAATGAATTTAAATAAGAAACATCATAGATAACAAAAGTTTTTCTCACTAGAACTAGATTTCTGACCAATGGTGCCTATGGTGGCAGCTATACGATATAGTCCTGTCTGTTCAGACAAATGTTCATGGATATCATAGACTTATGGATAGTAAATAGAAATTAAATAATAAATTTCCAAAATAGAAGTTAATAAATGATGGCAATATAATCGTTTGGGTTGCTTCTCGTGGCACCTATTTTACTGTCTATGTGTGTATATTTAATGACTTCATGTCAATTTAGGTTAAGATAGCTTTAAAGTTTACGGAGAAGTTTGCAAAAAACCGATGAACGGACGGAAGGGCAGACGAACATGGCTATATCAACTCGGCTCAGCTGATCTGGAATATATATACCGTATGTGTTTCTGCACTATTATGACTAAGAAATTAATAATGAAATAAATGTATGTATACTAATTTACCTTACTTCTGAAGGGAAATAGCTCAACTATTTCAATTGCAGTTATTTGAAACTTATTTGGTTTCCATTCGATGGCGTTAGTAACCAAGTGTTCACATATGATTTCGCAAATAAGTTTGCGATGCTTCTGTTGGAAGTATCCATAAGCCCGATGGTGGGCTTGGATCGATTCGAAATACCCAGATTGCTTTAATATGGCCGCTGTGGACACCTACCAAAAATATAATTTGGGAATAACATAATATATATTAAATTTCATATTTATACTTGCATTGGACTGGATTAGCTTGGAGTGATTATCCCCTTCTTCATAGTCATCGCTCTGAAAATTACATTCTTGTTAAGCAGAAAAACACACAAAAATAGCGTGGGTACGAATATATGCTATAGTCATCCGAACCTGCCGGTTCGGAAAAATGTGCAGCATATTTGTACCAAAAGACTTTGTGCAAAGTTTGGTGAAGATTGCATTCAAACTGACGGAGAGATGGCATAGAGACGGACGGCAGACGGATAGCGTTAAGTCAACTCAACTCGTCATGCTGATCTAGAATATCTTTACTTTATGTGGTCGAAAATGCTTCCTTCTGTGCGTTTCAAACATTTGGACAATTTTAATATACCCTCTGCAATGGTATAAGAACAAACAGGGAGTAAACACACTCGAATTTACTTTTGGCTAGCGACTTTAACCAAGTTTTATTCACTTACCGATTTATTTAAATTATTTAGCTTGCGCTCAAAGATTATTCGAACACCAAACAATTCTTTCGGCACAATAACGTTGAGATGCTCCGGAGTAATTAGTCGCACGCTTTCTTTCCGTGCTCTGCAAAAATATGAAACATACATATTAAGTAAAATACACATTTCTTAAAAAAAAAAACAATTCACAGCTGGTTAATTACCTTGAAAGAAATTTATTAGCTTCTCGCACTTGAATTCTTTGAGCAATTTCTCCAAAATGTAGTTGTAATAAATTGCCACAATCACACTCTTTTTTTCCTAATTTCTTACAACAAAATAGGGAGAACGGACTTACACATACATATGTACATATATACATGTGAACATATGTACATGTGTACATATGCACATGTGTTACAACAAAAAAGCGAGAACGGACACACACATATGTACATGTGTACAAATGCACAATGCACATTGTCTTTTAGGTGAATGCAGGGCCGTTCACGATATTATTTATTGTAAGAAATGATTTTATTTCATATTTCACTTAAAACTTACCAACATCTGCAGCAAGCAACGCCAAATTATTAACTTTTTCTTTTTTTTTACTAACGAGCCGGGACGTTCGCGCACTTGTAAACACTGTGTGTGTGTGTGAGTGTGACCGCGCGGTCAAGAGCTTCGAGCTCAGAGATGTATTTTTCTTGCCTATCGAACTATCGAGTCACCGATTGTACAAAGCAGCACTGCAGTACGTGGCACATTTAAACTTCCAGTCTCTCTGGAAGCTTCGTTCATTGCACTTCGTTCGAAGGAGAACTCCTTGTGGTCTCACTGAGTCACTTGTCTGCGCGTTCAGCCTTTGTCAAGGCACGCGTCTTCCGCCATTTTGTTTAACAAAAAAAAAAAAAATATTTGAAAATGGTGATCGACCAATAAAACGAAAAAACATTGAAAACTTCTGTACCTGGCCAAATGCGTAAAGCGGCCATTATCTACGTCACGACTAAGTGACAAGTCACACACTGTGTGACAACCCAAGCCAAAAAAAAAAAACATTTAAACTTCAACTGTCATAACGAAGGCTTAGGAAAAGTGACCTTTTATTAAGGTTACATATTTCCTTAAAAAAACTGTCAGAAAAATTATCTTTTAGGTCACATATTGGCCGTTTAGGTAAAAAACTGACTTAAAAGTTGATTTAATGGTTATTTTTTTTTTTAGGAACTGCCTAACCTTAAGTTTCTTTTTTTTTTGAGTGTAGATATCCGATCCTAGCACCAAAGCGACAGAATGGGGATGGAGCCATCGATCATCTGCTAGAATCATGTTGGCGAACTTCTCTTGCATTCCTTCCCTGATGGCCTTGACAGGAGTTCGACAGTGGAGAGCCGAATCAATTTAAAGCACGAGCTCCCGTGAGAAGGATGAATTTGCTTTCGATCGGAGGATTGCCGTACACGCCGAATCCGCACCGATGCGCGTGTGACGGATAGCTTTAAAGCCTTTGCAAAAGACGCATCGATGCGGCTCAGCTGACAGCATGGATCGATCAGCGCTCGTGTCTCGAATGACTTTTCTCCATTATGCAACATAACTGGCGCTGTAGGCAGGACAGAGACACTCTTGTGCTGCAAAAGAGTCTGCAAGGAGGTTGCAGGTGCCATGGAGCTCGATCGAGATGGCCTTGCGGGTGATGGAGAGCGACGCTTCTCACGCATATGGAGCAGCGTCTAATGGTCCTTTTGGCAGGCTCGACATTTGCCACCACTCCTACAGGAACGTCCGGAGTGTTGGTGGGCGAGACAGTTGGGGCAGTATTTGTTAACCAATACTGCCCGGAGACGCTTCTCAATATTGAGCCTTAGAAAGCGCTGGCATTTTCGGAGAGGATGGATTCCGCGACAAGCTCGGCATCGGAACGAATCATTTCCTCGGGGACGTTTGTGCTCCGGTTCACGAGGACGAGGTGCCACTATACAGATATCTGTCTGAAAGAAGAGGATAAATGATTAGATTTGTGGAATGTATGAGTTAATGGACGACACGAGGATTAGTTGGTTTGTTGGATCTGGACTGTAACATCTATAGGAAGTTGGATAGTTTAATTGGCAGGTTGGACTTGCGCTGTGTCATCTATAGGAAGTAGGATAAGTTTTGCTATAGGCCTCAAAGCGTGCAAACGCAGCCAAGAACTTCTCCGATATCAGATCAGATGTGGCCTCTAGATGGATTGCCTTTGGGCTGAAGCACACAAAGACACACACATATCCCTTTGTTATAAGACAAGCTCGTCCTGCATAATTTTTAATGTCAAATGGTCCAGCGAAATCAACCCCCTATGAGTAAAGGGCCGAGACCAAGTGGATCTTACAGCCGGCAGGTCACCCATGAGTTGCGTTTGAAGCTTCTTCTTATGGATCAGGCAAACCTTGCACGAGCTAATTGTGGACTTAACAAGGATTCTGAGCTTAGGGATCCAATATTTTGCCCGGATTAGGCGAATCATCAACTGGTTTCCTCCATGGAGAGTTATATGATGTGTAAATCGAACGAGTAGGCGGGCAAAACAACACGTGTAGGGAATTATAACCGGATGACGCTCATCATAGTTAAGACTATCTGATGCTCTAGCACGACCGCACGCTCTTAGGACACCGTGCTTATCAATAAAAGGATTTAGATTCAGGATGGTGCTCGATGATGGAATTTGCTGATTGTTGACTAAACAGCTATACTCTTTTGAGAACTCTCTACGCTGAGTAGCCACGATGAGCAGCTCTTGAGCATCAGACAACTCTTTTGCACTGAGATCCCTTAGGACGTGCGTGGACTTGTGTTTGCAATTATTTATGAAGCGGAAGACATAGGCAATGACCCGCAAGGCTTTGTCAAAGCTAGAAAAGCGATCAAGGATGTCAAGGACAGGTGGTACTTTTCCGAAATTGCATTTGATGGCTCGCTGTTCGATGTCTGTTTCGTGCACCGTTTCAACTGGAGTTGGCCACTGACTTTGTGGCAGAGGAAGCCACTCTGGTCCGTGCCACCACAACTTGTTCTCTACCAATTCTTGTGACGATAAGCCTCTGCTGGCCATGTCAGCTGGATTAAGTTCCGACCGGACGTGCGACCATTTGGAAACATCGGTGGACTGAGCTATTTTTGCTACTCTATTCGCTACAAAAGTAGTTCTCTTGCAGGGGGGCTTATTCAACCAAGCCAATACTATTGTAGAGTCGGTCCAATAGTATGCCTCAAAATCGGATACAGGCAGTCTTGTGAAGAGAGCTGCTGATAATTCTGCTAGGAGCACAGCACCGCAAAGCTCTAACCGAGGCAAAGAAACGGTCCTTACTGGAGCTACCCTAGTTTTTGCTGTCAGCAGATGAATCGAAACCTCGTTCTCGGTTTCCACTCGAGCGTAAATAGCCGCGCCGTAAGCTCGTTGCGAAGCATCACAGATGCCGTGATATTGTATTCGTGCTTCTGGATGATAACCGACCCATCTTGGGATTCGAATTTCAGCTAGCCTATGGTAACTTCGGAGGGCAATGGATCATCCCAACCGAGTTGCAACAGCCAAATCTCTTGCATAAATATTTTTGCCTGCACAACAAAGGGCGCCAGCCAGCCCGCTGGGTCGAATAGCTTGGAAATTTGGGACAGAACTTCTCTCTCTGTGAAGGTGGATTTTAATGGAGGTATGGAAGGAGAGAAAAAGAACTCATCAGACTTTGCGTGCCATCGAAGTCCCAACGTTTTTGCTGTGCTGGCATCATCAATTTCAAGGAAATCTGCACACAACAGATGATCCTTAGGAATATCACCGAACACTGCTTTTGTGTTTGATGTCCATTTTCTTAATGGAAAACCAGCGCTTTCGAGAGCCGTGCGGAGTTCTGCTATGGCCGACTTTGCGTGGTGCTGTGTATGAGCACCCGCTAACACATCATCAACATACATGGCTTTGGCAATAATGTCGCTCGCCAGAGGATACTGTAAAACGCGAATCGTCAGAAAAGGAGCACAATTTACTCCAAATGTGACCGTGCTGCGTTCAAAGTCACAGAGTTCTCCTTGCTGGTTGCGAAAGAGAAATCTTTGAAAGCGCGGATCTACAAGGATCTGTCGATACATTTTTGTTATGTCCGTATTAAACACATGGCGGAAAAAACGCCACCTCAGAATTTGTAGGGTCAGGTCGAATTGGAGAGCCGGTCCTGGATGAAGGATATCATTAAGGCTCTTGCCATTCGTGGTCGGATTGAAAGCGTTAAATACAACGCGGACCTGAGTAGTGGTGCTAGCTGGCTTAAAGACAGCATGATGAGGCAAATAGTAGTTGTCACTTGTTGGAACTTGTTTCATATGGCCCAAAGTCAAATACTCTTGGATCACTGAGTCATATTGATCTTTCAGCGTGGTATTTCTTTTCATACGACTTTCATTTCTGAGAAATTGAGCTAGCGCCAGAGATCTTGAATGACCCAAATTGATATTGTTAGGATCCCTGAATGGATCCCTGAATGAATCCTCGTTCCTTCGTGTTGTTCGAACGAAATTGTTCTCACAAAAGGCGTCGGACTCTTTTATTATCTCTACTGGCACACCCTCCACCTCCCAAAACTTGGTGAGAAGTGCATCAAGGATCGCATCTGGGCTTATCGAAACCTGAGTAGAGAAGGCTGAAACTGGTTTGGAAGTCGAATCTGCAACTGGACCTGTTAGAATCCAGCCGAAGATTGTCTCCTGGCCGAGAAGCATGCCACATATATTCGGATAAGAGCCGCCCAGCAAAATGGATGGAAATATCCGCACCTATAAGAACATCTATCTGCGCGTTTTGATAAAAGGATGGGTCAGCCAATTGGAGGTCTGGCAGATCCCTAAGGGTACTTTGCTGGATGCTATATGATGGCAAGTTTCCGGCTAAGTGCGGAAGAACAAATGACGTTGCTTCGATTTGGATTCTGGGTCTTGACGGAGAGCCAATATGGATGTGACAAAACTTGTGAGGCTGCGCTGCGACAGCGCGGTTCAATCCTGAAACTTGCGCTTGAATAGATTGAAAGGGGAGCTTTAACACCTTGAACAGTCGTTCAGTTATGAAATTCGCCTCTGATCCGGAGTCGATCAGAGCACGCGCCGTGTATTTTGTACCCAAATGACATACGTCCATGAGAGCTGTTCCTAGAAGAACGCCTTGCCTATTAGCAGCGAAATAGTTTTGAATACTTGGCTGTTGGGAAGAAGTGAACTGTACATTCTGATTTGGAGTATTCAAAACAGTTTGGTTTGAGGAAATGAAAACTGAGGGTCCTTGAGATGGAGCGCCACGATGAAGGAGTGTATTGTGGCGTCCTTTACATTTGTAGCAGTTGTGGGCACTGCTGCAATCCTTTACGAGATGCCCCCTAGCGAAACAATTTAGACACAATTTGAGCTGCTTGATGAATGTCTCTCTTTCACTTACAGGCATTTGGAGGAAGCGAGGGCACAGACGGATCGGATGATTTTCTTTATGGCATAATTTATATGTCTGACTCTGAACGCTGACCTTTGTCTCGAATGACCTTATGTTCTTGGTTGCAGTATCTTTTCGAAAAGGTCTCTGACTATTTTGAGTGTTTGTGCCCGATTGCATGTCCTCAATAGCTTCTAAGGTCCGATAGCGTTCTGATAGAAAGGAATTCAGATATAGCCATGATGGAATATCTGCTTTGTTAGTAATGGATTGTTCCCAAAGCGAAAGCGTTAACTTCGGCAACTTAGAAGAGCAAAGAAATACTAGTATGCAGTCCCAGTTTTCGATGCTGACCTTGTACAAGTCTAGGCCGTCAAGCATCCCTGAATAGTAAGTAAAAGTAAAATCGGCTTGTCAAGATGACAACAGCCCCGAGGGGCCAAAGCCGAGCCTCTCTCAATCTCTTGGCTTGTGCGCTTCTAATTTTAGCACAAGAGAAAGGGACCTACAGTTTAACGCCGAATCCGAACGGCAGTTTTTGAGAGGCTTTTCATGGATAATTACTACAATGCTGGCGCCATCAGCAAGAAGTGTGGCCGGGTGTAAAGTTTTATTCAAAGAAAAAAACTTTTTCATTAGATGTTCCGAGGCGGGATCGAACCCACGACCTCATGCTCAGCAGTCGCGCACACTAACCGCTGAGCCACTCCGGCCACTCCCTGGATAGTACTCTGAAGATTTTTCAAAGCAGCTCCAGACTCCTGGGAAGCAGTGGGAAAGTTGAACAGAATCTTTAGTTGGCTGTTGACCAGAAGTCGTTTATTTTCGAATCTTGTTGTTGAATTGTCCCAGGCCGATTTGAACCCGTCATTGGTAAGTGGGGACTTAGTCACAATATCTTTGGCTTCACCGCTGGTCTCAGCGATCAGATGGAACAGTTTTTCAACATCAGTAAGCCTTGGATTATCGATATAAACTACAGAAAAAAGGTCCCGGAAAGTGGGCCATTTCAGGTATTCACCGGAAAAGACTTCTGTGTCACATGGAGGAAGGATGAAGCCTCTTGACGTAGGCACTGCACCTTGTGAACGCTGTCCACTTGGAGTTGTAGCCTTTTCGATTTGCTCACTAAGCTGAGCTGCACATCTTTCATACACTGTGTAACAGTGCTCATATTTTGCTTGCATGACCGGCAAATCAGCACTGGCTTCCTCTTGAAAGAGAGCTTTGGAACATAACTCGTATTCTTGTTTGACCTTATCCCATAGGGAGCGGACTTGGTCGCGGCGAACTTGGAGCATATAAAGTGACACCCCAGTAGTTGAACCAGTAGCAATTCTGGATTCAAACTGACTGAGTTTATCAGTCACGGAACGAAATGAATTCAGAGCCATCTTAGCTGCACTCTGAGCTTTTTGGATTGATGACCGAGTGTTTCGAGGATTCTGGTCACTTAATTGAATTTTATCGACTTTTTTACTTCCGACGCTGAACTTTCACTCTTTGGTCGTGATGAAAGTGTAGTTGGAGTACTTATTTTGGGGGCTCGGGAAGTAGACGAAGGTCGGTTGGAATCGCGATCGGGTGGTGCTGATAAACGCTTATTACTGCCTGGATTACTCCCTGTTGACATACTATGCGCGAGTGGATCTCGTTTCTAGCAGTCCCCCTCACAAGAATATTTTGAAAAGGAACAATAATTTGAATTTAAAATACACCAAAAATTATGGAGATGGTTGATATAGGAACGCGCTTGAAATAATACACAATTTGTCTTAGTTCGAACGAGTGGAATCGGACTTGAAAATATTCCAATTGTTTTGTTTTATGGGCAGCTGCAAATTATTTCCAGAAAATTATATAATATAAATATAAATAAATGGAACGAAATGGAATGGAACCTTTGGATAGTATGATGGTATTGCTTAATAATTGTTTTTATTTTGTATTTATTATTTATTTTTGGGTTCTCCAACTTCGTTGTTCCAAGTGCTCGGATGGTTTGGTATTTTTATAATGTTGGCGTACGGTCACACAAAATTATATATTCATATGCATGGAACAATTTGCCGCCAAAATGTTCGTGCAAGTGTGTGCATTTAATGATGTAAATGTATGCGAAATTGCAGCGCCAAATGAGTATATCGACGCAGATTTGCGAAAGTATCGTATGTCGAAAAATCAAAATTTTACAGGAGAAGGTTTTTTTTAATTTATTCAGCATAAAAGATCTAAATCGTCATGGTTTTAGCTGCACTATTGATTGTCAACTTAAATTTTGCCAAAAATGGCGCCATTTCATGAAAAAATAAGGATGTTTGAACATACGACACTTTCGCGTGCTCTGTTATGATGGGGTGGCCGCAAAATGCGAGAAATACGATAATAAAATAAACAAATAATTTTTTATTTATGAAACAAGTTGCGATCATTTTATAATTTTATTACATGATTATTAACAACTTAAACTAACGATACATCCTCCTCATCTGTTTCCATTAAACAATCTTTTATTATCTCGGAATGTTTAAGATTTTTATATTCATTTTGACATTTTGGCGGTATGCTATTTTGCTTACATAAGGTACTTAAATCTAGAAATTTTTTTTGTTGAAATTTTTAACTTACTAATATATAAAGATTTTATTTCTTGGTTTAAGTTAAATAAATTAAAACAATATGTTTTTGAATTTTCAAAATATTCATAACTTAAACCTATTAAAATTGATCCTTTTCTAAATTTAGCGGCACGCACTTTACTTAAATTTAATGTTTTCTTCTTAAATAAAGTGTTGGCAAAAATGTTCCAGTTTTTAAAGTCTGTATAATTTAGTTCTATACACTCGTAGCCTGCTTGATTAGTTCTTGAATTTCTAATTAGCGTCAGCCATTTGCTGGGTGCCCAAACGTTACGGTTTCGTATAAATGATTCAATTGTGCTGTGTACTGAATCTACCGGCATCATAGTGTGTCCAGGCAATAAATAGGTTATTTTTATCGTGTTCAGAAAAATTGACGAATTTAAAAAGTAAGGTCTTTTAGGTTTTGATTTTCTAAATATGTGAGGTACATTTTATATAAATTTGATTTGTTTCTAAATTCCCTTGGTAACTTGTGATTGTGATTGTTTTGCGTTTTATATTTGAGTGAAGCCAAGCTACCTGTTTTGCCTTTGACATACCCCAGTAGTGCTCATTAATATTTTGCCTGGAAAATTCACCCACTAGATTGCAATCTTTCCCACATTTTGTATTTATGCATGGATTGGGAAGGACTCCATTGCCATTTTTCTTCTTCGGAACATCTTTTTTCGCTGGCTTTTTCTTAAGTCCACGTTTTCCCACACAGCATTCTTCATCATCGTCGTCGCTATCACTATAGGGCACGAGAGATTTCGAGATCTATAATTTATAAAAAAAAAAAATGTTTGTTGTTTTAACATAATTACATAGACTTAATTTACACTTTTATACCTTAACGAATACTTTACTCACATTTTAGATGTACATTTAACAGCCTGACGAGCCAGCTAATCGAAACATTATTCACATTATTCGGACATCACAGTTTAAATATAAATTATTAAAAAAGAATTATTACTTACATTTTTTGGGCAAATTCCATAACAAATTACTTCATCTCAAATCACAACTTGACACTTTAGATTCCAAATAAACACTAATTCGAGCTTTCACAGCCTATCTTATCACCAGCTAGATCAATGAATATCAAAGCAGAGACCAAGGATTAATGGCGAAAAACGAAAGGAATAATAAGTAAGAGCAAAAGAGCACAAAAAAAAGAGATACAAGCTTTGTTGCTCTCTTTATTTTTGTAGGCTTCAAGATTTTCGACTCACATGAAAAATAATTTTGTATGATATACGATAATTTTGCGAATGCAGAAAAGTGCACTGTTACAAACGATAAAAATGGAACTTAATTTCCATAGGAATTATTACGTTTTCAGCTATAATATTTTGCAGGATGGTGAGTCGTACCTCTTAGAACCATTTTGCATTAAAAACCCATTTTCGTAAAAAGTCGACTTACGATACTTTCGCAAATCTGCGTCGATATGTTTATGTGTGTGAGTATGTAAGTTGTTGATGTAAATCAAGAGTGCCCAGAACGAGCTTACCAGCGCGTCAAAACCAATACACATACACCAAATATATTTCAAGCAATAACAACAAAGTGAGATAGAGAGAGAGAGAACCGATTTTTGTTTTTGTGTTTTTTTTTTTTTTTTTTTGTATAGGGGGGAAAGCATTAAAAGCCAAGAAGTGTGGGACTCGGTATTCCTCACCCACTAAAACCACCCCTACTCTCCGTTTCCCTCTTGCGGAACTACCGCTAAGTATTACTTCACAAGGGGGGAGATGGCACGAAGGCCTCCACCAGATTCCTATCTAGGGTTTGAACTCGAATTGCGCTGTCGTTCAGCGCGACGCAAGGATTTGAGAATCTCGGCAGCCATGGTGCAAATAGCATTCCAATTGTTTTGCAAGCTAAGTAGGATGTCCATAAAGTCTGGGACTGTAAATGGCCTCCCAATACCTAGGCATAGCTCTTCCCGTTCAGCAGCGAATCTCGGACAGACAAAGAAAATATGTTCTGCGTCTTCTATGGTCCGCGCACAGTGTGTGCAAAACGGATCTGTCTCATGCTTAAACCTATAGAGATAGGATTTGAAGCATCCATGTCCAGTCAGTAGCTGTGTTAGGTAAAAGTCGGTTTGTCCGTGCTGTCTACCCACCCACGGCCTTATGTCCGCAATCAGTCTTCTTGTCCAGCTGCCGTTGGTGGTAGTACTCCACCTCGCCTGCCATTGCGTCACCGTTCTTTCTCGTCGATGGTCATCTGCCTCCCTGCTTCCATTGCTAGCAGGTCCAGCGGCACCATTCCAGCCAGTACCAGGGCCGCGTCTTCTGACACTGTCCGGAAGCTGCAGATAACTCGGAGAGCGCACCTCCTGTACGCACTCTTGCATCCTCGACTATATGATGGCACGGTCATTGCAGGGGCCCATATTGGTGCTGCGTACATGATGATCGACCTTACCACGTTGCAGATCAGCCATCTACTATGTTGCCGAGGTCCACCGATATTCGCCATTATTCTTGATAAAGCAGTCGTTGCTTTGATGGCCTTTTCCTCCACGTACGCTAGGTGGCTCTTAAAATTTAGCCTGTGGTCCAGCAAAACCCCCAGGTACTTTATAGCCTCCTTCGACATAATGTGCTTGCCTCCGACTCTTATTTGGGCAGTTTCTACACGTTTCCTACTGCTGATTAGGACCGCTTCGGTTTTGTGGGGAGCCAGACTCAACCCGTTAACCTCAAGCCAGTCGGTCACCCGCACTATGGCTTGATTGGTTTTCCGCTGGACATCCTCCAGATTTTTGGAAACTGCTAAAATAGCAATGTCATCTGCAAATCCAACAATGCTGACGCCGATCGGTGCAGGTAGTCGAAGAACTCCGTCATACATCGCGTTCCACAGAATAGGGCCTATGACTGAGTCCTGTGGCACTCCGCCTGTGACTCGGTAAGATTTCCGTCCGTCCGATGTGTCGTAAAGCAGAGTACGATTCTCGAAGTAGCTGCTTACCAATTTCACCAGGTACGCAGAGATACCAAGGCGTGTGAGTGCTTGGAGGATCCTTTCCCAGCGAGCGGAGTTAAATGCGTTCTTTACGTCGAGTGTAGTAATGAGGCAGTACTCCTTGCTTCCACCTCGCCATCTTCTTCCAGCCATGGCCTTGCGGGCAATGTTCACCACCATTGTAATTGCGTCTACCGTACTGCGTTGCTTCCTGAACCCGAACTGCTGATTTGAGAGGCCGTGTCGTTCTTCCAGTTCCGCCTCTAGGCGGTTGCATAGGATGCGCTCAAACAGTTTGCCGATGACGTCTAGCATGCACAATGGTCTGTACGCAGAGGGGTCCTCCAAGTTTTTGTCCCCTTTTGGAAGCAGCACCAGTCTCTGGAGCTTCCATCTTGAGGGAAAGACTCCCTCCCTGATGCACTGATTATAAAGATCAGCAAAAACATTCGGCTGTGCTCCCACAACAATCTTTACAGCTTTTGTTGGGATCCCGTCTGGCCCTGGTGCTTTGTCGGCGTGTACGCGGGATAGTGCAGCTAGTACTTCTTCTGCGTTTGTAGTACAGACGTACGGTGAGTCCGATGCAATTGTCTGGTCTATTGTCTCTGGGTGAACCGGGAATAGCGTATGTACAATTTTTTGTAGCTGCATGGGGCATGTAGGAGATGGCCGCCTTGCTAGCTTTCCCATTACGAGCTTGTCCAAAAGGTTGTCCTTCAGCATCTTCGCACAATGTCTTCCAACAGTTTGCCTTGCTCCGCTTTATGGCCTTTTTAAGTTCAGCTCGATGCGTTTGGAACGTAATCTGCAGTATGTCCGCTTGGAGTTGCGCCTCTTGATCTATTGGCCTTTGCCGGGATCGCTTCATCGCGCGTTGGTACTGCCTTCTCGTGTGATTGCACTCCTGCCGCATACTTTGTATTTCGCTGGTCCACCAGTGGACCGGTTTCCTTCTGACCGTGCCCCTCCTTTTTCGTGGCATCGCTGCATCGCAGGCTCTCTCCAAGACCTCTGCCAGGCTCCTCGCTTGGTTTTCTGCATTTCCAGTTAGCTGGAAGCTCTCTAGCATTGCCAACAAGGATCCGGAATCGAGGGCCTTCTCGTTCCATCCGAAGTGCGTAGGCTGGTTTGTCCGTAGCCTTTGCAGTCCGCCAAAGTTTGCCACTATGGCTTGGTGGTCGCTGTGGGTGTATAATTCGGACACTTCCCATGTCATGCTTCTTGCGAGGTGAGGGCTAGCAAACGTTAGATCAATTATTGAACCTCGTCCAGCCTTTGAGTAGGTTTGCTTTCCTCCATGGTTTAACAACGTCACGTTAAGGGATGCAAAGGCATCAAGAAGGATTTTTCCTCGGGCGTTGGTTCTGATGCTCCCCCAGTCCACTGCCCATGCATTAAAGTCGCCCGCAATTACTGTCGGCGCATGGCTTCGAGAATCCGTCGCGATTTCGTCCACTATTCGCTCAAATTCATCGACTGATAGGCTGGGAGCTAAGTAGCAGCTGTACCAGTAAATGCCTCCACATCTGGCTCTAACATAACCCAAAGCTGTTTTCCGCTCACTAAGTTGCTGTGGAGGGCTTCCACAGCTCCATATTGCCGCTCCATATCCTTGAATTCCTTGTCCGTGGTTTTGGATCCAGACTCCGTCGGGCATTGCTCGATATGGCTCGCAGAAAAGTGCTACATCAATCCCTAGATCGCGAACAGTTTGCGTAGCGAGATCTTGGGCCGCTCTACAGTGGTTGAGGTTAAGCTGGAGTAACTTAATGTTTACCGTTAGCTCTTATTGCCTTCGCAAACAGCGGGCAAGCCCTGCTAAGGGTGTTGTGCGCCGCGTTTTGGACTCCATTTCTTGTGCATAGTATGCACGCAGGACTGTTTTTGCAGCACTTTGAGGTGTGGTTTGAGCCTCCGCAGTTGAAACACTGTTTCGTGGTGTCATGCCCACTTCTGCACCTAGCGGATATGTGACCGAAATCCAAACACTTGAAACATCTTCTAGGGTCAATTTTTTGACGCACACGGCATACTGCCCATCCTATCCGTATTTTTCCTTTTGTGAGGAGATCATTCGCTATTTCCTTAGCGAGGAACATGCTGGCAGTCTGAGTTCCTCTGTAGGCTTTCCGAAGCTTGGGTACTGAGTCTGCTGGAATGTCTCCCTCGACATTTGCGAATACAGCATGGAGCACTTCTTCGCTTGTTGACCATTCTGATATATCTCTGACCTCTACATGTATCTTGTCGGAGATCGCTTTAACGGAAGCCTTATCGCCCATCGCCGTTTCCACAGCTTTAACAAGCTGGCTGGTGGCCTCGTCGCCTGTCTTGCTCATTTGCATTAGAAGCTCTCCATCTGCTGTTCGCCTTATGCCGCACACCCTCTCCCTATACGTCTGGAGCGCACTATCGTTTTGGACTGCCTTCAGTACCTCTGCGTATGCTGCTGGATCCGAGCATTTGACGACTATAGCATCTGGTCTGCTTCCCTTCTTTGGTGGCTGCCGGTTTCTTGGCTTGACCTTCTGCCAGATTTCGCAACTTTTTCCTGCCACATTCGATTTTCCGGCTTGCTGGGTCTGCTGAATCGGCAATTGGGGAAAAGATACCACATCCTTCCCTGCCTGCGTTGGGCTGTCACCGTCTGCCTGAGGCTGGGGCGCCTTTTTTCCAGTCTGTTTCCTTACAGCCTTTCCTACTGGTTGGGATCGGCCTTGGCGATTTTCCGGTGGGGTTGTCTGCGTCGCACATTGTTTTCGCCCTTCTTCGTTTAATCCCGGTGCTCTGGATAGTGTAGGAGGTGTCTGCGGTGAGGTCTGGGTCATCCTGCAGCCTACTTTCTTTCCTTCGAAGAGCACTGCTGTGCAGTTGCAGTTGCAGCTGCTGTGCAGTTGCCATTCTTCTGTTTTTTCTCTACTAGCCTAGAACTGATCTCTGCCTGTAGTTCCTTCATTTGGGCAAATGTATCCCTGTTCGCCTGGGTGATATGCCTGACAGTTTTTGCTTTCCTGTCTGCAAAAGTTTGAATCAGCTCGTCAATCAGGACCCCCAGTTCCTCTGAAAGCGCTATGGTGCTCTTATGCACTCTCAGCTTTTTGTTGTTCGCTTCTTGCGAACAGTTCGGACTCAGGGTTTCCCTGCTCCGCTTTGGCGTATCGACCGCGTCGGTATTGGCAGTTCCATGGAACTGGAATACGTTTTCGATCATCATCGGCGGTGCAGAGGATGGCTCTGCTACCGGTGGGGATCTTCCGATCCTAGGGCGCGCTTGAAACCTTGCTAATAGCTCGGCTTCTGCATCCACATCGCCTGTCGATCTGCCTTTTGTAGCAGATAGCTGGTCACCTGACAAACCACTGCTGTTCAGCATGCTGGGCGAGGGTTCCCGTCGCCGGGCCGGGGGCCCGCGATGGCCAGAGGTTTCCCTCGGCTTTGGCTGGTGGAGGTTATACCGCCCCAACTCTGTCGCCAGAGCCCTGCAACTAGTTTTGGGCGTCGCTAAGCGATCGGGTTGGCAATCGGTCGGTTCCTTGACCTTGTGCCCTATTTCTCCCTGGAGCCCTCACCAATTCCTCCCTAGAGCCTTGGAGACGCTTCAGTCAAGCTGACAATTTTTGTATAAGTTACAAAAAAAAAATAAATTAAACGAAAAAAAAAAAAGAATATAATCCTTCCCTCTCTGTGGTTCGAACTCGGGTTGCCGGCACCAGAGTTAGTACACAGTTCCGCCACGCCACCAGATTCAATGGAATCCTGCTGTTGGTAGTGCAGTATAGCCTGCGTACACTACTGGACAGCAAAATGCTTACCAAAAGTTAATTTAATGTCAGAAAAGTACCCGATTATATATTTAGAAAATAAAAATGAGTAAAAAAATAAACAAAAATCAACTTTTTTCTTTTCCCCGGCTTCAGTGGGGTTCGAACCAGCGACCTTCCACTCGAGAGTCAAGCAGTCTCCCTCTCAGCCAAATGCGCTTGGCTTGTGGCGCCGTCTTCTGCGCTACTTCTGTGAGCTGAACTGCTTCCAGAACAAGAGGTGCGGACTGCTTTACCGACGTCGCTGTTTGGACTCCCACACACACAGACACTCGCGATCTCGGCGAATATGCGGAACACCGGTACTTTCTCTCTGCGGCTGGTCTTTACACTTTTGTTGTTGTTTATGTGAAATTGCTTTGCTTGGGCCGCCCCCAAGCAATTAAACAATTAATTATTGCTCACAACCGGCACCGGCGTATTGTTTATACACTTCCCCTGCTTGGGACAATGATTATGCACTGTTGTACCACTTTGGTGGATTTGTCTTTGGGTTTTTTTTGGGCTTTTCCGCGAAAAATGCTGCGCTTTTCACAGAGGCGATCATAAACACGTCCGTTCTCTTCGACTCTTTTTTGTGTGTGTGTGTGTGTGGTCGTTGCTGTGTCAAGAACACTAACAAAAAAAAAGTACAAATGTAAGAAAACCTAAAAATATTAAAAAATATATATATATAAACAAAACCCAAACTAAAAAAAATCCAAAAACAAACTAAAACTAAAACTTATTTCCTAAAATAAACTAAAACTATCAATTCAAACTTTTCCTAAGTTTTCCACGATCCTTCTAATAAACCGTCCAAATTTATGTCAACTTCAGTGGATGACAATTTTATCAACGCCTCTAAATGTTCGTTGCTTATTCTACTTCTATGCTTGTTTTTTATTAATTTTAGTTTAGAAAAAGTACTTTCACAAATGTATGTGCTTCCAAACATGGAGTACAGTCTTAAAACTTCTTTGTGAAGTAAGGGATATTTATTTGGTTTTAAAGATTTCCAAAACTCAATTCCTTTTAAATTTGAAAATTTAAGCTCAGAGTCGCATTGAAGATCACATAGTTCCAGTTGTAGCTCAGGCTTTTGATCGCAAATGCTACACTCCATTGGACCATAAAAAAAATGTCCATCATTTCTTTAATGCACTCAAAATCATTAAATATTTTTTGGAAATTTTTTTTTAAATCATTGAAATGGTTGATAAAAGTAGTAAAATCAAAAGTAGAAATTTCAAACTCATTCATAACAGTTTTTAAGCACGGAAAGTGCCACATTTTTTTCATTTGTAAATCAATTACAAAAACATCATTTTTTTTATGAAAACCTTCTATTAAATCCACCAAATCAAAAATGGATTTGTGTTTGCCTTGAAGTGAAATATTAAGGCAGTTCAAGTGTGTCGTAAAGAAATGCCAAATTGATGTTAAATTCCAGAGACTTAATTTCTTCTAAATTAACAAAAGCTTTTAATTCCAACTCTATGAACTCAACAATTTCTTTTCGCAGTTCAAAAAAGCGCTCGAGACATTTTCCTCTACTTAACCATCTCACCTCAGTAAACATAAGTAAGTCCCCGTATTCACTTTGACATTCCTCAAGGAATTTTTTTAACTTACGATGAGTTAATGAATTGTGTCCACCCCTGATCTTGTTCACTATCCTGACCACAACATTCATTGTGTGAATACCACTCGTCCATTTTGCACACAATGACTCTTGATGAATCACACAGTGAAACGAAGGAACCTGAATCCCATTTTTAATCAACTGCCCTATAAAGCCCTCATTTTTTCCAATCATTGCGGGCGCACCATCTGTGCATACGGCAGTGAATCTTGTTGATTCGGTTTTTAAGTCCAATCTTTCGATTACAGCATGGAATATGTCAATGCCTCTTGTATTTCGAAGTAGAGGGATCAGAGCAAGAATTTCCTCATTAACATTAAAGTTATAATCTACCATTCTGACTGCTAAAATTAGTTGGCTTATGTCGGAAACGTCGCATGATTCGTCCAATGCAAGAGAGAAGTATGCACAGCTCTTAATTTTTGTTTTTATAAGCGAGTCGACGTAGTTCTTAAGCTCTTCAATTCTTCGGGTTACTGTGTTTCTAGACAAGGAAACTGTTTCAATTGTCTCTGCCAATAAATTTCCACTTTCTCCAAAACACGACAGCATTTCTTTGCAGACTTTTTAAGAATATGCCATAGAAAAAGGCTTAAAATTCTGAGCAATCCTTAAACTTGCAGCATAAGATGCTTTTAGAGATCTAGAATGCGTATCATTTGTTTGAAGACCAAGACTTTGAGTTTTTATTTCCTCACTATGAGATTCAATATATTTTAAAATATTTAGCGCATCGTGCTCTAAAAAGACATTTTATGCAGCTCAAATAATTGTTCTCTTGAGACTTCTGCTAGTCTATTATTGACGTATTCTGCATGAAATGTGTTAAAATGCCGCTCAAAATCATATTTGGCTATTGATTGAATTATACGAAAGCATAACATACATTGTGCTTCAGCCATAAAATTTGACTGAAAAAAAAATCAGACTCCCAATTCTTCTTGAATATGCAACTCATTTTGCTCATAAAATAACCACCGATTTCTTCAAGTGCTTCCAAATACGCATTAGCAACGCAGATCTGCCTCGAACCTATTGCATTGAACACCAGGGAGCGAATGACAATGTGTTTGGTCTTTTCGCGCAAGCCTCCGCATGAGTTCGGCTCATGCCGCCGCGGAAAGCGACAAGCGTTCGGCCGTACGCTTAAGCATTTTGTTGTTGTGTTCGAGTTTTCGGGAGACATAGGAGAGAGAGAATAGAGACACATATAAAGTTGTTGTTGCAGGTCAGAGCGCGACAACAACAAAACATAGAGCACGCATAAGATTTGTTTTTGCTTTTTGCTGGCTTATGGCGCGCGCAAAATGTATACGCGCAGGCTATTCCTTTGCGTAGAACAACAACACAAGCGTGTCTTGCGTAATGGCATGGGCGCCCCTGATGTAAATATTATTTTGTAAATGCTTGCACATATGGATTTGTTAGTAGGTGACATGCATGTATGGATGATTATAGGAAAAATGCAGTATATGTTTGGAGACGAGTGTGTGTTTGTGTGAGTGTGTGTGTGTGTGTGGCGGAGGCTTGCTGATAAGTATGAAGTTTTTGGTTGGATTGTGAATTATTGAAACACTTTACCGGGCGAGCAAACGTGCAAATGTTAGTTAAAGTGATGGAGAGGATACAAGTTGAATTTCACTTTAACATTCACTGCACTTGTTGAAGTGTATTAACATACAAATGTACATACATATACGAGGTGTGTTCAAAAAGTATCGCGAATTTTGAATTTTCGCGGGTTACGTATATTCGAATTTCCATTTTTTTGTGGCGTTATGTTGGTACTCATGTCTCTCACTTATGCCGACAAGCTCGGCCATTTTGAATGTTCACTTAATTGTTGACAGCTGCTTTGCTTGCACGTGTTTTGGATCGTCTTCGATTTTTTCTTCTTCTTCTTCTTTGGCCATCACAACCGTTTTACGGTCTCGGCCGCTGCCACTAATGCCCGCCACTCGCCTCTGTCCCGAGCGACATTCCACCAGAAGGACACTCCCAGTTTCGCAATGTCTCCCTGCACCTGGTCACGCCATCTCCGCTTTGGTCGACCAGGCGGGGGAGTGCCTCCCAACTCTATCGCATGCCGATTGTACACACGCTTTGCTGGAGCGTTATCATCCATACGGGTAACATGTCCTATCCAGCGCAAACGCTGTTGTTTTATGCGCTTGACTAGGTCAGTGTCCCCATAGAGCTCATACAGTTCGCGATTCATTCGGATGCGAAATTCGCCGCCAACGTTTAGAGGTCCATAAATCCTCCGAAGAACTTTTCTCTCGAACACGCCAATTGCCGCCTCATCCTTTTTTGTCATTGTCCATGCTTCTGCGCCGTATAGCAGGACTGGGATGATAAGCGACTTGTATAGCGCAATTTTCGTTTTCCGAGAGAGGGCTCTGCTCTTGAACTCCTTATTGAGCCCGTAATAACATCGGTTTGCAAGAGTTATTCTTCTTCGGATTTCCAGACTGGTGTTGTTGTCGCTGGTAATCGTCGTTCCGAGGTAGACAAATTCCTTAACAACCTGGAAGCTGTAGTCTCCCATTGCAACAGATTGTCCAAGCGTAGACTCACTGCGCGTTGATTGTAGGTACTTCGTCTTATCCTCATTTACCGCTAAGCCCATAAGTTTTGACTGCTTCTCTATCTCTGAGAACGCCTTTTTTACCACAGATTCGCTTTTGCCGATGATGTCAATATCATCGGCATATGCAAGTAGCATGTTATCTCTGGTAAAGATGGTGCCCGTTCTGTTAGCATTTGGGCACTGGCGCAGTATGTACTCCATCAGTAGATTAAAGAAGTCGCACGATAAGGTATCACCCTGCCTAAAACCTCTTTTGGTATCGAAAGGCTCGGAGCGGTCTTTACCTATTTTGACGGAGCTTTGTGTGCTTCTCAACGTCATCATGCAAAGTCGAACGTACTTTGCTGGAATACCAAAGGTAGACAGGGCTTCAAAGAACTTTGACCTTATCGGCGTGTCAAAGGCGGCTTTGTAGTCAACAAAAAGGTGGTGGGTGTCGATACATCTCTCTTGGGTCTTCTCCAGGATTTGTCGCAATGTGAATATCTGGTCCGTGGTGGATTTGCCAGGTCTAAAGCCACACTGATAAGGTTCAATCAGTTCACTTATTCTCGGCTTTAGACGTTCACATAGGATGCATGATAGAACCTTATATGCGATGGGAAGGAGACTGATCCCGCGGTAATTGGCGCAAACCGCAGGGTCTCCTTTTTTAAATATTGGACAGAGTACACTTAGGTTCCAATCTTCGGGCATGCTTTCTTCGGACCATACTCTGCATAGGAGTTGGTGCATGCACCTTACCAGCTCCTCACCGCCAGCCTTGAACAATTCAGCAGGCAGCTCATCAGCGCCAGCAGATTTGTTATTTTTTAGCCTTTTTATGGCTAACAAGACTTCATTATGGTCCGGCGGATCTATCTCTATGTTATCGATTGGTGGTGTCGCTACTTCCCCAGAGGCGGCATTGTGTTCGTCATCACCTCCCAGCAGGTTAGAGAAATAGTTTCTCCATTTGTCTAGTGCCACTTCCGGATTTCTGACCAGATTTCCGTGCTCGTCCTTCAATAGTGTGACTCTGGGCTTAAAACCTTCGGTTAGTTGCCTAATCTTTTGGTAGAATTTTCGAGTCTCACTCCTTCCGAACAGCACTTCGACTTCCTCCCTCATGCGCTTTTCCTGCTCATTTTTCTTCCTTCTGAAAAGGCGCTTCTCCTCTCTCCTTTTCTCCCGGTATCTCTCATTAACAGCCCGCGTTGCTCCCGACTGCAGAGTTCTCCTGTAGGCATCGTCTTTCTCTGCAGTAGCGCGGCGGCACTCATCATCGTACCATGACTGTTTTCGGGAGTTTTCGGCGAAACCGAGAATCTCCTTGGCAGCTGTACTCATAGAGTGTGAAATATGCTTCCACTGTTCGTCAACACCAGGAGGGCCAGGTGGGGTTTCCCTGAGCAGCTGGGTGAGTTTTGCTGAGTAGGCTTCGGATGTCCGTTGTGATTGCAGCTTCTCAACGTTCAGCTTTCGGCGTGTATTAGACTGTGCGGCATGTGCCACACTGAGCCGTGTGCGTACTTTGGCTGCAACAAGGTAGTGATCCGAGTCAATATTGGCTCCTCGGCGCACACGTACGTCTAGAACACTCGAAGAGTGCCGTCCGTCTATCACAAAGTGATCAATCTGGTTTCGTATTGATTGACCAGGGGACTTCCAGGTCGCCTTGTGGTCGTTGCGGTGTTCAAATCTGGTGCTACTAATGACCATGTTCCGGCCCGAAGCGAAGTCTATTAGCCTCTCTCCATTTCCGTTGGAATCATCGTGAAGGCTAAATCGGCCGATAGTCGGGCGATAAACTTCTTCTCTCCCGATTTTTGCGTTAAAGTCGCCTAGCACGATCTTGATGTCGTGATCGGGGCAGCGCTCATATAGGTCTTCTAGGCGCTCATAGAATTCGTCTTTTTCCGAATCGTTCTTTTCTTCTGTCGGGGCGTGCGCACAGATAAGACTAATATTAAAATACTTTGCCTTAAGTCTGAGTGCGGCAAGTCGCTTGTCAACTGGTGTAAAGCTGATGACAGAGCGGCACAGTCTTTTGTTGACTGCAAAGCCGCAACCAAACTCGTGCTTCGAATCATGTCCACTGTAGTAGATCTCCCATGGGGCGTTGGTTTCGGATGTTATCCTCCTACACCCCTGTCCAGTCCATCTTATTTCCTGAAGTGCGGTAATGTCCGCCGAATGTTCCTCGAGGACATCCACCAGCTTGGAATCCGCGCGCTCTCTATTGAGGGTGCGTACATTCCAGGTGCATATCCTCAAATCGTGGTCCTTAAAACGTTTGCGTGGGTCGTCGTCGGGGGGGGGGTCCGTATCCGAGGCATTGTGTTAGTTTTCATTGGCGGGTGGGGATACGCCTATCGGGTGCCAAGCCCGATGCGACGCCCCCTGTTTGACCCCAGGGAGAGGGTCGCCGCTCACGTTAGCCAGCAGCTTTGCGGATGCATTGCTCTGTTACCAGGGGTTACCACGTGGAGGTGTGAGTCGACTTGGGACGCAGTAAGCCAGGATCGCGCTGGGTTTTCCATGTTAAACCGATCAGCAACTTTACCTCACTACATACGCCCCCATAACCACAGGAGAGTTCCTGCCTTCCAAAGAAGCCCTTCGATTTTTACCTATTCAAAAAAATGGATCAAAGAACCTGTATCAAATTTTGTGTGAAAAACGAAATTAAGTGCGCGGATGCATTCCGAATGTTGACTGTGGCATACGGAGAAGCTACCTTGGACCGAAGCAACGTTTATCGGTGGTACAAAATGATCTCAGAAGGCCGAGAAGATGTGAACGACGAAGAGCGTGCCGGACGCCCGAGCACTCAACAACAGACGAAAAAAATTAATGAAGTGGAGAAAATGGTATTGGCCAATCGTCGAATCACCGTTAGAGAAGTTGCTGAGGACCTAAACATATCGATTGGCTCGTGCCATTCGATTTTTATCAATGATTTGGGCATGAGACGGGTCGCATGAACATTGCTAATGAGATGTTAAACTCTGTCCGCGACGACCCAAATTTGCTCCAGAGGGTCATAACTGGTGACGAATCGTGGGTTTATGGTTATGACGTGGAAACCAAAGCTCAATCATCTCAATGGAAGCTGCCGCACGAACCATGACCGAAAAAAGCGCGCCAAGTTCGTTCGAATGTGAAAGTTTTGCTGACAGTTTTCTTCGATCTTCTTCTTCTTGCCACAGGGAAGAACGGTCAATAAGGAATATTACCTGCAAGTTATGCGCAATTTGCGCGAAGCAATCCGCCAGAAACGCCCGGATTTGTGGAAGAACAAAAATTGGCATTTGCACCACGATAACGCCCCTGCTCACACATCGTTGCTTGTGCGCGACTTTTTGGCCAAAAACAACACACTAATGATGCCGCAGCCACCGTATTCCCCAGATCTGGCCCCCTGTGACTTTTTCTTGTTCCCTAAACTGAAGAGGCCCATGAAAGGACGACGTTACGCTACGCTTGACGAGATAAAGACGGCATCAAAGGAGGAGCTGAACAAGATAAAAAAAATGATTTTTTGAAGTGCTTCGAAGATTGGAAAAACCGTGGGCACAAGTGTATAATATCTCATGGGAATTACTTTGAAGGGGACAAAATAGATATTCATGAATAAATAAATAATTTTTGAAAAAACACAAAATTCGCGATACTTTTTGAACACACCTCGTATGTATATATGGACAATTGCTATGCATTTATATGTACACAGCTGGGGAGAGTGATCTGCATTTTTTCTATGCACTTGCACTGCACTTATGTGTGTATGTATGTGTATGTCTCAACTTTATTGTTTTTATGGACGGAAAAAACAAACACCTCCGCCAATTTATTCACACTTTAGCATGGAACAGTTGGATGAAGAAGATCCAAACAAAAAACAGCAGAGTCCACCGTTGCGAGCTGGGGCGAGCAGATAAAAACAATTTATTTGTAAGGGATCCGGCTCGAAGGACCAAAATCTAAAGGTAGTGAGGTGGCTGGGTATTCCTGCTGCTTTCAGAATAGAACACGGGTGGTTGATTTTCACAGGGATATATTCAACTCTTCGATTTCACTTCACAATTGACCTTACAGACTAGAGTTACATAATACTTAAGCCTAGAGTGGTGACTTTTCAAGTCTGTGGTTAGAAGCTTAGTGTGCTAAAATTTCATGAGCGTCGACCAGATACCCTTACACAAAACAAACTTATTATACTCTATGTACCTTTGGTACAGAGTATAATTATGGAAAATAAGGATATTTTCTAATATTTTTTCTCTATGATTGGAACGAGGGGATCCCCATAGGGAACTCCATGCATTAAAATCACCAGTAATGACTACAGGTGGTGGAAAATTTTTGGCTATGCAAGCTAATTTGTTGGTGGAAAATTGTTGGTTTGGCGGAATGCATAAATTAACGACGGTAATTATAAAACCGATATTTATTTCAATAGCCAAGGCTGAAATATTGGATATTATTTAGATTATTCGGTGTGGGACACTTTTTTTACCCTGTTCCCATTTAAAAATGGGAAAAGGGGGCTCATGAAGTTGTGCAAAAGTATGTAACAGGTAGAAGGAAGCATTTGCGACCCTATAAAGTATATATATTCTTGATCAGCATTAACAGCCGAGTCGATTTAGCCATGTCCGTCTGTCCGTATGAACGCGTCGATCTCAGAGACTGTAAGAGATAGAGCCACAAAGGGAGGTAGGGAGGTGTATACCAGATTCAAATCGAGTTTGTTTCAGATTTGGAAAATTCCTCCCCCTCCCCCTTTAAGCGCAAAAAACTGTCAGAGCCACAGTTTTTAAGTTAGACCCTCGAGACTTTATATATATCATGTAAGGCCCAATATCTATCTATTCTGAAAAGATCAATAAGATCGGACAAAAAAACCGAAGCTATATACGAATCAATTTTGCTTGTGGGAGAGAGGGGGGTCTTGCATTATCAGTTCCCAGCAAACCAAACCAAACGCAAACGATATCGCAAGCGAGTAAATTGCGTGAGTTAACTCTCGTATACGGGTCGGGAAATGATAGTAAAATAATTCATGTGTCGTTCAGTTTGTGGCAGTGAAAGTATCATTTACGACAGTCGCAAGCAATACGATTAGCGAGCGTTTTGGCGAAATCATTCGCTTGACTTTTTTGATATTACTTGCGAGTCATTTAAAATATTTGCTGTGAAACGTTTTTGACTTAAAATACAATCAAAAAATTTTGTTTGTGAGCCCGTAGGAATATCAAAAAAGGATCGCAAAAGATATCCCCAAAGTCTCGCAAGAAATAGCGTTTGCGAAACCTTTTATTGTTTCATTTCCATATTGTTCCCCAAAAAAAAATGTTTTTTAATGAAAATAAACATTAAATTCTATTCTTCAGCAGATTTTATTAGGGTAAAAACTTAAAATAAAGGGCACTTCTTTGGCAAAAAAAAAAAAAAGTAAATTAAATACAATTAAATTATATAAACATATATCTTTTAGATTGTTTAGGTGAAAACTTAAAAAAAGGGCACTTCTTTGGCAAAAAAAATATAAGTAAAGTACATCTAAATACAATTAGATTATATAAACATTTAAATCTTTTCTTCTGCATATTTGTTTAGGGTGAAAACTTAAAATATAAGGCACTTTGGCAAGAAAGCGCAAACTTTTGCTTGAATGCATCTGAAAACAATATAAAAATCAATATAAATTCGTGAATAAAAAACTTACTCCGCTTGGCTAAAGTGGTTCGAAGGCCTTTTACACACTTTTTGACTTCGGTTCCAGGAGCATTGCTTTGCCACATCATCGAAAATCATCTGACGTCTAGAGCTCCTTATAAATTTGTACGTTTTTTCGCAGCTGGCGCCCAATTCCATGACCTTGAGAAAAAAAATATTAGATTTGTATCGAAATAAATAAATCTGAAAAGTACTAGTTTATATAATAAAAACCTTACCAAATTTTTGAAGGACTTCTCTTCTTTTAGAGACTCTTCGAATGCTTCAAAGTCCTCCAAGTTCAAGTGGCGAATGTGGCAAAGCCTCTTTATGGTTATGTGCCACTCCACAAATTCTGGCCTTTATAGTAGCTACTTTACGATCAAGCTACCTTGGCGATCAATTTTGGTCAACAGCTGATCCACTTTCTCCGCTGTTGCTTGCTGGACTTCCAAGATTTTTTTCATATTGAGGAAAAGTGGCAATGTCTCATCAGAATGATTCCACCTATTGTTTGAAGCCCTGTTAGATATATCTGCAAAGAAAATTGAACGAAAGCGTAAGTTAAAGATGGTCCTGCCCTACTTCGCAAAAATTCTTTCAAAACGTCACCCATTAGTCTAGAGTTTTGACTATTTTCGACGTCATCTCCATCCATTCCGGGGTCATCAAATTTGAAATGGAAGGAATTCATTTTTTTGTAGGAGCCAGCTGGCAAATTTGTTTACGTTTGACACGCGCATCACCCACTATGCAGCAGTCAAAGGCAGCGACAGCGCGCCCACATATGTGCAGCTCACTTCTCTCGCATTTATTCGAAAATCGCTCTGTCTCTCTTACTCTTACGTAGTGTATGAGACGGAAAGTTTTCAGTTGCCTTTGCGCGCTCAATTTTTGTTTGTGCATGTGAAGAAGGAATAGGCAAAGATCAGACGATTTTACCGTTGCTTCGATTGGAGACTTTTGTTTTCTGCGCTGCCGGCGCTTAGCAACGAGTTGGTACAAAGGCAGGCTGACGCGTGGCTTACGTCCTATTCGTCTTGAGAGTCGCCAGAGAGCAGACGCAAATTTTGGTTGCAATTTTTAATTAAATTATAGTCGATTAACGCGATCTGTAAAGACGTTATATAACCTTAAAATCAAATTGAAGACAAACGTGTCAGTCGGAGTATATTTTTTTGCCCGCCCCAAAGATTGTGAAAAGTAGAAGCTTTGATTCAGTGTTCCAGGTGATATTTGTGGTGAAATTATATAAGTGCATTTTTAGTAAAAAATTTTTACTGAAAACGCTTTAGTTGTTGGGGTTGGTGACCTGTTCTTAATTATTTAAGAAATGCTTGTTTGCCGGCTCAAGGTCAAGTGTGTTTCATGTGCTGTAAATTAATAACAACACAATATTTTTGATGTCTTCGATATATTTCGATTTGCCATCGGCATTCGTCTTCAGGGCTGTATATAAAAATAACACAAGAAACAAAACGCAAAATTTAAACTTGACAATTAAAAAAAAAAAAAAATTGTCTCTGCCGGTCTCTGCCCACCGCGCTTTCGCGCTTGCCCCCACCTATATTTACATTGCGTGGCCGGTCGGTGCATATTGTCTTGCCTGGAGAAGATCTGTTGGAGATTTCTTGGCGGAATCGTTCGAGCGTTCCCAAATATCTATGGCAGTGATTTATCCCTGATTCGTGGCTCAAAGTTCAACCGCAGCTTACTTGCTGGCCATCAGCTATTTCCCAAATCACCGGACAGCAGCCTACGAGACAGTGTTAATTGAGCGGCCGATCATTGATTTGGCCAGCGGAACACCCCTTACCCCGTTAAGGCTAACGGAGCCCCAGTTTGTGCCAGAGAGAGCAGTCTCTCATCAGAAGAGAGAGCCATCTCTGATTTGTGGCGTTGCCATCTTTAAATTTTCATTATTTTTTATATAAACTTCTTTCTTGTTAAAAATTTTCTTTTCTTATAATGAATGTATGCATTTTAGTCATTTTTCTATTTTAAGTATCGTAAATCAAGCTTACTGCTAAGTATGCTGAATATTAGTAGCTGGCTATACCCATTTGTGGTATAATTGTTGGTATGGGAATTTAATTTTGTCCACAGCAAACATCATCAACGTATCGATGGGCCCAAGGAACACGAGGATGGATTAAAATATCTGTGAGTAATAATTGGTAAAATATTGAATACCTAATATGAAATAGCAGCCTTCCGCTGATCTATGAGTTTGGAGTTATCATCCAATGAATATATTTTTATGAATACACCCAATGGGCCGCCATAGTCACGTTAGCGTAACAGAAGATTGGAATTTACTTTGAATTCCTTAATAATTTTTGCATACATCCATTCCTTTTTGATATACATTTAAGATACCCGTTTGAACAATGAAGTTCTCTTACAATATTTACTAAATTTAAGTTCCATTATATATTCTTTTGTCTTTGAAAGAATCTTGAAAATGAAATGAATTTCTTTTATTATTACTTTCGTAATAAATGAATTATAACGTTTCGATGATATGATTTGGTAGTTATCTTTAGTCGGCTCGTCGTCGGTACAACCTGAAACCATAAGCATGTATATTAGTTTAATGATCAGTTAAGAGGTCTAGTTAACGGGTGGCCATAACATTTTTTAATGCACTACCAAGGTAGGGAGGGTTCAGACTAGGGTATAAACATCATCTTTGAAACCCTAACCGCTGATTTGTCATCCTAGTGGTCTCCGTCTCAACATGTGTGGTACCTAACTTTTTGTGGAATAATCCTGGTTTTTTTGATCTGTAATTTACCGTACAGTGCACTTATTATTGTGCTAGAGTGTAGTATAGTAGGACGAGGAAAGAACCCACACCCTATCCGGCGAGCAGCGACCGAAGAACACAAGAAGTGCACAACCTCCAACATCCTCTATACACGAGTAGAAACAGAATTTATTCTCGATACGTTTTGGTCAAAATTTAGTTGCTTTGAAGAGAAAATGCCTACAAAGGAGGATTTTATTGGACAATTCAAAAGGGATATGAATATGCGTACCACTGCCTTCAAAATGAAATATTTTCCCTCATATTTTTTACATTTTTTAAGTTGCAGTATGTTTTGGTCAAAATTTAGTTGCTTTGAAGAGAAAATGCCTACAAAGGAGGAGTTTATTGGACAATTCAAAAGTGGCTCTAGATCAAATATTAGTCGGCTATACAAAATAGAATTTTTAATTTCAAATATTAAATATATTTTATAATTATATCCATCCTTAACGAAATAAAACCTGTCGCGATCTTTTCCATCAAAATACCAGTGATTATATGAAATTTTTCCGTTTGACCCATCGAAGATTAATTTTTTCTCTTTGAGGACATCTTTTAAAACACTGCGTTCGATTGTTCGGGTGTATAATTGTTCCAAGGAGAAGCCTGATTTTTTCACCATTTTTTTTAGATGTCCCAGAAAGTTTTCGGACGGAAAGGCGCTTATGGTCTGTAGAGAACCATATTGCATGGTTTGCTTACTTAAATGCGTTAAGCAGTGAAAATTAAATGTAAGCGTTGGAAACATATAAAAGTCGGAACTTGGCTTACAAAGTCATCTAGCAAACTGAATGCAAGAGAGTTTTGTGTGACACAATACTCATTATGTAGAAGAGATCTTATTCCTAGACTCTTTAGGAGAAAATGATTATATAAACCATTCTCTAAAACGTCTTTCAAAACAATGGTTCCAGTATATAATAAAAATGTTCGAAGCTCAGTGGCCTTAAATCTGTAGAGATTATCTAGAGTTCTCACTTGTCTGTTAAATTCCCTTGGTAAGAACTTTTTTAATACCACCAGTTTATTATTAAGCGACGCTATAGAGTGCCGACTCAAAGAAAATGTATGACCTCTTGCTTTAGCTAAAGCAACTAGAATCGATTTCATGACACCAAGGCAAACCACGTGCATATAATCCAAGGGAAACTGATTTACCAAATCAATTGGCAAAAATTCCAGAACTAGTTTGCTTGTATGTTGTGATGCTCTGGTTGAAGTCGATTTCGGAAGCTATTATTGGTTCGAGGTAGGCTCCACGATTTCTTGAAAATTAGTCGCCTAGTGAAACTTTCGCCCTTCTGAATGCAAAAGTTGCATGAATAAAAGCTCACACCCAAAATAAAAGCGCAGGCTGGCGCATCGCAAATAAAAGATCTAACTGAAATCTGGAAATTTTTATCTTGAAATATTAAGCCATCCGTTAATAATTCTCCCAATTCGGAGACAGATTCTTCCAAATAAACATTGGAGTAACAAGGCTTAGATATATGCGAACACACACACCCCACAACAACACCACCACTCCTATTTTACTGTGTGCGATTGATTTTTATTTTTTAGTACCATATAAAATTTTTTCACTTACCCTTACGGGGACTCGAACTCAGGACCTCAAAAGACTGCAACAACCGCTGACACCGCCGTCTCAGCCATCTCACCTCTAAATCTTTTTATAAATTGTATCCCAAACCAGCTTGGCATTTTGTAACGAATTTGGAATGCATGCATTTAGCTCAGAAATGGGTTGTTATTTCTCTAGAACGTTGAGGTCGAGGGTTCAAATCCCCGTAGGGGCATCGTTTTTTTTTTGTAATTTATTAATTTTTTTTAAGGTGTTTTTAACATTGTCTATATTTTTTACATTGCATTTATTGACTTTTAACGAACATAACGTCAAAATATACAAAATATATAGGCAAAAATACTTTTAGCCTATTGGACTATTTTTAAGCACTCAAATTCCTTAAACTTTTTTGCCTAAAATTGAAAGACTTAGGCTATATTTTACATTTTTAAGGCAATTATTGCCTAAAAAGAAAATTTTAGGTCATCAAAACCAGATTCCTAAAATTTTAGGAATCACTTTTTCTCAGTGTACGTATATCTCGTGGTAGGCCAGGAATTTGTTCACCCAAAATCAAAAGCAATTCATTGCTTGCGCTCTGGCTGACGTAATTAGCAGACAGCCACTGCACTAAGCGAATATTAAAATCAACTGAACTGGAATGTTCGATAGAACCAAATTCATTGCTTACTGAATTTAATTAGTTTAATTCAAGTTCACTCTCTACATCATTTTTACTCTCCACATATTTTGCACTCTGAACATCATTTCCATTGTAAATTCTTTTAAGCACCTCAATTTCTCCTGCAGCTCGTTTTACATGCTTAGCCTCGCAAATATATTGACGGCTTTTTCTTTTATAATGCATTTTATTTCTTTGAATTACTAACCTGTCGGCAGCAAAATTTTCACCAAATACTTTGTTTTTCTTGTCACTTGCGCACACGTCTGGACACTTCGACGAACAAAAGAAAAGAAAACAGAATGGAATTTTTCAACCCCCAAGGCAAGGCATATCCTCCCCCTCCCCGCTTTAAGCTCAAAAAACTGCCAGAACCACAATTTTTAAGATAGACCTTTGAAACAATATCTATCAATTCTGAAAAGATCAATAAGATCGGACAAAAAACACCGAAGTTATATACGAATCAATTTTGCTTGTTGGTGGGAGGGGGGCCTTGCATTGACAGCTACCGCGTTTGCGCGTGCGTATGGTAGACAGTGTATGTGTGAGTGTGTGTATATGTGTATGAAAACACAAGAAGTCAAGGGAACAGGGTATTTTGTAATCGGGGCACTCGACCACAGCTCCCTTACTTGATTTTTCTTTGTTTTGTTTACCAAAAAGTGAAAATTGAATTTAAACTTTTGCAGTTTCAAAAGTTTCATTTTCAGCTCTGCTGCTGGTTCTATCGATTAGCGGTGGCTTTGGGCCAACTCTCTCTCTCTTGTTCTTTTTTGGAACAGAGAAACATGTGGCAACGTTGTGTAATGCGCTTGTCGCAGACTTTTCATAGAAGCTGTGAAAATGAGTTTTCCAAGCATCCGAAAAGTAGGCGAATTATTTCTTTGGACGGCCTTGAAAAATTTGTATCAAACGAATTTGTAGAACGATAAATTCTGTGTTTGTAATAAAACTAGAACAAGTTATTAAAACTAGTACTGCCTCAATAATAAGCATTTCGCAACCCTGCAAATTAATCTACAGCTGGATAAATCTGACCGGCCCTTCCTTTTCCGTTTTGGCCATCATCCAGTGAAGTTCACTCTAAGAGCATTATAGGTGAAAAAATTTAATTCAAAGTGACTAAATAAAACAAAAATTTTGTTCTCCCTTACGGAAAGGAATTCGGCTTGAAAGCCAAAAATCAAAATATAATAAAAGGGCCGAGCTTCAATGTAAGTGTGTTTAGAGAAATATTTAATATTTTTCGAGACGGCCGCCTTACTATGTGTCTCCCTAACCTTTTAGGTTTTGGCCCTTATTATGCGTCGACATCGTATAACGCCAATTGCTTTCAATTGTTTATTGTTTACACGCACACACCTTTGCGTACCCAAGAAGAGCCATGATCTGGCTGGGATCAACACATGAGAGACTCAACTGTATCTCCCTGTGCCTCTCTTATCATCTCTTCATCGTGTGTTTGCTGTGTGCAGTGCCAAAGCAATGCTGATCGACGCGCAGAAATTTTGCTTATTTGTTCCGAAAAGTGCTAAAAAAAATTAGTGAAAATTCGCCCAAGAGTAGACAGAAAATTCTGCTACCACCCATGTCGACCTAAAGCATAATTTTATTTCGTAATTACATAACCTGCTCGGAGAAAATTTTGTGACACACGTGCATGTGCATCTCGAATAGAATAATTTGCATATAGACCCGAGCACACCCTAGAAGTGAAGGAGTAAAAAACAGCAATTAAAATGGTTCATAAATTTAATTAAAAATATTTTTTTTGTAATTTTGTGAAAAAGATAAATTTTTGGCAAAAGTGAGATTACCGAATATGTCCCCCATGGCAGTCTAATTAGTGAACAAAGAACAACAAATTGATTTGAACTGCATTCCATATCATCCTGCTCATCCCTTATTTTGGTTGGTGTTTTCTTTTTATTGAGCTTTATTGAAAAGAAAAATCAAAATTGTGTATGCCAGACCATACCCAACAGCCATATAAGCTATTAAAATTTTCTTTGCAACCCACAAACACACATACAGCAAACATCAACACAACATTGAGAGCGCTTTCAACGTTGGACAAATGCTGGGTAAGTGATCGACTCTTTTTCACGAAATCAAATCTGCATGGAATATATTTATTTCATTTAAATGGCAAATCAAAGAAAACATATCAAGAATTAAAATCAATTGTTGACCCAGTCCCACCTTGATCAGCTGTTCGTCTAAATTTTTTTTCCTTTGCCTTATGCAGCTTGCTGATAAAGAGAGTTTTATTACCTATAATGATCATTATCTCCCGGGAACAGAAATAGTTTTTTTTGAATTTTGTTTTGTTTTGCTCCTAATTCTTTTTGTGCAAAACCTAAACTATCATAAGCATTTAGCCACAAATAAAATCAGCTGCCTTCAATGAAGTTTACTATCCCTAATGATCGTTAAGTCTAAGTCATAGTCTGCTTTGCGAGATCTGCCTTGAGTGCGGAAGAAGTTTATGATCGATAATGATCATTTAAAGTTAAATAAATGTAATTAAATTAGATGAATGCCTTCTGAATACTCTTACCTACTAAAATTTATATTATATTATGTTTTTGTCTGGAATTGAGTTGAAATGAATTCCTTATTTAGCCATGATTATAATTATTTTCTTAAGTTCTACTTGTAATAAAATTGGAAATTAATATGAATTTCTAAATTCTCTTTTCCTTTGGGGAGCCATGCATCAAAGAAAAATGAATAAGGGTTAGATCGAGAGTGTGTACTAGGGATCACCGACCTGCGATGGGTCATGCGGCTTTGGTTATCACGGTAGGGTGGGCAAGTTGCTGTCACCTCAACACCTGTACAGCACACTTAAGTACACACCAACGCATCAGCTGCTGCAACAACACCTTTGCAGCCAACTTATATAAGCCCAGTAAATTTCATTCCTAACTTTCTTTCTATTTTTCTTCTGTCCTAATCTATCCCAAACTAAAGCTCAATCAATCAATAGCACGCGAATTTCAATAGAATTGTCAATATAGTCCGCGAGTAGGTAGCACGATGATAACTTATAATGAGACCCACCCCTTTGCCGACGACATTTGAGCTACACCCTACATCAGCTCGTCCGACTGGACACATACTTCGTTGTATGTTACAGTTGGTGAGCTCGCTAGCGAGTGCTTTGCGATAATAAAAATGAACTCTCATTCCTTGCTCACATGCGAGCTCGCTTGTAAGCATTCTGCGATAGTCTCGCAAAATGCTCGCATGCTGGTTTGCTGAGTTGTCGCGCGCGGCCGCATGCGCGCATTCGTTTGTATGTATGTTGGAGTGTGTGAATGTGTGAGTGTGTGTATATGTAAAGGAAAACTCACGAAATCAAGGGAACAAGGTATTTTGTAGTCGGGGCACTCGAGCAAAGGCTACACTAACTCCATCAAGTTTGGCATGGCTCCGATCAAAAATAACACACTAGCGCATCTCAAACTTCATTATAACTTATTTAAAATAATATTCATAGTCGCTCTTGTCCAGTGGCGGCAGAGTCGCCACAGTACCCCCCCTTCAGTGACCATTTGGGAGCGAATATATGCGATTGGTAAAAACTGCAGAATCCGTAGTACTGAGCATGTGCACCGAATACAGACTTGCGTAGTTGCCTCGATGGGCAAGTTCTTCTGATCCAAAATAAGGTCGCCTCTTGTCGAAGCTGGTGCTTGCTTAGAGTGGGGGTCGATAAGCAAGTTTGTCTCAGCCAGAATGATGTCGCCTCTCGTTGAGGTGCCTCGATTGAGGAGATTAAGTTGAGGTAAGGACGTGGTCGGGGACTTCGTGGTGCTTCAGTGCGACAGGATTCGTGGCAACCTATGGCTATCCTATATAAATAGATTTTTGTAGATATACCGAAGGTGCTGGTCCAGCATGTAGAATCTACTACCGTATCTAGAGCAAGTGAATAGTGTGGCGTTGCTTGTGGCAGGTTATAGATACGCTTAATGAAAAAGGCTTCCAGCTTATCCACTTCCTCATGTTGGCCATAGCCCCAGACTTGCGTTCCGTAAGCTTCTATTTCCCTACATACGGCTTCATAAATTTTCCACTTCATTTCAGCGGAGACATTGTTTTTGGCGAGAAGGCTTTTCCAGGTTATGTTAATGCTTTGCTTTGAAGCCGCAGTTCTAGCTTTAACATGCTTCTTGAAATTTAAAGTGGGCGTCAACATAACTCCTAGATTTTGTTTATAATTATTATTTATGTTTTATATTTGTAATTATTGTTTTCAACGATTCCGGCGATATCCGTACAAACGTATGATTTTCAACTACATTTGTTATTGCTTAAATGCGGATACTAGATTAGTATAAATAAGTTTCTGATGATAGTCACTTCACATATAAGCAAAAATTTAATTCAAAATCATACGTTTGTACTGAAATCCCCGGAATCGTTGAAAACAATAATTACAAATATAAAACATAAATACTAATTATGTATATAATATAGAATTATTAAAATTCATTCATTAACCGATTTAATATTAAATATTTTTATTTAGCTAATTATTGTTTAAAATAATTATTCTTCTATATTCGTAGCTTATTAACTGAATATGGGTTTAACTTATTTAATAATTACTAAGTGTTTAAACTAGTGTCTAGTTCTTGGTGGTGCCTTATTTTGCAGGCATTGTTTTTTATGCAGCACATAGCCTTGGCAAGCGCGTTCTCTGCAGGCTGGGTGGCGTCGATCTGACGAATTGATTGTGAAATAAAGTTGAATTAGTATTGTATTATAGTCTACGAAAATAATTAATATAAATTTACCTATGAGTGCGAAGAAAAAATTCCCATACACTCGAAGTCCTTTCTTATTGCGGACTCCATCAACATTGAAGTCCAGAACGATTTCCTCTGCTAGCAGCGACTTAAGGGACTTCGGCAGTGAGGCTTGGCCTAGCAAAATCTTCATATTGTTAATCTGTACAAAATTTTAAAATTTTATGAATATTTGGAGTTTAAACCCAAAAAAAAAAAATAATTAACTTACATAAAGGCACCTATTCTTCGGAGTTATGCTCTGGTCGATTTCAGAGAGCTGGGACTCCGATCGGATCGGAAAATTGCCATCTGTTTGCTCATCATCTGCCCTCTCCTTCTTCATTAGCTGCTTAATTAATGCACACTGCGCAGCCACCGCCTCCGATATGACAAGAGAGAACGCTTATTTCTCTGGCTAGGAATGTCATGCCAACCCGAAGTTCTTTGTTCTCCTCTGAAAATAAATTGTGCTTTAGTTCCAAAATATATTAAATACTTTCATGAAAACTGTTCCATCTTGTGGCGCAAGGAGCTATTAATTTAAGTTCACAAATTTTCTCAACTTCATCTGCTGCTACTGTGGATCTGCGTAGATATGACGCAAAACATTAATTGATATCGATCCGTGGGCGCAAAAAAAAGACACTTACGAATAAGTACCTAATACCTTACCTTTTGACAAGGTAATTGAAAATTTGGACCTAGGTAAGGTAAAAGGTACCCAAAAAATAAAATACCTAGGTAAGGTACACGAAATTTGTATCCAGGTATGTACCTAGGTATAGATTAAGACATACCTAGGTACTTCCAAGCACTGCACTGTGACGATGTCACATTTTTGTTAGTTATAAGGTTATATTATGTAAGTAAAATTAGCTTGTCAAGATGACACAGCTCCCAAGGGCCAAAGCCGAGCGTTTTTCAAACTCTTGGCTTGTGCGCTTCTCATTTTAGCACAAGAGAAAGGGACCTACAGTTGAACGCCGAATCCGAACGGCAGTTTTAGAAGCTTTTCATGGCTAATTATTGCAATGCTGGCGCCAACAGCAAAGAGGTGTGGCCGGGTGTAAAGTTTTATTCAAAGAAAAAAACTTTACATTAGATGTTCCGAGGCGGGATCGAACCTACAACCTCATGCACAGCGGTCGGGCACTCTAGCCGCTGAACCACCCAGTCACTAAGGTAATATTATGGAAAACACGAATTCTGAAATGTCCCATCCCTGACACGATAAAGCGCTCCAAGCCACAGATACTTCAGGCACTTGGCAAAAGCGGCACTTCTCCCACAACAACACCAAGCAGCAGCACAGCTTACCATCGTTAAGCATTTGGCTCCGACGCAGAAAAGCGCGAGCCCAGCAACAACAACATCGTTATGCATTTGACGCTGATGTAGAGGAGCGCGAGCCCAACAACCACAACAACATCTTTAAGCATTTGGCGCCGACGCAGAAGGGCACGAGCCGAAATACAAACATCAACGGCGACGAAACTGTACAAAGCCATAACCAATCAAAATGCGTGGTAGGTTCGCGTCAGGCTGCGACAGAGCAGAGCTGCTGGAAAAGAACAAAAGAAACAAAGGTAATAAAGTGAACTGGCAGTGCGCACTTCTGGGAGTTGGATTTCGACATTCAGCGAGAACAGTCGCAAATACGGATGGAAGACAAGGAAAGCCCACAAGCGCATACACGTGGCACACCAGCGAGGAAATTGTGCTAAGACATGGATACCCGATTAAGACATACCCTTCGTTTTAGTTTAAGCTATAGCTTGGTGCAGCATAGGGCCAAATAACTGAAGAAAGATTATTCGTAATTAATTTTAAAGAATAACAATCTAACTGTGCATTCCTTTAACAAACACTAACGAGTGACGCCTACTAATTAAACCAAGTAAACGGTTATACCGTTTACTGCGCTTAATTATTAGCATTTGTACAAAGTAGTATTGGCAGCGAGTGTGTTTGACGGTTGTACCGTTTTCCAGACTCGAGGTCGAGTACCATCTGCCAACGGTAGTACCGTTTCTAGTCAGAACTAACCAAAGTACAGTTGCCCGCTAGTGTTTAAGCAACGGTTTCTAAACAAGATTAACCAAAGTACAGTTGCTTCCCTCCCTGCGTACCCGCCACGGTTGTACCGTTGCCAGTCAGAGAGCTTAGAAAAATAGTAAACGATAGTATCGTTTATTAACCGAAGTGTTAGAACACAGCAGGACAAAACATCTTGGTTTACCTCTTGCTAGTTTATCTAGGGTCCACGCTAGGCAACAGATGGTTGTTCCGTCTTTGCAAGCCCCTCGCTAGGCAAGTGACGGTTGTACCGTCTTTGCAAAACCCCCACGCTAGGCACAGATCCGAAACAGAAAGGTCCCAAATCAATAAATTTCTTGTCAGGAATACTGGACAGACTGAGTCATCTCACCCTGGCCTTGACGCTTCCTTACAGCACAAATTAACCTGTCGATTGATACGTAACCTACCTCGAATGGCTGCAATCATCTTCTCCTCAAATTCTATTTTCTGTTCAATATACTTACTGTTGGTCTCGTTATGTAGGCGCTAAAATTTCTTGGGCTGCTGTCCTTCCATTCTAACGGTAAAAATTTGTTTTGATTATTTAAATTAAATAAAAATGTTAAATGGATTTTAAAAATTCACAAAACGTTTTTTAGAATTTTAGTTTAAAATCCATCCCCTAACTTTTTTTTTTTTGCTTTCGAACCATGGTAGGTGAATCTTCCAAAGATATACAAGTCGCCGTCGCAACAGATATGTCCGATTCACCTCCAATTTAACTCAAAGATTTAACAAAAAGAAGCAGATCATCATATAAAAATAAATATATCAATAAAAATGCAAAAGTAGAGCTAAAAATAATTACACCGCAGATTACAGCCGCAGATACGTAGACTCTGAGACAAAACCAGATCTTTGGGCAGATCTATACGTTCCAAAGTTTCTTGTAA
>JAEIFV010000592.1:0-200814 GCA_018904265.1 Lordiphosa collinella | reverse complement strand
AAGTAGGTGTATTAGATTTAATGTGTAAGCTACATTTAGTAAGGTGTAAAACTGACTCTTTAGAATACGTGGCAGCAAAACATTTTCATCTCCGGAATTTGCCATTCAAAATGATTGTTTAAGTGCTATACAATCAAATAGTGAGGTCAAACACTTAATTGCCCTAATTTACAGCTTCGTTGGCATCGCACTGCTATGTCTTAAAGTTTAAGTCCTCGACGTACTCATTTTTGCTGCCAAAATGGCTCTTTCTGTCAGCCACGCTGGACTTATGTATTGTGTGCGTACATCTGGAAATACGCGCTCAATAGAGAAATTTTAAATGCATCTAGTATTTTTATGGACAGGAACTTTTCCACCGCCGATATCTAACAAATGTAAAATGTCTTAGTTCATTTTATCATCACTTGTATTGTTATCAGGAACCATTCACTGTTGTCAAAGACCAAGCTTTTGTGGAGTCAGATTTTAATATGTTTCACGCTTTCCAAGGAGGATAAACTTTGCCAAGCCTCGGTTTTCTGCTTCCAAGTTTGGTCATTTCGGCCAACCAATTTGTCATAAACGCTGAACAAACCGACTGGACTTTTTGAGAATATGGGCTCAGGAACATCCATGAAAGCATAGCGAACAAAAATTACTGCAGGACGGGATGTCAATCAAAAGTACTTAGTAGTAGTTGTTCTTCGGGCCAGAACCCCTGCGCTTTGCCGCCCATGTAAAGTTCTAAGACTTTGCCAACCTTTAATTAATCAAATCAATGGCCATCTGCCACCAAATTATGTTTGATTGCTTTGATAATCGCTCTTGATATTCATATTTCTCTCTCGCCTGTTCTATATTTAGACATTGCAGCTCACTCGTAGCAGCGCAGTCGCCAGCGACGCGTTGGTTGCATTAGAACTTATATAAAGTGCAGGCGAGGCTCTTGCATACGAGAACTCAACTAAACAAGTTTGTTAAATTATTTGCGCGACGTGTTAATTTCATTTGGTTGGTTTTGACTTGTCCAATTGGGAAGGCAAGCCAGTCTCCCTTTAAGTTAAATTCAAAAATGAAGAAGAAGCAATTTAAAATTTAAACAAAGAGTTATTTACATTTAACGTTAAACAACTTGGTTTGAATTCAACCGACTTGAAAGTTGGCTAAAACCTTTGCTGAACTATGTTCTGGTAAAATTGGTCATTTTCAGATTAAGTGGATAATGTCTTCTTTTTCATCAGTTCGCGTTATATTCCGTATGAAGATTGTCGTAGTTCAGAACTTTATATATCTCCGTTTCTGCGCTTCCAGTGATTCTTGAACAGAATGTGCCCTATGGGATGCATCCATTTGTATTAAAATTCATTATGGGTGGCTGCTAGGGTTTGCCCCTCTTGAGTCTGCGCCTTATGTTCAAACCTTTGCACGCACAGAGAAAAACGTGTTCAATAAATAAGATTTTTTCATCACAAATATGAAAAGAACTTTCTTAAATTTGTGAAGAAATTTTCCGAGTGTTCATGAAAGAAGCACAATTCAGCTCACCTAACCACCGCACCGAAAAGTATAAGTTGCCATTCACACGTGTGTGCCTTAGCACTGGGAACTAACCGTGAACGGCTGTGCGCGGCAAAGGTCTTAACAATCATCAGGACCGACAAATTTTTTTTTTTGAAAAATTAACCAAGGTAGGTGGGATGCTGTACAAGATGCTGGACGGTGAACCTCGACGGCGGATCTGGACAGTGGACCATGGACTTGGACGGTGGACCCTGAATCTCAACTTTTTATTAAAGCTAAAAATGTTCTCAAAAACGTATCAAATTAACACGCAACAAACTTTTGCGATTTCAACAAAAGTTGATGAAGTGAATCATTGTTCTCTAAGTGGGAAAATCTGTACATGATTAGTTTTTGTGACCGAATGTGCTCATTTAGAGTCCAATGTTCTCCGTTTTTTCCCTCTGTGTAGAGCTGAGATGCTGGTCTGTAGTAAAAAGATGCAGCGGTGTTATTTCAGTCTCTAAGTACAATCTTCTATATGGAGTGTATTGGGGCAGGTGGACAACCTTCTTAATAAAGTACCTGAGCCAGTGTCAACTTCTTTATAATGCTTCATAGCTTTTACTTGGTGTTTATGAACACTTCTCGTTTGCTTAGAAGGCACTTCCAAGTACAATTACTAGCTGTTTTCGCATTCTTCATTTTTTTTAAGATTTTGCTTAAATCTTGGATCCTGTCGAGTCTTGACCACCTGAAGCTTTTTCACTCTCCAAATGCCATTTTTCGTTGGCAGCAAGGCTCCTCCAGTGCTTTTTGAATGTCAAGATCTTGGACTTATCGGAGTTTATTTGAAGTCCACCAAGTGAACATTATACCTGTATTACGTCTTTAGAGTGTTGCTTAGCTATAAGAGATAACGCGAAGACCACAATGTCATCTGCTATGTCATTGCAACCGCTTACTGCAATTCCCTGTGGAAGATAGTCTTCTAAATCATTTAGCTATAAGGAGATGAGAACTGGACTTAAAAGTCATCCTTGCTTGACTCCAGACTCTGTGGGAAACCACAACGGTAAAGGAGACTTGTCTCACACTGCAGCTGAGTTTGCTAGGTACATTTTCTGGAGCATGCTTAAAAACTTAGACGTATTGAGGACTTCTGTAGTAAGATTGCGGATCGCAAATCATTGCCTGCAGACTCATTAAGTTTTGTAAGTTCGCTTTGTTCTTTGAGAAAACTCAGCATAATTTATTCTAGACCGTCCACCTTTTTGAGTTGATCCTGATGCTTTTAAACTTAATGAAATATTGTTGATTTTGGCGTACTAGTATGAGTATTTTTCTGTAACGTTTTCTGCGGAAACATTTTTTATAAAAATTTAAAAACTTTTTTATACTAAATTATTGTAGATTTCTGCTTCAAGAAGGCGTTATAGCCTATTGTCACTGAGCAACATCTATCATCTTGAAGCAAAATGTTTCTATCCCACACGTTCCTCATAAAATAAAGTATATAATGTAAGAGAATATTGTCATGCAGTCGGAAAGAAAAGCACTTGAAATCGCCTTGCATG
This sequence comes from Lordiphosa collinella, assembly GCA_018904265.1. Lineage (NCBI taxonomy): Eukaryota > Metazoa > Arthropoda > Insecta > Diptera > Drosophilidae > Lordiphosa > Lordiphosa collinella. The sequence continues at coordinate 197,755 of JAEIFV010000592.1, read as the reverse complement.
GAAGCTGGCATGAGAAATTTGTTGATGACATGCGAAAAAAACATCCCGACATGATGCAGATCTTCCCACCTTCTTCACAGAAGACCCAATTGTCTTCGCCTGCATTGGTAATACCAAAGCCCACTTACCAAATCACGTAAGATTTGGTAACCAAGAAGTGATTGTAAATATTTATTATGTGAAAAAAAAAAAAAAAAATAGGGGAGGGGAAAGTTGCCCCAAAACAGAGGAAGAGTCTTTCTTTGGGAGGAAGACCAAGCATGGCGGTCTTTCAATAACCCCAAATATTTCTCAAAGCTACAATTGTTGATCAAACATTTTTTTAAATATTTTTGTATTATTTTATATCAATACATTTAGAGCAAATAGAAAGAGACCGGAGACAATCTGTGACCGACTACAACCAAACGTGCAAAAACGAGCAGCTGATTTTTACAGCTAAGAATCTTTAAATATTGTTTAGTGTTTTAAAGCAAGTTTCATTGGAGGGACCCGGGGGCAACACAACTTTTAACTTCACAGAAAATTAATGCTTTTTGCTGTTGAACACGGAAAATGGGAATTATGCTATAAGCACATTTATTATTAAAAACAAGTATAGCATCCATATTAAATAAAAATTTTATAAACACAATCCCAATACCCTCAACTTTAATGTTCATTTTGAATTCAGCTATTTAATAATAGTTTTATAATGTTTTTTATTGTTTTAGTCCACGCTATTTAATATTGACGCGTACACTGAGAGTCGGCCGTACGTTATGTACTCTTTTTTTCGAGCTATTCCCTTAACAAACGTGTGAAGCTTAACAAAACAAGTTACTGCTTTTGAAACTCTGTTCTATTGATTACTAGATAAGGTATATTTGGAGGCATTATTTAAACATTAATTTTGTCATTTTTGGCCTGTGGGACCGACTACTGTATAATAGTTTAACTATTGAAAAGGGCTTGATACGGTGAAAGGTCAAGATATTGCACATCATGGAAGAAGTTTATGGTGAAAGAATAAATCTGCTCAAAAAGCTTTGGAGTTATGGAAAGTTTACAGATTTCTCTGTAATTAGCTAAATGGGACCTGGATTTCGATTAATAAATAAACTTCAACATCAATGCACCAGCTTAACAGCTTTCCAGAGAGGACGGAACCGAAGAAAAAATGGCTCACGACTTTGTAAGTTGCATAGATAACAGTTATAATCAATGATAGGAGGGAAATAGGGCGAGGATAAGCTAGAGAATTATCATAGTTAGTAGCTGGTGCAGAATATCAAAGTCTTATGAAAAGTATGCAAGTTTCACTCATACACTCTGATTTGTAGCTTCACGCTAGCCTAAAGCAGCGATATTCAAGAAGAGCGAGGCCAAAAAGTGAGAGTGTATTGGTGTGCGATATCAAAGCCCAGCTTTGAACTGCCCTGCTCGACGTTTGGGCACCGAATGCAAGCAAAGAGAGCGCTGCTTACGCTCATATGCCCGACTTCGGCATGCGCTCGGCTCGTGTGCGTGTAAATAGCCGATTGCGCTGGCCCCAGGAGGCTATGGAGGAACATCGCTGGCCTAAAGCTATATCTTTAGTTTTCATTGCTTCGACAAACAGGTCATGAATCCGAACGCCCGTGGGCATTCTTCTGAAGAACTTAAGAGGATTTAAGGCTGGCTTAAGTTTTCTAAAATCCAGTACAAATGTTACAAATCAGTATTGGGAATCAGGATTGGAACCTACTCGGAATAAATATTTTCGGTCTCTAAGAAAGATTGAGCTCTCTTAATGACTTTTGCCCATAATCAAAATTCCAAAACTTTCTTGATATAGCAAGGAAAAAAGTTTCCCCCTTCTCTTTAATTTCAATTACCGCACGTTTCCTTTTCAGTTCAAAAATCATTTGGCAAATTGTTCGGTATCTGTGTTTGTCCGTGTGAACTACGTGTCGAAATTGCCGTTAACAGCGACGCCTTGTCGCCCCTTTAATACAATAAATAAGGCAGAAAAAGAAGAGTACAAAAAATGCTGCTGACATTTGCAACAATTTCCGCTTTGGTCAGTTACTTCCGCTCACCCCCAACCGGCTCTCCCCATCAAAAATTGTGTTCTGTATGCATTGCCGTTTGCCGTCTGCTGCCTTTTTTATGATTATTATAAGTTTTTTTTTTTTTGTATTTTGCAGGTGGTGGAAAGGCACATTTTCAGTTAGCATTTCTTGGTCCTTTGTTGTTGCGGCTCTTTCTTTACATTGGACTTCCTTTTTTGTTGTGTTGTGTTGTGTCATCATCGACACGCAAGTCAAACAAATCACCAAACAAATAAGTGCAAACGGGCAGTTTGGGGTTAAAGGTAAATGAAAAGACACGGCCCGGACTCCCAACTCTGCATGTAAACACAGAATCGTGACCAGGACAAACTTGGGGAAAACCATTGCTCTTTGTTCTCCTCGGTTTTTTTTTATGGCCCGGCACTTTCTGCTTATTTTTTACGTGGAATAATTGAAGTTCCAAGTTCAGTCAAAGTTTTTGCGGTCAATGTTGGCAAAAGGTTAAGCCTAATTAAATATTTATGAAGAGGATGAATCAATTTTCCTTGCGGGAAATTTCATTTACACAAGCTATTTTTATTTGTTTTCACTCAAATTGTAAATGGCCAAACAAACACCGCCCTCCAGTCGACCGGCTGGCTGCTAATGTGTTGAACATCTTGTCCGGTAATGTGCTGACAACACGCAATAAAAGCGGACCAAATCCTCACCAGCTGCTGCTGCTGCTGCTGGACCACAAAAGACAAATGACAATGCCACATGCTAGCCCAACTATTTGCACAGTTTCCGCATCAGTTCCTGGGGGACTTGAGCTGGGGGAAATGGTTACTTGGTGCGTGCTGTTTGATCTGTCGCACTTTGGAGGCCTTCATTAGACGCTAAAGTGTTCGCTGTCCATCATAATTAGGCCAGGACATGTGTGCCTCAACTTCTCTGCCTGACTATCTACGCTGAGAAAAAGCTTTGAGTGCAAACGAAATGTATTGTGATAATACTTGATAAACTTTTATTTCTTGACAGATTTTTTAGAATTGCAATTCTTGGTGCTAGATTGAATGTATTGGAATCTAGAAGCTTGCGAAATCTTACCAGTAAATTCTTGAAACTAACACTGAATACAGTATATGATAAGATATGATATTGGTTTAAGCCCATAAAATCTTAAGGTAATCCTTTTTTTTTCCGAGACCGAATGAATTGGGACTTAGTTAGAAGCTTATAGGCCAGCGTTGGGCTCTAAAATCGAACGAAAGAGAGCTACAACAATAATATATTTGCTGGTTTTTCTTTAATTTATGACCACAGTTTTGAATCTAATAACATATAAAACGAAAAAGTATAGGTAAAGGACCTTCAGTCTATAAGCATTTTGATAGAATCGCTTGAGTATTTAATGAGTATAATTTTAATTTATCATTGCATAATTTGTAGGTTTGGGCTATCGAGGTGTTCTTGGAAATTTCTCAGTAAGTTTACAAGTGGCAGGGTTTGCAACCTGATGAATGATAGATTTCGTTCTTCGAAAGTTTAGGAGGGTTGTGGTATTAGATTATGGTCGTACTACAAAAACAGTGATAATTGCGTGGGGTCGTGATTCGCTGGTTGGTTAATGTAGGTGTTTCTTATACTTTGGTTGCCAAACTCCTAAAATACGAGAGGTTTGTAAAACAACCGAAAGGATTTCTACACCAGAACTGGTTTGGGTTGGATTTGGTTGGAAGAGATTCTCTGGGACACCGCCGTATACGAATATTTCGCACTCAATCTAAAAAATTTGTACCAGAACTAAGAACGCATAATCTAAAATTTTTGATGTAAAACAACTTTAATTCGGTACTTAAGATTTTGCGCAGATGTAAAATTAGATTTCAACGTCACGCTGACATTGCATATTTTATGTTGTTGCTGTAAAGAGCTTCAAGGTAGTCGAGTGCTGAGTATGGAGAACTGAGTATCGAGTACTTAGTATTGAAAATTTCATTCTAAGTATCGAGTATTGTGTTTCGAATACTGAGGATCGCGTAAAAAGTATCGAGTACGTAGTATCGAGATCTTAGTATTGAGTACAGAGTATCGAGTACTTAGTATTGAGTATTTCGGCTCTAAGTATCGAGTATCGAATACTGAGTATCGAGTAATAAGTATCGAGTACGTAGGATCGAAATCTTAGTTTTGAGTACTGCGTAACGAGAACTAAATAGCGAGTACAAAATATCGAGTATCGCGAATACTGAGTATTAAGTACTTAGTAGATACGAAATTCTAGTTTAATAAATGGACTAATGTTAAGTATTTTTAACTGTAAAATGCTCTTGATCAGCATAGACTTTTATTAGAAAGTATCTATTAGTAAATAGCCTTATGTTACCATTTTTGGCCGCTTATGCTGGTGTGAAATTGGGTTTTAACAGCACATGGCAGTGTCCATTTGGGCTAACCGATAATGAATAAGGTTTTTAATGTGTAGGATTTGGTGTAAATGGTGTGCTGCTAGAGTCGCTGTGTGTTCAGGTCCTTGGCTCTCTTTAACCTTCTCCTTTGACGCACACCTTGGATTCTCCGTATCGAGTATTAAGTAATGAATACTGGGTATCGAGTATTAAGTAACGAGTACTGAGTATAGAGTAAAAAGTATCAAGTACGTAGGATTGAAATCTTAGTTTTGAGTACTGCGTAACGGGGACTAGATAGCGAGTACAAAATATCGACAAGTACTTAGTATCGAGTACATGGTATCGAATGTTAAGTATCTTGAACCGTGTATCGAGTATTAAGTAACGAGTTTTGGGTATTAAGTAACGAGTACTTAAGTATAGAGAACTGAGTATCGTGTACTAAGTATTGAATAAAGTTTTACTTAGTACTGAGTATAGAGAACTGAGAATCAAGTACAGAGTATAACAGCGAATTATGAACATCGAGTGTAGAGTAACATACGCACAAGTAAGTGAAAGCATATTTCGAGTTGTTGGCGTAATGTGCTTCACGGTAGTCGAGTACTGAGGATCGAGAACTGAGTATCGAGCACTTAGTATTGAGTATTTCGTTCTAAGTATCAAGTATTGAGTATCGAATACTGAGTAATAAGTATGGGATACCTAGTAATGAGAAGTTAGTATTGAGTACTGAGTATCGTGTTCTCAGTAGCGAGTTCTAAATATATTGAGTATCGAGAGTACGAGGTATCGAGTTATCAGTCGAAAGTACTGCGTGCACAATACTTAGTATAAAATACATGATATCGAGTACATGGTATCGAATATTAAGTATCTAAAACTGGGTATCGAGTACTGGATATCAAGTATTACTTAGTACTTAGTATAGATACTGAGTATCAGGTACAGAGTATATCGAGTTATGAGCATCGAGTATAGTGTAACACACGCACAAGTAAGTGAAGTTCGGAGCACATTTTATACAGCATGTCACGCTGACATGGCATATTTTGAGTTGTTGGCGTAAAGTGCTTTACGGTAGTCGAATACTGAGTATGGAGAGCTGAGTATCGAGTATGAAGTATTGAGTATTCTGTTCTAAGTAGCGAGTACTGAGTATCGAATACTGAGTATCGAGTAATAAGCATTGGGTACCTAGTAACGGGATCTTAGTATTAAGTATCGAGTACTTAGTAGTGAGTACTAAATATTGAGTATTGAGAGTACCTTCTATCGAGTACTTAGTAGAGAGTACTGCTTACCGTGTACTTAGTATCAAATACATGTTATCGAGTACTTGGTATCGAATATTAATTATCTAGAACTGGGTATCGAGTATTAAGAAACGAGTACAGGGTATCGAGTATTAAGTTCTGAGTATACAGAACTGAGTATCGAGTACTGAGTATATCGAGTTTTGAGTATCGAGTATAGAGTAACACACGCACAAGTAAGTGCATATTTCGAGTTGTTGGCGTAATGTGCTTCACGGTAGTCGAGTACTGAGTATCGAGAGCTGAGTATCGAGCACTAAGTATTGAGTATTTCGTTCTAAGTATCAAGTATTGAGTATCGAATACTAAGTAATAAGTATCGGGAACCTAGTATCGAGATCTTAGTATTGAGTACTGAGTATCGAGAACTTAGTAGCGAGTACAAAATACCGCGTATCGAGAGTACTGAGTACCGAGTACTTAGTATCGAGTACGTGGTATTGAATATTAATTATCTAGAACTAGAAATCGTGTATTAAGAAACAAGAACTGAGTATCAAGATCGATTATACTCGATATACTGATTATATTTTGAGTATCGAGCTATGAGCATCGATTACAGAGTAGCATACACGCAAGTAAGTGAAAGTCTGAGCACATCTTATACAGCATGTTTTCTTATTTCAAAAATATTAACGTAAATTCTTAAATTGTAGTACAACTCAAAAGCAAAGCATACTTCAAATAAACTTGAAGTTTCATTGCATTCTTACAAGAACTCAGAAAAGCTTTGTTCTTAGTGTACGGCTACGTGTATTTGCCTAAATAATTCAGGCATACATACTGTGTGGTTTGATTATTCAGGGAAATTAAACTTATACTTCTGCAAATACACAGCAAAATAGACCAACATTCTATTGAAGCACAAAAAAATTTAGTTAACTTTGTGTGTGTGTGTGTGTGGCCCAGTTGCACGCCACTTGAAATACTTCAAGTTTTGCTTCTGTTTGTTTATTTTTGACTGAGAGTCAATCATAAAATATGAAATTTGCACACCCCAATAGACACACCTCCCCAACACATACACACACAACACATACCTACAATTACCCTGCAGCTGCACTCAATCTCCCACGATATTCTCACACGAACACGCCAAGAGCTGGTCGAGAGAGAGAGAGAGGAAAAAGCAGCGGCAGCCATTTGAGCGGCAACCGGAAATCAACTTTAGGGCGCCTCTTGTTTATGCGATTTCATTTTTTGTTTTTGGTTTTTTGTTGCTGCACTGCACTGTTATGGGGCTACAGTAAAACATGGCATAGCTTAAGGGACGCAATTTTTTTTCCGTGGGTGTGGGAGATGCTATTTGTTTAACATAGTAGGGATGGCCAGAGGGATGACACAGGGAGAGTGGTTGTTCTTTTTATTTTCCCATGGCTTTTGATGTTTTATGCAATGCTTTAAAAACACAAAGTGTATGAAGAAGTTAAACCCACATAGAAAAGTCTACAGAGTTTAATTAAAAATATTGTATTTTTAAAATAAAACGTTTTAAAATTTCGTTATGGGGTAAACTCAATGAAGAGATGCAACGCTCACACACACATTTAAAGCATTTGCCAGAACTTTTATAAGTGTATAAGTTTTTATTTGCACTCGATTAGCTCAGCTTAGAGAGTAAATCATAAACTTCTTTTTGTAGCAATTTCAAGTATGATTCTTGAGATGAAGCAGACTGACCGGGAATAAGTATGAATATGTTCAGTTTTGAATAAGTTGAAATGACTCAAAAATTATTGATTTAGTTTAGTGTGTTATGGGCTCTCTTTCTATTAGTTTAAGGACTATCATTTCCGCTGTATCTGTTGGAATCACAGCTAGAGATGCGAAAAGTCTGATATCCCTGCATAAGTAGGTGTAGTCTTAAGTCGAGAGGAGCCCTTATCAATATCTCTACAAAAGCTGAATAGAAAATGACTTAATGACTTCGTGCCTTTGATCAAGTAAAAAAACAAAAGTTCGAACAAATGCAGAATGCATACGGTTCACAGAAATGTATCAGCTTATTATCCGCTTTCATGAAAGGTATAGTAGGGACGGTGGTCAGTAGATCCGAATGCAATAATTTTCCATTTAGAGGGGATGTTCAAGTCCTTATTTCAATTACAAAATATTAAATAAATTTTCATTGAGGTGAACCTAAAAATCTTATAAAAATCTCGCGCCACGGTGTCTGTCGTCGCATATAAAGTATATTTCTATTCTATTCTATTTGGGCCGTCGAACGAATGAAGCAACAAACAGGCGTAATAGTAGAGCTGAAAGTCCAACCAGACAACTCTCTGTTACTCCTTTCAGGTGATTTCAGACAAACTCTTCCCCGTTAGATGTGAATCCAGCAAAATATTTCTTTGATTTGTTATCGATAGCACAAGGCTGTCAACAATAAACAATCAATTTACTATGTTAAAACTAAAACAAAATGAGTATGGAAACGTCCTTGTTTTTAATAAACGAATCATCAGAGGGCGTGGTTTCGCCAGTAGCTTACGGAAATTCGTGCAAGGCTCTGAAGGCCCTGCAGTTTGTTACGGTTATTAATTCGAATTTTCATTTGCAGTCTCTTCTTCGAGTAGTCGCTACCAAAGCAGTGTCCAGGGAAGAGCCAATTGCCAACGTAACTTTGGGAACAAAAAAAAGACAGATTTTTTAAATTTGGATGCTGGCAAAACCGGAGAGACCTTCTTATATGTAGGTGACTGTTTCGTCATAACGAAAAGCTCCATCAATCTCATCAAATATTTGAGTTCGTTGTGTACATTCTGGCCGGGATTGCGACAACATTCATACATTAAATGGACCTTCGCTTGCGCTTTCCTGTGCTCGTGCTCATCCAAATCGGTTGGTAGAGAGCATTCCTCCGAGGCTATCATTGAATTGCAAGAAGGCCCCCCAGTTGATTCCTCAGACCTAGCCGCATGAAACTTCTTGAAGGAGAGCATCGGCAAGTCATTCTCCTCTTCGCTTACCGAAGATGTCGAAATTTCGAAAACCGGGTGTGCTGGTGAACGCGTATCCCAATGTACGCACACAATACATAAATAGTGCGTGGGTGACAAAAATAGACATTTTGGCAGCAATAAATGTGGACGCCGATGGTTTAGACTTCAAGATACAGTAGTTGTTACCAGGAGACAGAATTTTTGAACTCACGGGATTTGCCAGGCATGTTAGCACACCTACGTCTGAAAGTTGTATCCCTGGTTATTTTACTTCGGAATTTGCACCCACCACGGCTGTGCTATGACTCGCGATTGGTCTTTAAAAAATTGACCAAAAACTCTATCGAAGCCACCATTTTTGATGACAAATTCTTGTATTCCAATGATTTTCACAGACGTGCCAATTGAATTCAAACGCGTTCTATGTCCTATTAGATTTTTATTCGCAATGACAATCAATTGGCAGAAAACGATGTCCGCTTGCGGATTACATTTTTTATCACACACAATGGACAATTATACGTACTAAGCATGTGTTGGCTAAAAGGAGTTGGCAAACTATTAATTTTAGGTTCTTAGTTTGTGTTATTTTGTGCTAGGAGCACGTAGTTGTGTCAAGAAAAAAAAATTACTATATGGAGCATATAGAAGAATCGAGAAAGCAGGCCAAGTGCTCAATCGCTCGTAGGTTGATTCCTAAAAAGTCACAGTATCTTTGATGGGTCTCCACTCTTTTCGTGGTCTCCTTTAGACCATGTACGGGGATCTTCCCGTACCCTTGAAACTATGGCCTCAGCATCGAGCCTTTGTCGACGCCAATAGCCATAACGGCTCCGCAACTCGAAAATTTGGCTGTGTTCAAAAGAAGTAAGATGAGTGATAACATTACAGGCCTACGATGCATTTAAAATAAAAATAAAAACTTTTCATTATTTTATTGTGCTACTTTACAATAAAAATTATATTACTTTTCCGTTTTCCACTTTTAAGAGATTAAACAATCGATTTGTTCGTTTCGTTTTTGAAAAACATATTGGTGGCCAATATTGTGAATAAAGAGTTGAGCTAATGCTAAGGTATCTTATCAAAAAATGTAAGCAAAGCATGCGAGAGGCCCCAGATATTGGCCGCAGGCAGTGTGTTGGCAAGGCAGTGCTTTGGAGACCAATAGTTATTGTTCCTGTTGAACGTTGAACGAAAATGTTAACAAGCCCTAAATTCTAAAAGACTTGGACGGCCTTAATTTGCTTAAAATTAGTGCTGCTGCTCTAATATTATTCTTGCTACGTCGAGCCGCCACGCATCGGCATAACCGTAAAAGAAAATGGTCGTCGAAATGGCTCCTCAAATGGGAAATATATAAAATATTTTTGATGTAATGGAACGTTTTTTACGTGGAGCAAACTACAGGCAAACAAGGAAAACCTTAATGACGACTTTTATTCATACAAAAAGGCACTAGATTTAGAAATTGTATCGGCCCAGCGAAACGCCTGCAGGTCACGCTTTTTTTGGCTACATGTTTGGACATTGTAAATCGATACCTATACTAGACTACCCATATGTGAACACTATTTCAGGACACACGAAAATAGCAATGCAGTTGCCGTTTCGGAGTCAGCAGTCAACCATTTCCAAAATCTTTAAACAAACGATTGTCTGTTTGTTTAAGTGCTTAAAGATGACAACGTTTCCCGCTTTGAAAGCAGAATGGAAAGTGATTGCAAATGATTTCTTTCGGGTCAGTTCCGGTTTTCGACTTGATTTTCGTGTAAACGTTAATGTTTCGCATTAAAATCTCGTCGTAATTTTCTCTCGAATTGAAATCACTTGGCATTAAGCAGTCGGTTTCAGCTGCTCAAACGAATTCGAGTTTTTTTATAATCGATCTAGTAACCGTAGGCATATTGTTCACCTTCTATACAACGTTATTCAAATTCAAATTAACATTTACACGCAAATCGCCTCCGGAACAGGGCCCTTTAATATTTGAGGGTTTCCGAACTGTTTTGGAGCTATAGATGGTAATATGGTTTTTATATGATTTTAAAAGTTTTGACATGCCATTTTTGAAATTCAAGGAAAGCATTTCAAAGTCAGTCCACTGACAAGTGCTTGGTCGGTACGTGCTACAACTTCAAAGGCGAAGAATCAATAATATTAATGGGCATCGCCGATGGCAAGTAGAGATTCCTAGGAGTGTTGGCGATGCTGGTGTATGGCTGCACTCTGATCTAAAATACGCAATCGAGGATAACAGGGTTCATATTCCCGCTCCATGTGAACTTCCACGACCAAAACTAGTGTCACCTCTTACTATGTTCTGCGACGATGCATTTTCTCTGACATTTTACAACATAAAGCCTTTCGCCAGCAGCACTTTAATTATATGCTGTCCCGAAGTCGCCGTGTTGTTGACAATGCGTTGGGGATAATAGCCAACCGTTCTTCTTCTGCTTCTTTGGACATCACAACCGTTTTACGGTCTCGACCGCTGCGACTAATGCCCGCCACTCGCCTCTGTTCCGAGCTACATTCCAGCAGAAGGACTCACCCAGCTTCGAAATATCTCTCTGCACCTGGTCGCCCCATCTCCGCTTCTGTCGACCCAGCTTGGGCGAGCCCCCTAACTCGTTCGCATTCCGACTGAACACCCGTTTTGCTGAAGCGTTATCATCCATGAGGGTAACATGTCCTACCCAGCGCAGCCGCTGTTGTTTTATGCGCTTGACAAGCTTAGTGTCCCCATAGAGCTCGTACAGTATGTTTTCGTTGTCGCAGTTTTCATTGGTGGATGTATTAGACGATAATCGGGTGTCAAGCCCGAAAGTACCGCCCCTATTTGTTCCAGGGTAGGATTGCCGCTCACGTTAGCCAGCAGCTTTGCGGGTGCATCGCTCTGTTAACTGGGTTTACCTCGGGGAGGTGTGAGTCGACTTGAGACGCAGTTACCCAGGATCGCGCTGGGTTTGCCATGTCAAACCGATCATCAACTTTACCTCACTACATACACCCAGAAAAAAGAAGAACAAATAATTTATTTACGAACGCTCTTGAAAAAATTTGTTCATTTTTGAATTTTTAAGAATTTCGCGCTTGAAATCGAGCTAAATTCGTTCTGTTTGGTGGTTTTAGGCGAGGGGAGTGAGGAAAAGAAACTGAAAAAGCGTTGAACCCGCTCGTTTTTTTGGGAGAGGGCTGTGTGGGGAAACAATCAAGTAAAGAGCGCTCCACTTCAGTTTATAGTAAAAATTTTGGACGATACTCAAGGCATCCTAAATGTGGTGCTGATGTCTGAGCGGTGTTGTCAGTGAGTGCAGTCTTTCGAGGTCTCGAGTTGGATCAAGAATTGAAGCTCTTGGATCAAGAAAAACGAGATCAAAAATGTATACTTGGATCAAGAATTTCGTTCTTGGATCGAGAATTTTCACTCTTATCAAACTACTGAGTACGAAAATTCTTGATCCGAGTATGAAAATCTCTATATTTTCTCCGAGTGTACGCCCCCATAGCCACAGGAGAGTTCTTGCCTTCCAAAGAAGCCAACCGTTTCAGGGTTTTGCTTTCGCCTATCCATAGCTCTCCAAAGGAATGCATACAGGTAGTGTCGACTTGCACTTGTCTTCGATTTGAATTAGTTCCAAAAGAAGACGTGGACCGCAACATCAAAGACAACTTTACTGATATTTCAGGCGATCAACTTTGAATTGTATTGGTGTTGGTATTGGACAAAATTTTCTATTTTCATTTGTTCTTTGCCAGAGTGGAAGTTGTTAACAGAAGCTGTAGGCAAAAATTTACAGACTACTTGGAAACTTTCAACGCCATCTACTGCAGATCCGCTACACGTTGGCTTAATGATAATTCCTTTAAGTAGTCACCGTTTCCCTTGGTACATTTGGTGCAGGGTATCATATGAAAAATCTGGATTTTACTCAGTGAAATGATTCACGCAATTCATTCTCATCCTGCATTATTTAGCTAAATACTAAAAACGAAAACTGCTCATCTAGAGCAGCACCTTCTGGGGTCATTCAATTAAAGCAGACGCCGTTTTTGTGGTTATGTTTAATTATCCACAGCGGACACTTTTTGTTTGATGGCGTATCTCGTTTATGAGGCGTTTGCATGTTGTCGATTTGATGGCCGCGCATAAACAGCAGCGGCAGCGGCAAGCAAGCAGAAAAACATGGCAGAGATTACCAAGCAGCTAATGAGTTTTAAATGTTAGAACAGCGGGAGAGAGGGCAGGGCCTAAAACAAGTCAGGTCAAGGCATTTCCATATATTCTGCATGTACTGCAGTTCTCCTTATTCATCATCATCATCATCAACTTGGGAGCCTGGCGGCGGCTTCTCGCACCTACGCACATTGGTAATTAAGAGTTATGGCCAGGACTCTTATTAATTTCTGCATTATTTAAGCGTGTAATTTATGTGTTCGGCTGGCTTTTTTAATTGCATTACACGGCGGTAGGTTAATGCATGTTAAATGCATAATGAGAAAAAACGGAGGAAGGACACGGTTTTTTTATTAATTGGAGTTTAATCAGTGACAGCTGCAGCAGTTCGTCTGACCTGATCTTGATAGGCAACCACCCACTCTCTGTTGAACTAGTAACGATAACATCGTTAACCTTTTCATAATTTCATTAAGCGCTCAAATTGTCTTAAGCTGAAATTGAATTAAGTTCCGGGCAAACAAAGGGTCAGAGGCTCACACCTCTTTATCTCGATAATAGTTTCTCCAAAGTGCAAGTGGAAATGGCTGGCTAATGGCGCTCAAGTCAAGCACTTCGCTTAAGGACTTGGCCACAGAAGTGTGCCACCAGGTAAAGCAATTTGCGAACTGCTGCAATGAGGTTGTCAGAGCTTAAAAGCCTTGTCAAAAAATGGCCAGAACTCTTTTCGAAAATACCACCAAGGACAGAGCGAATGCAAATGTGCGAATGTATAATAGAGAAACACTCAACGTTTGACATTTCAGTGGGGGGGAAGCGCAAACAGCGCTCGATGTGTGCCATTTCCCAGGGCGGAGGGTCAAAAGTTCTGCTTTGTTTTTATTTTTAGCAACAAATATATATAGTTTTTTTTATTAAAAAGTGGCCAGCTCACAATATGCAACAGTTGAAGGCATTGCCAGCTGTCAGGAGGAAAACTTTCAAGCCACCTAACGGCCATTCGGTACAGAAGTTAACTTTTCTATTTATTTTCACCCATTATACTTAGATATGCAGAGAGTAACAAACAAATAGAAAAATGTCACACAAAAAAACACAATTTCCGTTGAGTGCACATGACAAAAGCGTGGAAGGAGGCGAGGGGAAATTCTTTTTGCAAAAACTGGCAAAAGTTAAAAGTTTAATTGTGCACAACTCTGGGCCAGGATGTGGGTTGTGTGGGCGTTGGGGGACAGCTGTGACAAGTTTTATTAAGTTTATTTTAAATATATTTTTGCAAATATTACAAAAAGGTTTGAGCAGGCTGAAGTTGGCGCTGGAAGGGGCCAGAGTTTGTCACACACTTTTACATGGCAGGTTGCGCACACTTGGCTACTCGATGGCCTCTGTAGCCGACACTTTGCATCAACATCAGCCTCGTGTGAGTGCGTCCATCCACTCCTCCCTCTCGGTGGGGAATTGGCTGCCACATAAAACGTTTAAATGAAAGAAAAGCAATATTGTTGCTACAGCAGCAAATGACAAGCAAACACAAACACAGGCACAGGGATGAGCTTCATCTGAACTCCTCCTGGGAGAAGGCAACTCTCTCAAGGGACGCAACACGATGGGCTTGGGTAAAATATTTACCAGACCTCAGACCGCTGTCATACTTTTTTAATTGACTTATCAATAATTCATGCAGCACATATGAACCAGGGGATGAGGCCGAAGGGTTGTGAGTGTGTTGTATACTCATAAATACAAATGAAGTCAGACTGCAGTGAATGCAAACGAGAAGAAGGTGTATCGCCACTTGGCCCAGGGCCAGGTCGACGACTGATGACTTCAAGCTGCTTAAGTGCTAGCTAAAAAAAATTGTCAAAACTGCAGTAAGCCACATATAAACAGTTTTAACAAAGGATAAGGCACTTTGGAGAAATTAACTGCACTGGCAATCAAACATTTAAGCCTAATATTTCTTAGCAAACTAATTTTAATATAAACAAACTTCTATAACCATTTCGATTCAGTTTCGAGTTAACAGTGATTAGGGATGGTCGTTACTTGTAAATGTAAAATGGCTTGAGCAAAGTCCCCAAAGCAGAGCCTCTCTCAATCCCATGGCTTGTGCGCTTCTAATTTTGGCACAAGAGAAAGGGACCTACAGTTTAACGCCAAATCCGAACGGCAGTTTGAGAAGCTTTTCATGGCTAATTACTACTAAGCTGGCGCCAACAGCAAAGAGGGGTGGACCGGGTAAAGTTTATTCAAAGAAAACTTTTTCATTAGATGTTCCGGAGGCGGGATCGAACCCACGACCTCTTGCACAGCAGTCGCGCACTATGTCTGGCGACGGGCCAATTTATCTGCACTACAGCAGAACAATTTCCAAAATGACTTCAGACGACTTCAGAATCAGCTTACTACAGAGCAACTGTGTACAAGCGGTGGCGGATCAAAGTACATTGTTAAGAAAAAGCTTATTGTACACCCAGAGAAATAAGGAACGATTCGGCGAGTACGAATTCTTCTTGGTTATAGTATTTATCTTCTTGGTTTTTTTAAGAAGAAATCTTCTCGTATTCGAGAAACAATCGATCTCGACTTCGTGCTTGATGGCGAAGGAAGTGCGGGGAGCCAAAATCGGAGACCGCGAGCAACAAATGAGAACAATTCTCTCTCTCGCTCTCAGCATTTTTGGGCACCGTCAATTTATGGTACGACTTAGAAGCCGTGGTAAGCACCCGAGGTATGGTGGTGTTGGCTGAGCGGTGGCGTCAGTGAGTCCAGACAGAATTTTGAGGTCCCGAGTTTGAGTCCCAGTCAGGGTAAGTCCGTATGAACAAACAGATCTCATAGATGGTACGGGATAGAGGTTTGACATGTATGGAACATATGTCTCTTATACTTGCAGACAGATCCAGTTTATTTTCAATTTTGGCCACTCCCCTTCCCGCCCCCGCAATATCGAAAAAACGTCATATCTCCCTCAGTTTTATAGATAGAAGGTTCGAACCTCCTGGACATCTTTAGTATTCAGGATTCTTTATCGATACGCTGAGGGAATTTTAAAGATCGGATGAACGAAATACGAGTTATAAGGAAAAGAAGCAATTATGGGCAGCATCGGTCGCAACGGTGATGGGCAGCACTTCACAGGTTATCTTTCTTGTCTATGCTTGCAACCAAAAAGATCTAGTCTACCAGAAGATTTATTCTTCATATCAAGAAGACAAATCTTAAGGCCAAGAATAATCTTCTCGAAATCTCTATTCTTGATTTCCAATATTTTCTTCTTGGATCCAAGAATACTTCGTTCTTACCGTACTTCCAACTTTAAATATTCTTGATATCAAGAACGATCTTCTTGGTTTTTTCTCTGAGTGTAAAATTAAAACAAATACGCTCTTGCAGTAGGACTCGAACCCACGACCTCCACGATGTAAGGCAACCTCACCTCCCCCCGCGCCAAGCACTTTTTCTGTACGCTAAAAGCTTAACAAATGACTGGGTTATTTAAGGCAATTTGACAGAAGATTGGACGCCATTTCGTTAGTGTTCAATCACCGGAAAACAAGATTTCAAGTACCAGCAAAATAAGACAAAGTTAAACTAAAAGTAATAACAAAACATCACAAAAGGACTTTGCTTCCTTGGCTCTAATTACAGTTTTGACCTTAAAATTAGACTGTTCTTTACATCTTCCTCTTTGTGGATAAACATTCTACCTGTACCTTGAAATAATCGCTTATCTATTTCTAAGATTACACCTTTTTATATCCCCCAGGAGAAACTATTTCCTATCCACAGAAAGAATCGCTTTCTTACCGCCTAAAATGCGATTGCAATGCGATATCGCTGGAATAATGCGATACCTACCGGGAGAATTGAATTCTTTTATTCCGCAATAGAACGTGTTTGCTTGAAAATATTTGTAGCCATTTCACCGTAACTATTAAATCGCGAAAACGACCAAAGAGGATAAATACAGCTATAATGCAATCAAACTTTATGTCATTTAAAAGCGATATCATGACAGATTTAACGCATTCGCTCAATAACCCGTAACCCGTAAATACTTTGGAATCTGCTTTTCAAGACCACAATTGAGTATACTTAAGTGCATATCCAAGATTTTAATAATAGTTTACAGCACAAAAATACCATGGATGATTCATAATAACGATTATTGAAACCAACTTAACGCGACTAAAGGATCATTAGATCGCAAAAAATACCAAAGTGGACCAATCTTAGTAAAACTTCAGTGAAAGTAACATCAGGTTCACAGGATCGTGAATCAGGTTCGTAAATATATATTTGTTGTTATTTTTTTAGGCAAGTGTAAAATACTTTTAAAATTGTCCACCTAACATTCGGAAGGTATACTTTTGGGGGCTTTGATGTTAACACAAAAGTTATTCTGTAAACACATTCGAAAAGAATACTAGATAGCCGATGTTTATTTAGAAATACGCGAATAGCATCGGCAAACGGAAACCAAATTTATCTAAACAACATTTTTCTAACGAAGAATTAAATGGACTAGTATAATAAATTCTAAGAAAAAATAGCTTGGAGCAATTTTGTTTAACCAGTGGGGGTTAAAGTTGAAAATACCCAAAAACAGTTATGAATACCAGTAACTCGCAGTTATCAGTCATCGCAGTACATCTCTGAAACCATCGATTATAATATTGTAGAATCTTCCCGAAGCTATCGGAACTCACAAGTTTATAGATGGTCCAGATGGACCAATCGCGGGTTTTTTTTCAAGTTTAGTGAGCAAAACGAGCACAAAACGGTTGTTGGGCCTTATCTTCAGATTTTGGGGGTCGTCGAGGAAATCCAAGTATGAGGAAGTGCTATACGCGATCTGCTCTACAGCGTACGCTCGGTCATTTCCCGAATTTTTCACATTTGTGATATTTATAGCACTGCGTTATCGATCAAGTCTAAGTTGGACAATTTCAAAATATAAAAAAATGCGATTTTTTTCGTTTATTTTGCAAAGTAATTGGCTTTCTTTTGAAATTGTGAAAAACGTAGGCCGAACCAAAGTTCGGAACAAAACATTTACTCAAAAACCTTGAAACTCAAATTTATAAGCCAATGGTAAATTTTGGTTTGAACCTGCAAATCGGAGTTCCGGAAAAATTATAAGGCTTGCAGCCCTGCTTAATATATTCCGAAAGAGACTTCAATCAAGAATTTCGGGACTTAAGAATTCAAAAGTGGTTTCGAGCTATATCTCATGAGTTTTTAAGCTATAAACCTGAAATTTGGAGTGTAAGTCAGTTAAAAATTTTACGTGATAAAGAGAGGTAGTGGCCGGGTGGCTCAGCGGCTAGTGCGCGGCCGCTGTGCAAGAGGTCGTGGGCTCGATCCCGCCTCGGAACATTTTTCTTTGAATAAACTTTACACCCGGTCACCCCTCTCAGCTGATGGCGCCAGCTTTGTAGTAATTAGCCATGTTAAAGCTTCTCCGAACTGCCGTTCGGATACGGCGTTAAACTGTAGGTCCCTTTCTCTTGTGCGAAAATTAGAAGCGCACAAGCCAAGAGATTGAGAGAAGCTCGGCCTTGGGCCATTGGGGCTGTGTCAAGCCATTTCTTTTACAAAGACAGGATCTGAACTATTTCATAAGTGGTTCAGCTCCTTATTTAAGAAATTATAAAGCCTATGAGCCGTAATTTTGGTTTGAAGTTTTTACTATCAAAATTCGTGCCCTGTGAGAAAAGTGATTCGCAAAGTACGTCCATTTAATAGTCGTTATAATCGCCACACCGAACTGGCTATTCAATCTATTGTGATCAAATTTCGCTACAGTTTCACTTTATAGGAAATTTCTTCACCATCCCGTGAGCGGAGAGTGCGTACCAAGGAGAATATTGCAGCCAGTGTCAAGGAAGATCGCGAAATGTCAATTTGACAACGTTCTCAACAATTGGGCTTGTGTTATTTAACCACCTGGAAGGTTTTACGTAAGGACCTCGGTAGGAACCCTTACAAAATACAACTGTTGTCAGGAGTCCTACCTTAACGTCTTTTGTTTGTTGAATGAGCCTTAGAAAATTGAGTTAAGATACACTATTTAGTAGAAAAATAGTCTTAAGCAACGAAGCTCAATGGTTTCGGCAACAAACAGAATGGCCGAATTTGGTCTGTAGAGTAGCCAGAGACATTTCCAGAGCTACCAATGCATCCTGATGAAGGTACGGTTTGGTGCCATCATTGGAACGTACTTTTTCAAAAATTATGAAACTCGCCAAGTTTCAGTCAAAGGAGCAGAGTAACGTGCGATGTTTATCGGCTTTTTTGCCCAAAATGGAAGAATTGAACTTGGTTGACATGTTGTTTCAACAAGACGGTGCCATATGGCATGCATCAATTGAAAGGCGAATTTGGTGAGCAATTAATCTGTTTCCCAGTTTAAAAGTGGTTTCGAAAAACTTTGAACAGGATCAAATGGGAAAATACCAATGATATATATCAACTTTTATCCATTTCAAACTTGAATATAAACGCTCTCATAAGCCTGCAAAGTATTGCATCTGTATACCTTTTGGGTTAAGAAGGATTTCTGCTATGATTGAGGGTGACTTTCAAAATCTGTGCGTGCTTGTTAAACGCTTTATAAGTACTTCTAGTCGACTGCAATTCTGTTAGTTCCTGTTTATGTTCTTTAAAGTTCTGTCTGCACTTCTAACTTGATGTCTTCCGATTGAATTCGAAGCTTCGATAGATATTCATAAACAGTGAAAGTGCAAACTCTGCCTCGTTTTGACATAATGACATCCTAAGTGCTCATCTAGGTTTATAACTGACCTGATTAATTGCATCTTTCTAGCCAACTGCCACTTTAAAAGGCAAAGCAAAACTTGAGACTTAAATGTTTCCTGATTATTATTTTTGATTTGCAGCTACGTGACAATTGCAAATATGGAAAACTAAAAGGTTTGATACTCTCTCCCCTCCCCACTTCCTCTATGTTCATTCTCTTACTCTTTTTCCACTTGATGTTTTGATTAATTTACCCATTTCAAGCGAGTTGATTTTCCTACAGATATTTTTCGTTTTCATGTGCATCTTTATCTTCTAGCTGCTTCTGTTCCATTCGTTTATGTACTTTTTTTTTTGGCAATTTTTACTGCTGCAGTTGAAACGAATCAGGAAAAGTGGATGCTAGTGATTGATGCATTTTTAATGCGCATTGAAGCAGGCGCCAGGGCTTAATGCGTTTTACTGCAGCGCAGTCAGAGGGATGCAATCAAGTTAAACTTTCATCCAAGCCATAAATGTGAGTCAAGCGCTGAACTTTATTCAGGTGAGGCCATTAACAAAAAAAAATTAAATGCCTTAAATAAATTTCACAAAATCGCGCGCACATAAATATGCAAAAAAAAAAAAAAACATACAAAAATAAACGAAAAATATTCCGCAAGGATAAAATCAAATTTAACGCATCGCTTGGATTTGGAAAAGAACGCTCTCGCTGCATGTGTGTGTGAAAGGCCACGTACCTACTTGACATGGCTGCTGAGTGAGTGGGTAAACAGCAGGCAGCCGGGCACGTGCCGCTAACGCACGCTGAGCTCCACACGAGCCCGCCTCCGCCGCCGCCGCCGCCACCGCAAGAGCCAAAGTATGAAAAGAAGCTGCGTGAAAAATGTGTAGCATAAGACAAGGCGCATAATCAAAAGTAAGCAACAAAGCAAACGCAGGACTCGCATGCAATGCACATGCCACTTACGCTTGGCTAAAGGAGAGCAAAGTTTGCCGCCCAAAAAAAAAAAAAAAAAAGAATGCAAAAACAAAGGCAGCGAACAAAAATCTTACGCCCGAGCTGCCAGTTGATGCAGCGCAAGCAAAATGAGTGGATGGATGAGTCAGTGAGTCAGCCGGCGGGGGTAAATGGTTAAGTGGGTGGCTTGTGGGGTGGTAAGTGCAATGGCAAGCACTCGACATATCGATCAAACAAAATGTTGGCCAAAATCACTCGACAAGGCCCCTTTAAGAGAATTCGAGAAAAATGTAAATTTATGGAATACTTAATCCAAGGCTGAGAACGAGGCCAGAACTGTGTGCATAACGCAAGGAATCCTTTGGGTGTGATAAGGTAACGATTGCTGGGAGCAACAGGTCGATATATATTCCCATTCTGGCTGATCAAAATGGTACAGAATAAAACTGTTTAGAGGCAGAATCTTTGAAATACATTAACGGGGTGTCAAACAATCTTTGGAAAAAATGGGCAAAAAAAAAAAAGATCCTTTAACAAAAATACACATATAACAACGGAAGGCTCGGCGTAATGTTTATTTTAAAATCCTCAAAGATTTACAATAAATAACTGGTATTTACAGAGGCATTGGACAACAAAGATTAAGATTGAGAGTAAGATTTCATACCTTTCGACTGTACTAAAAATGGAGCTTAAATAACACTGAGGAATTTTGCTTTCATCTCTCAAATCTTAACTTCTCCTGTTAGGATATTAATAGGATTTTGCAAATTGCTTGATGGTGCGACAGCATTTTAAACTTACTGTATGGCGCCAAGGAAAGTGCTTTCTAAAATAAGCAATGTCCATTTATATAAAAATCTTTATGGATTTGTTTTGAATCTTGAATTATCATCAATCCTGACCTGGGGAATACTTTCCCAGCCAACCAGCATGCGAGCATTTTGCGAGACTATCGCAGAATGCCTGCCAAACGAGCTCGCATGTAAGCAAGGAATGAGAGTTTTTTTATTGTCGCAAAGCACTCGCAAGCGAGCTCATAAGCGAGCCAACATTTGAGCATTTTTGCGTAATTACGAAAAATATCGAGTTTGGGACCAAAACGCATTGTAAAAATATTGAAAAAATATAGACAATGTTAAAAAAACTCAAAAATAAAAAAACAAAATAAAAAAACAAGAAATATAGGTTTTCATTTAATGCCTTGAGTGGGATTCGAACCCATGACTTCGCTGCAAGGCAAATGACTAGCCATTCGACCACCCGGACGTGTTGATTTCGTTGTTCACTGTCATTTCGCCACTGTCACGCGCGACCCGATTGTATCAGTGAGCGTTAAGATGTCAGTCATTTGTGTAGACTGCCGCGGTCCTGAGTTCGAGTCTCCCAGACAAGCTGAGTCGGCGGGCCGGGTGGGCGACACTAATGGGCTCACAAATAATTTTTTTTATTTCAAATAAAAAACAAATATTTTAAATTACTCGCAAGTACTATCAAAAAAGTCTCGCAAAAGACACCGCTTAAAGCTACGCTAACCGTATTGCTTGCGACTATCGTAAATGATACTTTCACTGCCACAAACTGAACGACACATGAATCATTTTACTATCATTTGCCGGGTTAACTCACGCAATTCACTCGCTTGGGATATCGTTTGCGAGCGTTTGGTTGACTGAATTAATAGACACTCTGCAAAAATTTTTAACTTACGTACAAAATACAAGCTCCGTGTTTGATTTTTCTGTATCGCTTTTTAAAGCAGCTTACAAAAAAACAATTTAGTTTGAACAAAACCACTTACTGTGGCCAAAGGATTTAAAAACTAAAGCTGGTTCTACACATGTTTTTCCAAAGAACTCTGGAAAACGGGAAAACGCGCAGTTGTTTTGAGTTCGGCGCCCAAAAATACATAAATAATAATTGCTATCTTCTTTGGATCAAAACTTCGTAAGCCTGTAATTACTGTTCGGGCCAGAACCCCTACGCTTTGCCGCCCATGTAGAGTTCTAAGGCTTTCCAACCCATAATTAATGACAATCAAATCAATGGCCATTTTCCACCAAATTATATTTGTTTGCTTTGATACTCGCTATTGTTATTCATATTCTCCTCGCCTGTTCTATATTACAGCTGCGCAGTCGCTCTCTCCAGCTCACTTGCAGCAGCGCAGTCGCCAGCGACGCTTTGATCGCTTTAGAGCTTTTGTAAAGTGCAGGCGAGTCACTTACATACGAGAACTTAATTAAACAAGTTTGTTAAACTTATTTACGCGCCGTGTTGATTTCATTTGGGAGGCAAACCAGTCTCTCGACAATTACTTAGTCAAGAATAGATTTATTTAAAAATTTTTCTCAGAAGCGAATATTTGATTTTTTTAAACTTTCAGATAATTGGCAAGTAAGCTTTTGAAGAAGCTACAGTAAAAGTTTTATGGTGGCGCTTAACGGGAACTATTTAATAAGATATTGTGAAGCATTTAACCAGCGCGACTATTGAAATGACGGCTGGTTTGAATTTCAAATGCAACGTATTGGCGACTTCGATCAATATCGATAATTATCGATGGCGACTCTAAAAAAGGTCATGGTGGCGTGAGCTAAGCGTGAGCAAAGCATATAAATGACCGGCATCAACGCATAGGAAGTCTGTCAGTCACCAGAGCTCGAATCGCAAAGGTAAGCCAGCAGAAGTTCTTAGCATCGTAGTTAGCAAGGGGTAATGGTAGTAACTTGTCTCTTGGATTGCAAATCCTCCCCAGAGTTTCAATACTCTACGGAGCTGCAGTGCATCCACCAAGTTCTTGTATATGTTGGATCGCCAATCCTCCTCAGAGTTCCAATAATCTACCGAGAAGTAGTGCATCTGCCCCGTTCTTGTACATCTTAGAGAGCGAATCCTCCCCAGAGTTCCTATACTCTACGGAACAGTCATGCCTCTACTCATTTATGCCCCTTAGATAACTAATCCTCCCCGAACTGGAACCCGGCACAGAGCCATCGAACCTCCTCCGATCTCTTGGGTAAATTCGAGAGCCCGCCGTCCATAGTAAGATTCTCCGAATAATTCCCCCCCGCGGGCCAGAATAACCGGAACGAACCCGAAGGAACCAGGTATAGACGCCCGCCGAAGGAGTCAATCCATAGGAACCAACCCCCCAGATACCCCGAGGGATTACGTGGCCCAGCATATCTAGCATAGTACCTAGAATAAATATTACCCCTTAGAATATCCTGAAATTATACCCAAAAGGGAACACATTGAAATCTTGGATTGTTGTTTAGGGAATTTGTTTTCAGCAACCACGACTATAAGAAATTATACATTTCTGTAACCCTGGACTCGGCGAGCACCAGAGTTCGGCCAGAGTTCGTTACAATTTCTCAGAGTGCAGCTACTGTTTCATTGGTCACCTGCCCTGAAAGTGCTATAAGTCCTCACGCTCTCTCAAGTTGCACATTGTGCATAGACTGCCTTTGTTTTGGCCATGAGGTTTGTGGAGAAGTCGGAAGTTGGAGACTGTTTATGAGTCTGTCCAGTTGTAAGTATATCTTACTGATTGGCATTTTTAAGTGTTAGTTTCGTCTCAAATTAATCTTTGAAGCAAAACAAATGCTGCCAGTATTTGTGAGATGAAGGCTTCATTAAATGTGAACCATTTCTATTAAATGATATTATTAGGGCCTTCCATGCTTTATTTTATATAGGGGTGCCCACACAATGCTTATGGAGGTGCAGACTTTAATACAAGCTACAACTACCTAAAGAAACGAATGGAGAAACCGCAGCTATTGCCGGTTGCTGGTTGTATTCCGAAACAAGTCTCTGTGCTTTACAAACACAAATGTACTGCCGTTACATACCCTTTCTAAAGGGTATCAGGAGAATTTTGCACTTGCTTCATTTTTTTTCCAGTGAGTGGAGCTCGCAGTGCGTTGCTAAAATCCCATTTTTAAAGTTTCTATCACTTCCCTATCATTTTTTTTTTTGGATTTCACTTCATGACCTGGCCGCCTTACATCCTAGTTGGTGCACCCCTTTAGGCCGACTGTCATGGCCATGTGTTCGAGTTCAGTTTGGAAATGCCTTTTGGCAGGCAAACGGCATGCGACTATTTTGAGTTGTACAATTTAGCTGCAATCGAGCTTCTCTGGAGATATTTCATTGCAATTTTTCTTGCAATTTGAAGCATTTGAGCTATTCGTTGTGTAGTGTGCAGTCGATTAGGCTGACTCACTTGGTGACTGCTTTGGCTTGGAACGGAGTTCCATTGTGGCCGGGCAACCAATTGACATGTGGCTGGGGAGGACCCGCTGGCCAAACCAACTGACCCAGTGTGGTTTATTTTTTCGCATTTCTTGTCCATTCGATTTGAACAATGTCGAGCCACAATTTTGTGGCTTCGTCGGCGCATCCTGGAGGGACAGGACAAGCGGGACAGGGATAAGTTTAACTTATTGTTGCAAAAAACTTTGCAGTCACTTTTGACAGTTTCGTATTCTTTTCTCTTAGTTGGTTGTTGTTCTTGGTGTTGTTAAGTTTCGGTATAGCTGAGTGCTTGAAACGACAACGAGTTGCTCCCATCCCAAAATAGAAATGTTGATTCAGTGGATAAGTTGCGGCCAGGAAAACTTTGACAAATGCCACAAAAAGAAAGGGGAAGAAAGGGAAAGTTATAATTCACTTAATATAAATCACGCACATATGTAGAAAGGACATTAGACAAGAACTCAAATTCTAAGAAATGGTTCGGTATAGGAAACTGAACCTTTACCAATCTTCCTTATAAGAGTTATAAAGTATCTAAAAGTTGCATTCATACGACCAGCGTAGGCCCATTGCCCTTTGAACTTTCGTTCCAAACCTTCTGTACAATTCTAGCATTTCATTTGCAACTTTCTTAAAGATTCATCGATTGAACAAACATTTGGCCAATTTGAGGGCAATTTGGCTTAATTAAAAAATGCACGATACCAAAACTCGCACCAGGGCCAGGGACATTTGTGTAATTAAAAGTTTAAAGGCCACCAGAAATCCTTCCCTTCCAGCCTTCCCTTCTTCAGGGCAAGCAAAATGTCAGCATCATAAAAATAGCTCACGTGTCACGCCCATAAAAGTCACACATAAAACAACAAAAGTAACAGTAAACAGCAACAACAACATGAAATTTAATTACAAACAAGCAAAACATTAAAATTTGTAATTCCATCATAAAAAATGTTGCTGTTGTTGTTTCCGAGGCGAGAGGCCTGGCCAAACAGGTGCCGCCCTTATCCAGATTCTGGCCAAGCATTTACATTTACCTACTCGTATTTCCTCAATAAAAGCTCACCAGATTAGCCAATTCTCCCATCCCCCATTCCTCCTTCCCCTCCCGCACTAGTAGCACTCAAAATTGCGGTTTTTAATTACTTTATTTTACTGCCCAAAGTTTTTGACTTGAAGATTTCACAGTACATAAAATCTATGTGGTGTGAAATGAAAGCCTGGGCCAACCCGGACCACGTTGACATGGCACTTGGACATGGACATGGCAGTTGGCATTGTTCGGCTGTTTCTGCTTCTGCTGCTGCTGCTTCTTGTTGTTGTGGCTCTTGAAAATCAACAGCAAGTTCTCAGCTTTTGGCTTTGTTCTATGCGCAGTTCATTTTACGCTGGCACTGCCACTGCACCAGTCTTTGCCCAGAACATGCGTTGGTCGGTTGGCATTTGTTTGCCGTTCCAGTTGCTATTGCCATTTCTGCTGCACTGCCACATGACACGTGTCACAAGCTTTGCGCCCACACCCAAAACCCATAAAAAAAACGCCTTGACAAAAGGTTGAAATTTGTAAAGATGGAAATAACATGAGTTTGGGATGTGCTACATTGGCATTTCAAGTGAAAACTCGTTACCTATTAATTGAAACTAAGGTAGAATTTGCTAAGATTTTAGATTTTATTTGCAAAATTCCTGGTGCTACAATTACACTGGGGAAAAAATTAATCTAAAACCAAGATTATAGTCTCTAAGCCAAGACGAACTGAATTATATCTGATTGATATTGATATTTTTCAGCTTCTGAAAAACTTACTTAAAGTTATAACCATTTTTTAATTTTACCCCTCCCCGTGTGGGGTTTGAACTCGTTACTTCAAGGGACTGAACACGAACTTGCATGGCATCCGACCACCTCACTCTTGTGGTTGAATTGGAAGGAGCTTTTCGAACAAGGGTGACAAGTTGGCGGTTACTCTCACCTGGCACTTTTTAGGAAGTCCCTGGAAAGAACCTTGGACCTCAACCTCGAGATAACCCTTCCTGAGGATATAGAGGATGCACATACAATTTTCGTGAATAAGGTGCATGCGGCAGCCCTCAAAGCGTCATCAAAGCCCTCCCTACAAAATAGGTGCTCTTCCTGGTCTTAATTTTCAACGCGGCATAGCGACCCTCCTAAGGTGTGGAAAAGGCCCGTCGGAGGTCGAGTCATACCGTCCAATCAGTCTCCTATCTACAATATCGAAAATTTCCGAGAGGTGCCTACTAGCCCGAATTATGGCAATCGATGTGGTGTGTGGCAGGATAGCTCCCTTTCAGTTCGGGTTTAGAAAGTCACATGGCACCCCTGAGCAGCTGAATAGGGTAACTAACTTTATTCTTAAAGGATTTCAGGCTAAGGAATACGTGGTTGCGGTTTACCTTGACCAAGGTAAAAGACATCCTACCGCCTCAGTGTGAAAAGCTTTCTCAGGGACCGGACCTTCTCAGTACACTTGGAAGGAGCTGCTTCCAGCGTGAGGGTAATACGCGCCTTATGTGCCACAAGGAAGTGTCTCTAAACATTTGTTACATGCCTACAGGAGGAACAATACCTATTGAAGACCCCCAAGACTTACTCATTGCAAAATTTGCTGACGATACTGCTTTTATGGCGAGAGACCCATGCATCTATAACGTCACCGACTTCGTTCAGCAATATTTGTATACCTTCAGCAGAAGGGCTAAGCGTTGGAACATTGGGCTAAACCTGGATAAATGTGCCAGTGCAACATATACACTTGCCTGGACATAAATACTTGGGAGTATATCTAGACAATCGCCTTACATTCCGAACCCATATCAACGCGCTTGTAAGATCACTCTATGGCAGAGTGAAGAAAGTGGAATGGCTGCTCTCCAGTAGGAGTAAACTCTCACTCCGTAACAAAGTGCCTCCATGTCTTTCAGCACCTGATTTTCCCAACTAAGTTTCGGGCGCAGGGTAGGCCTTCTTCCTTTCCCTAATTCGTTTGCCTACCGCCTATACACTTTTTCTACTGGAGCTTCTTCATCTATACGAGTAACATGTACTCAATACTCAGTATTTGATATTCAAATTTAAGTACTCCATACCAAGTTCACGATGCTCAGTACTCGATTCTTAGTATTCGATACTAATTATTCGATATTAAGTACTCGATACACAGTATTTGATACTTAGTACTCGAATCTAAGTGCTCGATTTTTATTACTCAATACAAAGCACTCGATACTCAGTACCCGATTCTAAGTATTCGATACTTAGTACTCGATACTAAGTTCTCGATACTAAGTACATGCTCGATACTTATTATTCGATTCCAAGTTCTTGATACCAAGCACTCGATACTCCGTACTCGATTATAAGTATTCTATACTAAATATTAGAGACTAAGTATTCGGTACTTAATAATCGATTCAAAATATTCGGTATTAATTTTGAGGAGGTCAAACTTTAAATAGGCTCGCTAAAAAGCAACACGGCTCCCGGAGAAGACGAAGTGGACAATAGAACAATGAAGCTACTCCCTCGCAAGGCGGTATTGTTTTTTGCTCATCTTCAATGCAGCTCTACGCCTCAGCTACTTTCCCAGGACCCGGGAAGCCTCCAGATGAACTGGAGTCATACAGACCCATAAGCCTCCTTCCAGCATTTGGCAAACTGCTGGAGAGATGTCTACTGCGGAGAATCCTGGAAACTCCAGCAATCAAACGGAAGATCCCAAAATTCCAGTTTGGCTTTCGGATGGGACATGGCACACCAGAACAGCTACATAGAGTTGTCAACTTCGTCCTGGAAGGACTCCACGCCAAGGAGTTCGTTGTGGCAGCGTTCTTGGGATATCCAACAGGCATTTGACCGCGTCTGGCATGATGGCTTACTAGCCAAGCTGAAGGGAACGCTCAATCCTCAACTCTTCTTGATGGTCAGATCTTTCCTATCTGAAAGGACATTTAAAGTTGTCCAGGATAGCCTTGCATCCCAGGAGAAGAAGATTCGAACAGGAGTACCTCAAGGTAGCGTTCTGGAACCAACACTCTACAGCCTGCTCACAGCAGACATGCCTACTGCTTTGGACATTCCAACTGAGGAGTCGCAGGACCTTCTAATCGCCACCTTCGGACGACTCGGCGATCATGGCCGTGACAGATGCGTATACTCGGCAAAGACGCAGGTGCAAGAGTATCTCAAAAGGTTTGAGAACTGGGCCTGTCGTTGGAACATCTCCATTAACCCTGAAAAGTGCGTATCTGTCTCCCATACGCTCAGAAGAGACAGTAGCCCTGGCGTCTCCTGCATGGAGAGGTCCTCCCTCTCAAATTGGCCCACAAGTATCTTTAAGCAACATTCCGACGAAGTTGCAGGCAAGCTTCACAGCAAGGCGAAGAGGATGAGTTGGCTACTCAACGCCAACAACAAACTCTCGCTAAGGAACAAGGTCCTCATATACATAGTGATACTGGCACCGATTTGGAGGTACGGCGTTCAGGTGTATGGCATCGCCGCGAAGACCCACCTGAACAAAATCAGATTCTTCCAGGAGCCGAGTGGTTCATCCGAACTCGACGCATTGAGAGAGAGTGTGGCGTTCCGATGGCTGGCGACACTATCAACAACCAAGCAGCGAGGTACTTGGATAAGGTCGCCGCCCACCCAAACTCGCCAGGCGCTTACTTGAGGCGCTCACTCCGATCGCTTAGGATCAACGGAATCAGGGCAAGACGCAGGCTTCTTGGATTCACCCAGGTCACCTGGCTAATCGGAGGATTTAGTCCACACATTGGCAACGAATTGGCTGCACACAATCTTATTGAGACTCCAACTTACCGGCTAGACAGTTTTAAAACCATATACCCCTCACCCCTTTACCAACCTTAAATTTAATCTTAGAGTTAAAATCCTTACATCTAAGCACACACAAAAACTAACCCCAAACATGCAACAAAAATAAATTAATAGTATTACATCCCCTACAATATAAGTTACTTCAAATATGTAACTTTTTTGTAAAATTAATGTAAGTTATCTAAATAAATGAATAATTTAAAATTAAAAAAAAACCAAAATTTCGGGTCTAAGTACTTGTTATGATACATTTTAGATACTCAGTATTTGGTCTTTGTTTTTGTTATAATAGGTTTCTGTTTTAATAGTTTAATTCATCACTGAGAGTATTATGTCATGTTTTTTGTTTAGCTATTTAATTCTTTTGGTGCATTATTCTGTGGTATTAAGAACACTGAAATTTCTTTGTTTAGAGATCTTGGTTCTTAGGCGTATGCATTCTCGTTCATACCAAATTTTTGGATAACTTTTTATAAACTGTTTCAAAGTAACACAGAGTATATAGTTTGTGCAAGTGTATGTAACTGCTAGACGGATGCATCTCCGACCCTTTCTAGTTTATATATAATCTTGATCAGCATCAACAATCAGAGTCGATATGGTCATGTCCGATTGTCTGACCGTTTGAACTTGAAGATCTCAGAGGTGGTAAAAAAAGAGTTTCCACATGTATGGGAGCTTCTAAGACAGATGGTTAATTTTCCATATTTGCCACGCCCCTCCCGCTCCTCTAATCAGAAAAAAATTTCATATCTTTTACAGTTTTGTTGTAAAAAGGGGCCGTTTCCTGGCGACTGATTAAGTCATCAAAATTATTTATCGATTCGCCAAAGAAGTTGTTTAGATCGGATGAACGATGCAGCAGCGCTGCTTTTAGCTGCTACTACACATCAAAATTCATACAGAGCGTACACTTCCGTTGATACAGGGTATATTAAAGTCGAGCTTGACCGACTTTCTTACTTGCTTTCATCTATTTTACAGTATTTTGTAAAAAATTGTTTAAAAACAATTCCTTAGCCCATTTTCCATTTCGTGTTGTCTTTTTTACAGAGCTTTCATTTTGCATTTCGAAAAGTCTCTTAGCTTAATTGGCAGTTGCAGAGCTGTTGGACAGTGTAATGCATACGCAGTCAGTTGCTCGTTCCAAGTATTTGTCAATTAACGCGTATCGAGCTCGATGTTTTTTGCACTGTTGCCGTGTTTCGTGTGTGCGCTGTTGTCGTCAACGCTATTTTTCAGCATGTGTTTTTGTTGTTCGGCTTGTTGTTTGCACTGCTGTCACAAGGCAGTTGCAGCGGAGGCAGCGGAGGAGCAGGCAAATGCAAAGGCATCGACATTTCAAATTTCAATTTACCGACAACTGTTTCGATTGTTTACATTGATTTATTTACGTTGTTGTTTATGCGGTTTCGCATAGTTCTGGTTCTGTTTTTGGGCTTTTGTTCGGCAGCAGCAGCAGCAGCATTCGCTCTAATCCACTAATACTCTCGTGCTGTGCCGGTTCTGGTTTCGCTGAGTTTCAGTTTTTTGGCAATTTCGGTTTGATTTTCTACTTTTTTCTTTCTTTGGTGTGGGATATGGGTTGCAAGTTGCAACTGCATTGAAATGGATTTGTTTGTGTTTGCAAAATATTTGGCAAGTCCTGACGCACGCCATTTTTATGCAATGGATTTTGTACCTACAATAGACGAGTATTTATGTATGTTTGTATGTGGACGGGGTACAATATATGTTTACATTAGTGGTGCCATCTGATGGTAGGCAGATGTACTATGCATTTACAAACAGAGGAGAGCACCGAAATGGAGGATACAGTTTGTGATGAGTTTGTGACAATTTCCTCTTTTTTTTTGGTTTTTTGCCTAGCAAGCTAAATTTAAGCCCACAGTTGATGGGTTCAAAGACACAAACGGATTTGCATTGAATCAATAAATTGAAAATATTTGGCATTTTCATAACAACCTTGACCCCTCGACATTTCGACATTTGAAATATGGCAAAAAGCCACAAAATTCTTTCACCCCTAATCAAAATTTAAGCCAATTCATACCAATTAGTTGGTCACTGCCGGAAAGAGTCTGTATGAAAATTCGAAACAAACACAAAATGAGAAAAGAAAAAACAACAAACATTTTATTTGCTATAAAAACTCACAAATTGTTTAATTGGTTTTCAACTTTTTGCTAGCGAAAGCTTTTAAAATATCATTTGGAAAAGCGCCTTCAACTGCAAAACTTTTCCATTAAAATGCTTAATACAACAGCAGCAACAACAACAACAGCAGCAGAAAATGCTGAAAGTTGCAGCCACGCCCACTTCTAAAACAGGGGCGTAACAACAACTCCAGCGACCGCCGCCAAATGCACTTCAAACTCATTTCATTTGGAAAATAAAACCTGAACCGAACCTAGCACAAAAGACACAGAACTAAGTTTTTCTTGATGTTGTTGCCGCCGCTGCCGCTGCCGCCGTCAAGTGCGCGTGACTTTTCGGGGTCTTCAACAAATTTCGGTTGAATAATTTAATTGTTGCCAAAGAGAACCGAAAACCTTGACAGAAGCTGGAAGCTGGAGCAAAACTCAATGGCATAAACCAAAAAACTTTTTCTTTTCCTTTTTTTTTTGGGGTTGGGAAATAAGCGCAAATAAAATATGCAAAAAGGCGTAGCGAACTTTATGATATTTGACTTTGTGGAACGCTGAAAAACCAAGAAGAAAAAAATGCCGAAAAAGAGGCAAACTTT
Organism: Lordiphosa collinella; assembly: GCA_018904265.1. Lineage (NCBI taxonomy): Eukaryota > Metazoa > Arthropoda > Insecta > Diptera > Drosophilidae > Lordiphosa > Lordiphosa collinella. The sequence continues at coordinate 165,295 of JAEIFV010000592.1, read as the reverse complement.
TATTTTAAGTTCAAGTTAACTTTTTTTGGTTAGAAGGCTGCGGGGCAAAGGCAAGAAAATGGTCAAGTAGTCGACTGACTGATACCTGTGTGGCAGCTAGTTGCGCCGTTGTGCCTTAAAACCCATCTACCCCTGCGCCTTCGCCCCAGTTAACAGCAGAAGTATTGTAAATTTACCAAGCGTTTCCACCTTTGCGTCCGGATTTTCCCTGCAAAAATGAAAGAAATAATTTATTTTCAAATCAAAGTTAGCAAAGCGTTGCGTATATTAGCAATGTGCACTCATTTCAATACGCACACACACACACACGGGCAAGGCCTTTGCCTAGTCGAAAATTTAATTTCCCTGCTTTCTGTTTTATTTATGATCTTGATATGCTTATTCTTGTTCTCCTACCTTTCTGCAAGTTTTCACAATTCGACTTGGAGTCATATTTCATTTTCCCTGCCGCCTACCCCCTACCTGTGCCTTTAACATATGACTTCCGTAATGTTTGCGTGCACAATGAATAACTTACTTCTATGTTATCCTTTTGTGTATGCAGCTGTGCGAGGGCCAGGCTCATGGGCTGGCCCTGGTGGGTGGGGCGTTTTGGGAAGCCCCAGCTGCGCTTTAAGTCATAATTTTGCATGCAGGCAGCGACAGCTGCTTAAAAATGTACGAGTAAGCTCGGTTGGAGCTAGATTAAGTTGCTCCTTCAGAGCTCCTCCACTGGCAGCGAAGGCACAAAAAGATGCGTTTTTCTTTCAGCCACGAGACTCATTGAAAATAATGGTTTGTCGGTGGGGGAGGGTAAAGCTGCTTTCCTGTTGTGAAAAATGAACCAAATTGGCTATATGACTTGCCTTGAATTCATGATCAAGTTTGTTGCGCCAGTAATTAAATTAACTTTAGATTATTTGCGTAGCTTTGTTTTATTCGAGAGGGGTTGTTGTTCTTACATTTAATTTATGTACTTATGCAATAAGAGGAGCATGGTTGATTCATTGGTTAACCATTGCAAGAGCTTTCTTGATCCCTTACCAAATCTGTTTGGTAAAAAGCTTATAAGGTAAATCAAGTCGGACAATGTTGCAACCAAATTCATTTTGAAGCCTCATCATTAGGTTTTCTTTTTCATTTCGTCTCGTTTCGCTGAAGTGCAAAAAACATACTTTTTGTGTGCTTCGAGTATGTCAATTTTTGTGCCAACAGAATTTGCGGGAAAGTTAACTTTTCTGCATTCACTTAAACAAAAATGCTGCTAAAGGCTGTAGATGCGCTTTTTTCCAAATGTTTGATATCCAGTCTAAAAGTAGGCAATATATATATCACACCACCTGGTCTAGCACTAGATAACGATAATTAGCTATTGAGAAATTGTTAAAATACAAATTTTACATTCCTTTGAAGGCAATATTAGTCAAAATTAGTTAATATTTTCGGTTAGAAAAGTTGATTAGATTTATTGTTGGAAGCGATTCCTCTTCCATTTGAATAGGCCGTCTCGACTACCAATCGAACAACGCATCCCTTCGATGCAGCTGCACACGTCGTCTATAAGCCACGATCTCTTTCGCAAAAACTTCTTCAGCCAAGCAGACGTGTCAACGGAAAATTTTCCTAAATTCGGGTTTAACCTAACCAATTGGTTCCCAACAAAACTTGGAACTATTTTTAACAAGCGACCAACTAAAAAGAAGCTGCAATTACGTTTCATTTTCTCTGGCTTTAATCAAATTTATGCTGGCATTTCACCATGAGAATATCAGCCATCCATTGATGATCAAAACCCATCGAAGTTGAAGAATTTCCAAATCCCTAACCTCTTGGCAGGCCCTTGGTGTCAGATTGCTAGCTGCCGAGCTTTAGCTCCCTCACCTAACCTTAAATAAAGAGACTAAGCAGCAGCCAGTTTCGTAGACCATCAACATCTTTATTTGTCAAACACCAGGGTCGGCCAACGTACCCAAGAAAACCGTGAATCGCCAGCTCCCGCTCAGCAACCTAAACCATCGATTTATAAGTGCAGTGCAGTGAACAGCTAGTGTATTTTTCTAAGGCCCAGTGCACACCCTGGGATCCCTCGTTGGATACTCGCTAAATGTGATTCTAGAGACAGTGAGAAAGAATAATGAAAGCCAAGCACCAGTGATATCAAGGGAAAAGAGCTAAATCTTGCCATACATATGCGTCAGTTTAACCTAATTTTACTTGTGGCCTAATTGGTAATGTGCTCTCTAAGCGACCTTAGAGTTTCTTTAAAGTTTTGGTTTGCTTTTGCTTAAATGCTAAATGTGCTTCAGTGTGGCTGCGGTGTGTTCTTAAAACGAAACAAAACCAATTAATAGTCCAGAAATCCGCTAAAGACAAATATATCGAGACTCCAAAATAAATTCAACTCCTCACAGCAGTTCATCTGGAGAAAGGCCTTTCCCCCGCTGTATCATTAAGCCGTAAGTGACTGCCCTTCAGGTCATAATTCATGTTTGTTTATTTTGAAAGAGTACGCGCGATTCATACGCTCTTACTCTGTCCAAACCGTTGATATATTTTTTGGATATCATATTTTGTAACCTCTCTTTTGAAAGGGCAATAACCAAAGAGAGATTAGCACACACCACCCAACAATTAAGCAATTTACAAGCCTAAGTGCAATCATAAACCGTGTCCCATCCAAATCCATAAGTGAAACTTGCATATTCTCTAACTCATTCTATCGCTCACACATATCATGAAGTTGCTAAGCGACGGCAAAGACCGCCGCTTAATTACAAATATTTTTGTTTAGGAGTTTCTCAGGAGAATCAGGATTGAGTTTATAACTAAGAGAAAGATTGAATATAAAGTTTAATTACAAAAGCCCCAGAGCTAGAATCTAAATAGTGCATCGACTAGATTGATACCCCTTAAATGATAATTTGTTAAAATTCTGTTCTTACAATTTCTAATGTTAATTTCCATTATTGTTATGCTCAACCCTTTTTAAATATGAAGTCCAATATTAAAATTATAATGGAGTCCGAATAAGCTTATCTTTTTATCCGGAAATCTTAATGCGCCGCCATGGAATGACGTGAACAACAATTCTTTGTTTGCATCGTTCAGGTCCCACTGCCCAGATCCACCGTCCAGGTCCACTGTCCAGATCCACTGTCCAGGTACACTGTCTAGATCCACTGGTCCACTGTCCAAATTCACCGCCCAGGTCCAGGTCCGCAGAGACATCTCGTTTGTACAACACTCCACCCTTCTTGGCTATTTATTAAAGAAATAAAAATTTTTGTCGTACTCACTGGGAGTAGAGAACCCAAGACCATTGGCGCGTGCAACGACGGCGGCCGTCGCGACGCGTCGCTATTGCCATGCGTCTGAAGACGCACGTCTGAATGCCTACATATACTTTTCGGAGGGGTGGTTGAGGTGAGCTGAATGGTGCTCATTTCAAGAACATTCGTCACATTTGTGCTAAAATATTTGAGAGAACATTCTGTTCATATTTTAAGATGAAGAAATCTTATTTTCTGACCACGTTTTTTCCCTCTGAGTACCGTCAGTTTGCAAAATTTGTTCGGAACACACTTCACACACAAAAACTGAAAGCCCAGGAGCGTTGCCGATCCGCTCTACAGCTAGAGTGAATCTGAAAAATCGTATTCCAATATTTCTGGAAAGGGACCTGGAAAATCACAGCAAATCTTGCGAAGCTTAAATTTAGGGGCTTGAATCGATATTTATAATTTGATGTTTTTCGAAAGTTTAAAGTTTTAGGGTTTTGGGTGAAGGTTTCGATTGAAGCCTTGGTTCGGCTCAACATATATCTAATTGGATAACAAATTATTTGTTAAATATTCAAAATAATATTCAGAACTTAGTTTTGAATCGATGATGAGTTATTTGGTTCGAAGACCCACGGTTGAGCACGTTTCGACACTATCCCACACTTTAATAGCTAACAGCCACTCAGTAAAATATTTTTTCCGTATTTGAAGAGCTTCTCGCACTCACCAAAAGCACATATGGATTTTTAGCAGTATTTGCAACATCGGATATTTTGCAGAGACTTTTCAAAACCAAAGTCTCGCTGGACCTCAGTATTTGAAGCATATCTATGGCTTGTTACATATTCCACTAAAACAGGAAGAAAATATCACATTACTTTCTTTATTATTTTTAATTTTTACAAATATCTTTTTTTGCAACAAATTTTTCTCTGAATTAACTTGAATCATTAATCAATATCGTATTAAATTTTTTACTGTATATCCCATCATTAGCAACACTTCAACAGCTGCCACAGAGATACACTCACACACACACACACCCACCCACACGCAAGTCCATCAATTAGGCGCAATCTAAAAAGCTTCTTCGACTTTGACCCAAGTCAAGTCAAATCAAATTGTGTCTGGACAGACAGAACCGGCGACTACGATGATGACTGGGACACGCCTCCCGTTACCTTATCCTGAAGCCGTAATGATTGAAATGTATTCAATTGTTTGATTGACTCACTGACTGAATGACTGGGCATGGTCGGGTCCGGTTTGGTCTGTTTCGTGACTACAATGCATGATTAATGACTCGGACTGAAGGACTGTGGGACTGTGGGAATTAAAAAATTATTCAAGCCAAATTTGTTAGCCGAGCTGCAAAATGGAAAATGAATTATGTGGGCTGGGCCCAGTCTGTCTGTCTGTTTAGCATTTGTCAATCATTAATCAAACAATTTATGTTAATTGAATTGGCGGCGATTTATGGCAATTTTTCAATCAGATTTTCCTATCGTATTTTTTTCTCTGTGTTGCCAGCACCAAATGTCAGTTATGTATGGTTTATGCATAAAAAATGATGATGGAAATGGTGATTTCTCGCTGTGACAATAAAATGTTGTCTGCAGCGCACACACACGGTCTCATAAGTATAAGCGCTTTATGGTCCAAGTGAGTATAGCAATTGACCCAGTTAGACACACACACACAGAGAGGCAGTGGAGTGTAGAAACTTGAATCCCTGCAAGTGCTCAAGTTCAAAATGAGTAACTGAAATCACTTATGAATTGCTGTTTAATCAAAACTTGTTGGCTACCTGATGCCCACCCCATCCATCCGTAGCTAAAGCGGTTATAATATGAGGGGAAATTTCAAATTGTTTCAACATGTACCAAAAACTTGACACCCATTTCCAGATGTTTGTTTAGCTTGATTACAGGCACCAAATGTGATTTAAGTCACACACACATCCCACAGTCGGTAGAGTCTACAATCAAATCCCAGACAGAAACAGCCACTATGACGCTGGACCCGGGAGGTGGGGCGTTAGGATTGGTGTAAGTGTGCTGTGGTCAGTTTGGCTCTGACATAAAATATGCAGGCACACGGCAGACAAAATTGTCTGTAATGTCTCATGTGGTTGTAAAAGTAAGTAAATGTGTGTGTGTGTGGGCGCTTGGTGGCATCCAATGAAGGCATTTGACTTGATGCAGCTTTAATGTACAAATTATCAACAAGAATTGAAATTTGGACCGTAAGGGCGCTTAATGAATGCAGCTTACACAGATTTCATGCATAAAAATAAGGATGATCTTTTTTATATCCTTGCAGAGGGTCATATAAAATTGTCCGGATGTTTGTAACGCATTGAAGGAAGCATCTCTGACCACATAAAGTATATATACTTTTGTTTATCTTCTGTCCGTCTGTCTGTTTCTAGGTAGCTCAGAACATTTTGTTGTACAAATTTTTTACAGTGACTTGATGCAAAACTTTATTCAGGCAACCTCTATTCTTCTCAAGAGTACCAGAATCTAATGGAAGGGCATAGCCACAGCATTGCAATTTTTAATCCTCCTAGAGAAAACAATTCTAAAATATTAATTCAAAGAGAAATACGACGAGTTAAATAATTAAGTTCAAATTCAGCGAACTAAAAAAAGAGGGATAGCAAATCGACATTCAGCTTGAGTCCATTTGGCAAGCTGCAGGATCCGATTAATGCGGATCCGAATAGGAAAAGTTGTCTCCGGGCTATAAAGGACAGCAGACAGAAAGTTAGTGGGAAAACGTGAAATCAAGAACTGTGCAATCGGAATTTTCGGAAATCAAGTGTGTGGATACAAGTTCGAAGGACAAAGAAGAAAAAAGCAGCTGCACAATGCAAAGAAGCGAAGAGAAATCCGAAAAAGAAATACTTTGATAGATCTGGTGTCCCGGGACACAAAAACACTTTTTTGAAAAATTCATCATTTTTTTGGAAAGATATAAAAGAAGAAGAAATATTTATAGAAATTAAAGTCAAACATCCCTGATGGCTTCTTAGAGTGCAGAAAAACTTTAAAATTAGATAAATATAAGTAATTTAGGACGATTTATCTTTTTCTAGAGCGAAAAATCGCAAAAAAAAAAAATATTGTAATTATATATGACGAAAAGCAGATATCTAGAAGTTTGACCCTTAGACTTATATTTTAGAGTTCTGGACATTTTTGTCGTTAGCCTTAAAACAGAATTATACAATTTCCATGTCAAAAAAACTAGAGCTACTGGCTCACCCCTCCTTTGGAGTAACACCACCTACCCTCCCCGCTCGTCGAAGGTCTTTCTCTCATAACTAACAATTTTCTGACTTTCTTTTAAAATGCTTCCTGTACACCCAACAAAATTTCTAACTAAATCTACCGAAATCAAGCCCTTTCGTTAAAAAAAGTAGAGCAGTCCCACTTTTCCTTCAACTGTGAACAGCGGTGTCATTTCAGGAACGAAATTTTGAAAACCCGTTGTTCACTCTTCATCAACTTGGAAACATTTTGGGTTCATTTTATAAGCTTTCGAGCGTCTTTCACAAACATTTTGCTAGCCACTCGTGCTTGTTTTGGCAATTTATTGGAAGAAATTGTGAAACATCTCTGGATATACTTTACTTTATCTTAGCTCTTAAGAATTTTATTATATATTTAAATAAGCAAGACTTATACAACTAGATGTTGTGTTATTACATAACCTTAAACAGGTACACACGACACCAAAAAAGGGGCTGGTCAACTGTACAGTTGTTTTAAGAACCTCCCGGATCTATCATCAGAGCAGAAGCAGAGGTTTCTTATGACAGCATTGCTCTAACTGCTTGGGAATTCCAAAGCAGCATTATTGCATAAACCAACACCAGAACACAAATTGTACATGGTTCAGAGAACAACTGGTCGTTTTTAGCGCGCTTTCAAAACGGACAAGTTCGTTTATCGTAATGAAGTGTGACCAGAGCATGCATATAAAAATTGACCAAAAAGTAGAAAATCAGGAATAATTAAGTCAATGCTTTCAGCTGCTACTGCAGCAGCAAAATACACACCGAGCATTCACTTTCGTTGTTACAGAGTATATTACAGTCGGGCTTGGCTGACTATCTTTCTTGATTTCTTAGTGAACAGTCATTAAAATCATATTCATGTTCTCAACTCCGCTACGTTTTGAAAATTAATCCGAAAGCAATTCCGTTTCGGTTTGGATTTGCTTTTCTCAATTTCGAATGTTATTGCTTACGTTTTACTTGTGGCAAACCACGGGCCGAACGAAATCGGCACGGGAGAATCAAGCGAAACGATGGAAAATGGAACATGCATAAACGAGAGAGGCTGACTCTTACGTTTTACTTTTCGGTTTAGCTGGTGCTGCCAATTTCTTGAGACACTTAACAAAAAACAATTTTTAATTCAGTTAAAGACTTAAATGCAATTCAAAGTACATAAATTAGTTCTACATTGATCAAAGAATTAAGGAAAATTAACTTAATGTACATTTGGCAACTGAACGAGTGTGTAATTTGTCAATTACTTTTCATTCCACCGGCCAGAAAGCATTACTTTTTAAAACGAAAGACGCTCTCGTTTTTGGGTTGCGAGAAACTGAATCAATTCCGTTTCCGAAAAGTTGCAGCGGAAGTGGAATTGAGAATATGTTTCGGTTAGGGTTTCCGTTACGCTTATCTCTTTTGAATTGGCTCTGGTTACGATTTGGTTACTAAATAATAGTTTTGGCTACCGATTTCGAAACGGATTTGATCTTAGTATTGGAAAATAGTCGTTCGACAATTACTTGTGTACAAAGAACTGCTAATACTTTTTCGATAAATCATAAGGTCCGGGTATTTATGGTAATTATATTTTCACTATAAAGTAAATCGTCTATTACCCATCTCAATCTTTAAACATTAAGCACTTTTTAAATTACACAGGATTCCTGATATTTTTAAATGTGCCCAGTGCAATTTTTCATCATCATCGGAATGTCTTCATAGCGAAACGTTTATGCCACTGGCATGGTATTTATCTCACAAAATGGCACGGGCACACTCAAATAAAAAAAATTTCTGGGAACAAATTTTAAGAACTCGAAACTTTTTGAAAGAAAATGAAAGTTATAAATTGGTAAAACCCAAGACACAAGGAGTGATGTGTGGAAAAAATTCTCAGTTCTAAAAATTAGTTCCAAGGCCCAAAATTTTCAGTATATAAGTTCATGCAAAGAAGTTTTGTCATGTTCCACTCAGCGTGGCCCAGGTGGGTGGCTGTGACTTCGGTGCATTCAACAAAAACCAAGGAAAATCGGACTTACACAATTGAATTTAAAAAGTACACAACAAAAACTTTGCCCGAAAATATCGGGAAAATATTGTCTTAAAGCAACTACAATCTTTTGCCAAAGACTCGCCGCCTAGTATTTATCTACTCTGCCGTAAGCTAGCACTGGGCACCTCTAGTTTAAGGTGTATTTCTTGGAAATAAAAAACTTTACAAATTTCGATCGATCGAACTCTAAAACGAGAACAGGCACGACCATTTTGAGCTGCCGAAATGACCATTTTAATGTGGGGTGAATTGAAAATCAGCAGGCCCAGGCTCAACTCTTTGACTGAAACTCTAGGGACGTCTCGGTTGTTGCTGCCGATGTTTGATGTTCAAAAAAGCTTAGGTTCTTAAGCTAGACATAGGGCCCAGTTCCGGTTTTCGGAGCGATTTTTTGAACAGCAGCGCCCTTCCCTCCTGCTTGGGTAGGGTAGACTTAAAAAATGTTTTCCTTGTGTGAAAGAGCATCAGCTCAGTTTTTCTTGGTTTGACGCCAAAACCACACGACTTGGTCCAGATGATTCGTTTTGATAAGGTTCCTGTCTATATTGTTATGCTCCATCTTGCTGAAGATATGCTAGAATGTTGTTCATATTTAGTAGCCAAAGCAGCGGGGACATTTGTGCTCTTACTTACGTATCTCGTGAGATAATCGCCACTCAAATGGAACGTAATTTTCCTACTCGTGAGTATTGCTGGTTCATTAGTGATTTAGTTTTTAATTACCATTTTGCATTGAAATGTTACATTGAAATTGAGTTAAGCTCGGACGCAAGAGTAATTCAGATGAAACAGTCAGCTTCCCAGCTTAATAATCATCCGCTACGCGTATGTGTATAAACTTTAAATACCTTTCAGAAGGAGGTAAGCCCCTTTGAGTTCTTTGGCAAAGTGGCCTTTCAGTGTCATTATAAGCCAGCTAACTGACTTTTATCTCACAGTGTTTCAGTCATATGAATTTATGTATAAAGTTGATGCATTAAAAAAACTCACACACACACACACCAGCAAATGCATATGCGAAAAGGCAAATGCAGTTACCTGTGCATAAATGCATGCCAAGCATGTTGAACATTCGAGAGGTTTTTTTTTTACGCCGCATGAACATGAACTTTAAAAATGAGTGGAGCATTGAAAAAAAGGAAGCAAGGCAGGGAGGAGGAGGTTTATATAGTGTGGCGCTACCGAAATATAAACAGCGAATATTTAAATGTATAATGAGCAGCTGAAAGCTTTTTAATGGCTTTTCAATTAGATGGGGTCAGAGTTGCATGTAAAAGACTGTGTGGGAGATCAGCGGGTGTGCGAGTGTGCGTGTGTGTGTGTGTACAAAATTAAGCTTAATTATACTGACCATGCTGCGGTGTTTAGAATAATTAGAACAAACTGACCATAATCGAAGATGTGATGCGTAAAACTTTGCTAACGATGTTTTCATAGCCCTCCACATGTTGCACATTGCAGAAGCGCACAAAAGTGTGCTATAAAAATGTAGATTCAGCTTTTACGGTTGGCTGGTGGAACAAATTAGCATTTTGCAACTGGTTTGAGGTTTAACAGAATATATTCTCAAGTTTATTTTCGTCTCGTTAGCTCTTCGCCTCTAATCAGCAAGTTGCTTTTAAATTACATTTATCAAACAACAACAAACAAACGCGTTAAACAAATTGCAATTTCTTTTCACAAACTAATCAAAAGTAATCACTTTGCCAACAAAAAACAAAAAGACAAACAAAAAGTGCGATGATAGAAAAAAGCTGCTGGCACTCGCAACAATGCCTTCACATGCAGCTTCGACAAACAAATTCATGATAAATGAACCAACAAACAAACAAGCAAACAAACAAAAGTTGTTCCTCTTTCTAATTTGACAAAAGAGGCAGGAAATTAGCCTGAAAGGGGCAAGTAAAACACAAGTTGAATGCTCACTGATTGAAAGAGTTTTGCATGCAAATTTCCGCCTGACAAATTACACATGAAAATATCCGCGGGGCGTTTTTTAGTCTTTGTTCTCTCTTGTGCGGTTGAATCGACAAAATAATTATTACAAGTTAGTACAAAGCTAATTACTTAGTAACGACTGCCACACCCACTCACACACGATACATTTTGCAATTTCGTTGCAAAATTCGAATGGCAAAATGTTTTATGCATTATGTGTGCTATTGAAACGCAATTTACGCATAAATATCGCACTACTTTTGTGTGTGAGTGTGTGTCGAAAGGCTAAATAGACCATATTTTGTGTGGCATATTTATCGCTTATATTATGCTAAAATGTTTCGGCAATTAACGATGTCTGAATGTCAATTTGATAAATTGTGGGCATGAACTACAAGTATATAAAAATGTACCAAAGATATTGTTGTAGGCGTGTGTGTGGGGTTTTTTTGTAGTGGTGGTTGAAAGCTTTAAGGCCGGCGCTAGAAGGTAGCAACCAAAGTGTGGGATTTGCGTTATTGCACGCAGAAAACCATCCACCCCATTCCGATTCTTAGCGGAATTATCGTTTGGTATTACTTCGACGGCGGGAATTCCCAAGGCTCACCTATCTTTCTTTACTATTTATTCGAACTACGTAGTCCATTTGCTTAATGCAATTTTTGAAATATGATTGCGGTTACATTGCACTATGGGTTCATGGATGTCGGGGCAGTACGGATCGTCTTAGTGCTTGAACCTATGCAGATAGAATTTCAAACATCCATGTCCCGTAAGAAGTAGCGTCAAGTAGTTTGACAAGTAGTATTGACTAGCCATGGCCCTATGTTAGGGATTAGGCTGTATGTTCATCGTTCTTTCGAGGGTGGTGCCACTAGGTAGTATTCTTTGCTACCAAACCTCCTACGCTTCGATGGCCTGGCTCGCTGTATCGTGCAGCTGGCTTGGTTTAATTGATCTTTTCCTCCGGAATCCATATCGCAGGGAGAACATCCAAGTTTTCTCTGCATCCTCCAGTCGTTTTCGTATAATTTGCTCTAGAGTTTTTTCGTTTTCACATAGGTTTGCTTCTTTTGGAATTTGGGCCAGACCATTTCCACCTGTCCGGGAAGATTCCCTCTGATATTCAGGCAACATAGGCGTCAACTAATGTCTGTATGAAGTGTATGTGCTTGTGTGTGTCAGTCACTAGATATTCGGTACTTAATACTCAGTATTTCATACCTAATACATGGCATTCTATACTCTATAATCATTATTCGATTCTCAGTTCTCAATTCTCAGCTCTCGCTGCTAAGTTCTCGATACTCAGTACTCGAAACTAGCTTCTCGATACTATTTTATCGATGCCTTTTTTTGATAAATAGTTCCCAATACGCAGTATTCGCTACTCAGTTCGCGATACTCATTTCTCGATGTGCAATTCTCAATACTCAGCTCTTAAAGCTAAATTCTCAAAACTCTGTTCTATATACTAAGTTATCAATACTCAGTATTCGATACTCAGGTTTCGATATTCAGTTCTCGATTCTCAGTTCTTCATGGTTTTTCTTGATACTTAGTTCTCAATACTCATTATACGATACTCAGTTCTCGATACTGAAGTCTCGATACTCAGTTTTCGATGTTCCGTTCTCGATAAATAAATGCCAGTGATCGGTGTTCGATGCTCAGAACTCAATTCTCGATATTCAGCTCTCGATTCTTAGCAGTTGGTATTCAGTTCTCGATACACAGTTCTCAATACCATCTTCTCGATAATCACTACTCAATACTCACTTTTCGATACTCACTTCTCGATATTCAGTTCTCGATACTCAGTTTTCGAAGCTCAGATCTCGATACTCAGTTTACGATGCTCAACTCTCGATGCACTGTTCTATATACTCAATTATTAACATGATACTCAGTACCTGATACTCAGTTCGATCAGTTAGGTTTTCTTGTACTAGTTCCAATATCATATGGATACTTGGAACGACACTCAGTTCGAGCTAGTCGATAAAATCGATTCCAGCCGAGCTCCGTTCCGAAAAAATCAAGATCGTTGTTCGTGTAGTACTCTCGATATCTCAGATAGTGTCCAGTTCTCAATTATATGTGATATCAGTATGATCAGTTTACGATGATCAACTCGATACTAAGCTATCAATACGATACTCAGTACCTGATACTCAGGTTTCGATGTTCAGTTCTCGATTCTCAGTTCTTCATGGTTTTTCTTAATTCTTAGTTCTCAATACTTATTATTGGATACTTACAATTCGATACTCTGTTCTCGATGCTCCGTTCGCGATAAATAGGTCACAATGCTCTGTGTTTGATGCTCAGAACTCAATGCTCGATATTCAGCTCTACACAGCTATCGGTATTCAGTTCTCGATACTCAGTTTTCGATGTATCTTCTTGATATTTCGTACTCAATACTCATAATACGATAATCAGTTTTCGATACTCAGTAATCGATATTTAGTTCTTAATTCTCAGTTCTCAGTTGTCGATCCACAGTGCTCAATACTCAGTTCTCGATGCATTGTTCTATAAACAAAGTTCTCAATACTCTGAATTCGATACTCAGAACACGATTTTCAACACTCAAAATTTGGAAATTGATACTCTGTACTCGAAAAAAGCCAAATGAATCTGTTAAGTATCTTTTTAGTTCCCCAGTCGAAATTCCGTTAAAAAGCTTCGATTTCTTGCAGTTTTCGACTGTCTCGGGGTCTTGTTATGCTAAAGGCATAACTTTAAACAGAGGCACACACACCACACAACAAAGAAGGCAGGTTGATCCAACGGCCGTTTCACGAGAGACTAAAGAAATGTCTGTTTTAGGCTGTGTTTTTGGTGTTTTGCGTGCAGACTGCTTTGAAATTCCACAAACAGTTTTGCCGTCGCTGGCATGGAGAGACTGCTCTTTAGATAGACATTTCAGGCTGAAGATCGCTGATGAGTGAGGATTTGGTCCCTCTTGAAACGGCCGTCCGATCAACCTGCCTCCTTTGTTGTGTGTGCCTCTGTTTAAAGTTATGCCAATAGCATAACAAGACCTCGAGCCAGTCAAAAACTGCAAGTTAACTGTATAAAGGTCATTAAAAAACAGTCATAAAAGCTTCGTTTTCTTAAAAAAGTGGAATTACATATACGAGTATAATAACTTTTATACGCTTTCGATTTTCCAATTAAATGACCTAAGCTTTAAACTTTCTAAAGCATTTCCCAATTTTGGCAAAACGTTTATTACCGTACCATTTCAATTGCCCCACTCTCGAGCATATTGCAACCTTGTGGAGTTGCTCTCACAAATTGCTAACCGCTAATGCCATAAACACCGCACAGATTGCACATTTCTGACAGGAAGGTTCAACGGGGCCTCACACATTTCTCTGACACGGTCAACACCACACGAAAGGCTTTAAGGCACTTAACGAGATGAAAGCCCCATCAAGTATGCAATACAACAACAAGCAGGGAAGACAGGCAGCAGCAGTCAGGCATGGGTAACATTTCCCTGGTCCGAACTTGGGGAAAATAAAATATTAATAATTTTGTGCACAAAACTAGACCAAAAATGGCTCGGCAGGTGTCGTGCCGGACTTACACAATAAACAACGCATCGTGGGGTCCGGCTGCGTGCCTGGGACCTGGAGCAACCCGGTGCCACAGACAATGCCAATCTTTGGGGAAATTAGTTTAAAAGGCCGGGAAACAAGAGGCGCAAAGAAATTAACTGCGTAACTTACTTGTAAACGGATTATTTATGATGCCCCCGCCCAGTGGGCGCCTTTGCCAATTTCCAACAATTTTATTACACTTGCCAAAAATAAATTGCACTAAAAATTAACAACTTCACAAACAATTCCACTTAAAATGTTTATTGCGCTCATTAATTTTTTGGACTTTGACTGTTGAATGGGCGAGAGTTGCGCGAGTTGTTGCTGCCGCTGCTGCTGCTGCTGGTAGTTTGGCCAATAATACAATTAAAAATAGAAAATGGCAGCATCAAGTGGCTCAAATTGCATTAAAGTTTCAAGAGCTTTAATTTGTGCGCTCTCGCTTTGCCTAATATAAAAATATAATTTATGCCTTGTATATGCTTTATGGAGTGCGATTTATACGACAGCAGACGACGGCTATCGGAGGCTGGCCAATTCAATACAACAACAACAAGCATGATATTGTTCATAAAAAAAATACAACAAAATGTATATAATAAGATTAATATTAATATCCTTGCTGGCGCATAAATAAGGCTGACTTAAAGTTTTAATGAAGAGCATAAATAAAATGTGCAAATAAAGTTAATTTTATTTACCCGTCAATCGAACAATAAAAATCTGAGAGCAAAACCAGTCAAATATGCCATCACAGGCTGCCGCCCAGTAAGGGCGGTAAGGACGAGGCACAAAAGTGTAAAAAACAAAAAGTTTTTCTCACTAGAACTAAACGTCTAACACCTACATTATAATCCTTAAGACTACTTTTCCAATCAAAAGGTGTGGGTGGTAAAGCTTTGAAACCTGTTCTAAACCAGCAAAATATCCATTTTCATATTTTTAACCTACAGATAAAATGTTAAGTTCCTAGCTTAAAAAGCTTTTTTAACCGCTTTCGAACCGGCTCATAGATATGACACATAGCCTATGACTCTTTCCTGATCAAGATGAACAGACTGTGAAAATTTCGTTAAGATCGGTTCAGCGTTTATAAGGAACGCCTATAAGGAACAGACATACATACTTTGAGTTGTATATATATGTATAGACTTGAACTGAATCCATTTTTTTTCAATGATCAATCCTCATCCTGATAGGATTATCACATATATGTCTTCTGATTAGCAGAGAAATTTCCACAGTTGAAATTACAATGCAGTTAAATGGTCGCCTGTGGAATTGCCACATTCGAGGAATGCCCCAGTCTCAGCCAAAACTGATGCTGTCACAGTTGTTGTTGTTGTTGTTGTGTCCATGCCACCGTCGCCGCCGGCATCGCCGCTTTAACCACAGTCAAAACAAACCAGAGACACACTCACTCACATCCATAGGAGCTTGGCATACATTGCCTGCTTGGCTCCTGCTGAAATGCCTAGTGGCAGACTCTCTCAGCATTTGCCTAGGCGCCGCCCCCCGCTCCCGGTCACCCCTTGAGGTTTTTGTGAGGTTGATTCCACTTTACTGTCGTAGTTAACTTGTAACATTGCTCGACATTGTTGCTTATTTTCTGTGGTCTCGTTTTCAAATTAAGTCAAATTCCCGTTAAATGACTTATCGTCCTGGCAAACCTTTAAACGGATCATAGAAATGTTATAAAATCCTTTGATTTGTTTGCGTGCCCCCAAATGCCAAATTGCTTAATCCTGGCACGCTTACGCCTCTTGACCCAATTTTTAATCACTTTTCCAGCACACATGCTCACCTCTGGCATAAATTTGTGTCTTAAAACTTTGCCGCTGCTGTGTCCAAGGGGAAAGTTTGGAGCTGCACGTTTTAAGCTGGCCCCGGTCACCCTACACTCAGAGGGGAACAGAGATAGACAGAGTTAGAAACCAGGTATTACCAAATGGTAAGCAAATGTTGAAATGTGAAATTGGAGATGGCAGTTGAATGAAATTGAGCAGCCATAATTGGCTGCTATAACGATGAATCGAGTTGAAATTCTATTGATCCCGCCCTACCCAGAGTAGAAAGAGATAAAAATTGTTGCCCTTAACATAGAAGAGATTTTAACTAGGCACCACTCAGAAATAATCACAATTGTTCTAGATCAGGGGTCGGCAATGTGAGCAGAGAAGTTGCCACTGGCAACAGAGAAAATCGTCAAAGACGGATGAAATGCTCTCATATAATTTCTTCCCCAGGGAAACCATTATAAAAAGGAAATCGATATCGACAGCGAAAATGCACATGCTGCTGAGCTCCTGCTGCCTTGTTAACCCAGCACAAATTGGCCTACTTTTAACAAAATAGAAAAAATTTTCCTTTTTCTCACGCTACCATCTCGAATTGTGGCTGCAATTGCAATCGTCAGGTAGTTTTGTTCTGCAAATTTCTAAAACACAGCCAGGCCAATTGTTGTTGTGGGCGCAAAAAGTTTAACAATAATAAGCAAATGCCCAAAAGCGCCAACTGCCAGGTACATACACTCACACAAAAACACACACACACACACACTCGAAATGTCTTCATCCTCTACTACAAAATGCTCCGACCTCCTCCGTTTCCAAAAAAATTTTGTAGTTGTTAGGGCAAATACGATTAAATATGGCAAAAGTTGTGCGTACACACACGTCGACCATTTTATTTAGATTGCGCAACAAAGCCAACAACGTTGAGGGCGTCGAGGGGCCTTAAAAATTGTTGTTGTAGCCAACAAGGCCAACACATGTTTCTGTGGCAAAAGCCAAAAGCACAGCAATTCTGTTAACAATTTTATTATTAAAATTTGTGTGAGTATGCGAAACGTTGTCTCTCAGTTACACAAACCATTTTCAATTGGCTGGCCACAAATGGATGCATCGTGGCTTCACCCAAAAAAAAAAGGCTGGCAAATTAGAACAAAAAATTAAAATTTTGGGAATTTAGTATAAGTTTAATAATTAGTCATTTACCTGATATTATTCCAAAAATTCCTTACGGTACGTATCGTTGTCGTAGCGTCATTGTCACAACAGGCACTTGCCAGGCACGCGCTGATGACAATACGATCCGTCTTAGAGTTTTGATCCGTATTTTGATCAGCGTCTGCAGAAACCTCTGATTTTCTGCAAAGGAACACACGACGTCCTCGAAGCATTTGGACACTAGTAAGAAGAAACTGATCGATTCCTCTTAAGTGTCCCAAAATACTACATATGTAGCAACCTTTTTTTTTACAATACCCCCCCCACCAAACAATTTCCCCTTGTGCTGGTTTCACATAATTTAAGTATGAACGAAAAGGTAAACTACGGGCGAGACCCTTTAAGACTTTAGCTCTTGGGGGATGGGGGGGTTGTTTTAATTGTTTTATAATGAATTCATTATTTTACCATTCCAGCCACTTATGGTATACTTTTTGGGAGGGGATGGTTCAACAAAATAAAGGACACATTTTTTAAAAAGTTTCCTTCGATGGAAAGCTTTGAACATTTTGTTGACCGACTCCCGGGTCTCAGGAATAAGTACACTTCTTGTCGGTTAGAGGTCCCTCTGGTAAAAAGGATTGCGATAGCCCTTTACACCTTAGAATCTTCTGCAGAGTATCGCACTGTGGGAAGACTATTTGGAGTATCAAAAGCCTTAATCGCCAAACTGGCTGCCGACTATTTGCAAGCTGACTTTCTAACCCAAGAGAAGATCGCAGAATCCGTTAATGGGTTTGAGGGCCTTGGATTTCCACAATGCTTCGGAGCAATAGTTAAGAGATATGTTAATGTAATTATAAAAAAATCATGTATGTTAAATGTCACCCTTAGATGGCTGCCACATTGAGGAGCGACCTAGATCTGAGAATGCCGTAGACTACCGCAACTACAAGGGTTGGTATTCAACCGTGCTATTCGCCTTGGTCGAATATTGGTAAGATTATGTTTTTTTTTATTATTAACGGAAAGCATTTTTTTATACAAATAGGTACAGATTCACCTATATAAGTGTTGGATCTTCTGGAAGATGCCACGGTTATAAAATCTTTAAAAAATCCAACTTAAAGAGAAAGTTGGACGACACCGACTTGCTTCAAAAAAACGCCAAAATTATTAATGGAGTAGAAGTACTTATTCTAATTCTTGGAGGTTCTGCTTTCAAATTCAAATTTTCAAAAAATGTTATGAAGCCTGACCCTTTTTCAGTGGAAGCTATTACAGAAAAACGTGCATTCAATTACAACTTTTCCTAAGTCAGGCGTATATTAAAGAATGCGTTTGGTAATCTTAATGGGCTCTTTCAGAGGCTTAGAAAGGGTTTCAACAACAACATTAATAAAGCTCCACAAATTTTCAACAATTTTTTGCAATATGAACAACAGCTCATTTTGCGAGAAATAGCAACGTGAAGCCGACTCTATGGAGCAACAAGATCAACCTGAGTTTCCAGTTTGGCTTGGAAATATGAATGAAAGTGCTGAGACAATTAGACAATCTTTAGCCATACAGTTCGTATCTGGTAATTTTACCTCCCATTTTAAAAACAGTGAACTTAATTTATTAATCACTTCCCTGTCAAACGGAAGATCGCCGCCCGGCTGGGGAGTGTCTATCGCCTCCCGACTACGGCAGCCGCCCGCCATAACAGATTTTATACGGCTGTATAGTTACCTGATTGCTTAATTTAACAAACTGCAGGGTTTTTACTGGGTAGATTGTTTAACTAATATTTATTTAGATTTTTCAATTTAACAGTTGCTTATATCTTATTTTCTAATTGTTGCTGTTCTTTGGTAGCTCCAATACATCTTTTTGAAATTTGTCAGAATTCTCTGCCATTCTCTCCATCACTGCCAACTTTTTCTCCTCAAATTAGACAAATCCATACATTTTTGCAAGTTGTACAATACGTTTGTCGTCAAATTTCTGATGAAAATAAGTGCACAGAAGAACGATTGAAAACGATATCAAGAAAATTGAGATCTTTTGTTGGTAAATTGGTTGGGGTGAAGTGCAACTACTTTACAGTTTTGATCAACTCCATGAAGATTGACTAAATGGAGAAGGAGAAACCGAATACAGTCGGAATAATACCTATATAATGTTCTATATTGCTATATTGTTCGCCAAGAAACCTAGTAACAAAATATTCACCGATCGTAAAGAAATAAATTAATTAGTATTAATGTAATTTTGAGGGGTGTGGCCTATACCCGCAGGCCATAGCCTCCATAGACTTAATTTCTTGAAGTCTATTTCAAAACTAAACAAATTTTAAGATTGAATTATCCACAAAATTTTATGTATATTCCAAGCTGTGTTTATAAAATCTTAGTTCAAGGCGCATTAGCGACTATTCCTTTAGAAATATTACAGAGCATCATACATGTAAGACTTTAAGAAAATTACAATGGAAGACTTGATACATGCCCTTCAACCATCATCTGATCCTTTTAAATCTATTCTATTCGTCATTAACTTTTCAAAAAAAAAAAAGTTATATTCGGCTCGGACGAAGTTTGTACCCCCTGCAGCACGTTCTTCTAACTACTACTAAACTATATAGATGTCCCATTTCGACCAGACTTAGTGAAATCATGGCAAAGCATACCAAACTAACATGTACATTTTTGGAGGCGATTCCATTTAAAGCCAAAAAGTTTTTCTCACTGGAACTTCTTTTTTGATCGATCATTCATACTACAGCTATCTGCTATGGTAATCCGATTTTGACAAAACTTTTTTAGAATTCTGTAAAAGTATATAACATAAATATATGCCAACGTAAAGGACGTTTTCATTTACAACAAAACATTTTTTCTCAACAAAACTAGTTTTTCTACCGATCGTTCCTACGACAGCTATATGTATGGACGTTGACGTATAATGCACAGTACGTTCAAGTGGCCCTTGCGACACCAAGCCGAAGTCTGTTACCCGCCAACCCCAGGCAAGATAGCAGCCCACGACAAGAAAACCGGATTGAAAAGTGCAAAATAATGTTAAGTACGGGACAAATGAGTTAAAATATAGGTTTTTAAAGCAGGAAGAGAAAGTTCCGAATTGATTAAGCGGTAGAGTTTGTTGTAACCAGCACAGAGGACACGAAACGGTTCATGCAAGGCATAGTTAGTAGTACAATGTTTCAGAGATAAGGGGACAAAGTTACGGGACAGTCTACAAGGTACATTAAGATTAATTTGGCTAACCAACTCCGATGAGTCGATTTCGCCTGTAATTAGTCTATGTATGAAGATAACACCAAGCATAACTCTACGGTTAAGTAAGGAAGGCAGATTAATTAAAAGTAGTCTACTATATGATATGTTCTTCCGATCCTGTTCATGTTTAATGGGATTTCACAATACCCTAGAAGCTTAAGATCAAAACTTTATCGCGATACCTATTTATTACCACTTGATATTAATTTTTTCTCGCCAGATTGGCCATTTCGCTTGGTACTAGCTCAGCAGCTCGCTGTTGTCACCTTTCTTATGAATGCATTTTTTAGAGCTGACGGGCACTTCCCCTTTGTTCCAGATATCATTATACGCAGCTGTCAGTCGTCAAACAAAGCAGACTCAATACTCGATACCAATCTTTCAATACTAAGTACTCGATACTCTCTACTCGATACCAAGCATTCAATTCTAAGTACTCCGTACTTGTTCGATACATATTCGTTACACTGTAGGTAATACTCAGAACTCGATGCTAGGTAATTCATGCTAAGTACTCGATTGACAGTATTTAATACTCAATTCTCGATATCACATCATCATCAAAGGGCTTCCCAAAAAATACGCCATCGAATTAAAAAATGTCTTACATCAACAATTTACTTGAATTCAGTACTCGATTAATAGAATATTATAACGCTTTAAGAGTACATAAATGGTTGATTCAAGAATGTTTACTTTTATTTTATTAATATTAACGATCGTTGCTTTCTCATTTTAAGCAGATCAACCAGTCTTTTTTCCTGAGTGTAACTAAACGCTTGTGTCTCACATATTTCTCATTTCTCGATACACCTTATTCAACAGTGCAATCGTTTCGCAGATGACCACATCAGTTGACTAAAATATTTTCCCACAAAACCTAGAAAAGCTTTTTTATCTTCATACATTTCCTGATAAAAGCCATAACTTAAGTTTTTCAAATAATTTTCATTTTATTTTAAGTTGCAGCTTTTGTTTATAGTTTGAACATTTATTCACAGAAGTTTGTTTAGCTTCGTGTCTAAATCGCTTCCCATGCTCCTAGGACATTTCCTATTGTTGACATTTATT
Organism: Lordiphosa collinella; assembly: GCA_018904265.1. Classification (NCBI taxonomy): domain Eukaryota; kingdom Metazoa; phylum Arthropoda; class Insecta; order Diptera; family Drosophilidae; genus Lordiphosa; species Lordiphosa collinella. The sequence goes on along the minus strand of JAEIFV010000592.1, from coordinate 143,838 downwards.
CGCACAATAAACGGAAGGCAGGCCAAGCCAGCAGGCAGGCGAATGGAAGATGGGAAGACGTGCAACAGCAACGGCAACGACATTCAATAAAACGTTTGGAAATATTGCGGGGCGAGAGAGAGAACGAGTGAGTGGGTCACGTGGATGGTAACTCGTCTGGAACTCGGCGAAATGAAATGAAACGAAGCGAAGCGAGGCGAAAGAAGCGCACAGAAATATGCAATTTCACCTCAATCACAGTTGTAAAAACAAACAAACAATGGGTAAGTGCTCAGCAGGGGTTAGTCCTCATTCCGATTGCACTGGCCGCCTGCTCCTGCTCCGGCTCTTTGCTCCATGTCATGTGAGCCACATGCTGGTTGATTCAGTTCGCTGCGACACATTTTCCACCGTATCATTTTGCCAAGTGAGCGAAAATGCAAAAAGGAGAAAAATGCAATAAGTAAAACGTAATAACTGCTCCAAGCAGCAGACCTGTCCCAGGGTTCGATGGTGGACCCGCAGTGCGGGAAGCACTTGCAGTTTCTAAGCCCAAAGCTGAGTAAATTTGCTAAGCAACGAACTGTATTTATTTATGAAAACTGCAAAAACATGTAAAGTGCTTCCCATACTCCAGAAGCAGGGCGGGAGCAGATTTATTTGCTGACATCAAAAAGTATGAGAAGCAAAATGACTAAGCTGAGTTTAACTCCTAAATTTGTCGCAAAAGTCGCAATAGATTTACAATAAAATCCCTCAGTTTTTTGTGCCGCTTGTGCACTGCTCGATTGGCAATTCAAATCCCTTAATCTCTAAGTTTGCTATAATATCTCTCGATTTATTCGTACATAATAAAAAATACCAGTTTCATTTTCGTTTGCTGCACAATTAGAAAAATCCAAAATTAAAGATGAAAACTCAACAGAAAACAGAGAAAGAACTTGCTTAGCAACATCAAACGGAAAACGGAAACTTGGTAGAAAATTGCATAACTAATCGCATAGAAAGCCCAACTTGAGCAAGGCCTCTCCAAAGTGAGGCTTCTGCAACTGAGCTGGCTGTGGTTCCCACTGGAGCAACTGTTCAAAGTTATAGCGTAGTACAGGTTTGCCTCGGTTCTGATACTGCGGATAAGGCATAGCCAGTTGATTGAAGTTTGGTTTGGTAAGAGTATAATGTGTTAGATTGCCGCGTCGTTGTTCGCCAGGGGGCACCGGGACTTGAGCAGCTGGAGGAGTGTATCTGGGTATAAAATCCGTTGGCCCAGTGTTGTAGGCTCGCTGACTATTTTCATTCTCCTTGTTCTGCTCCTGTTTGGCCTTGCATTGCTCATCCCACTCCTTGACGGTGGGTATATAACGTTTCTTTGGCTTGGGCGGCTCTGGCTTCTTTTCGGTGACGTCCTGCAAACATATATAGCGTTTGGGCTGAGCAGCAGTCGGGACTGCCGCGGCATGCGTCTTTTGTTCTTGCACTTCACGACGCATCTCACGCAAGACACGCTCAATGCGCTCTCTCTTGGCCACACGTAAGCGATCCACACGTTCGCGTTCTTCGGGATTAAAACGCACCGGTGAGTGCGAGAGATGTATTATCGATGTGGGTTCAGCTTCACCATCTTGGATTTGACTGGTGCCACTCATGGGTACCAAGGGTTCACGCATGCGTCGCTGTTCGGCAAGTCTTAGAGCCTCCAGTGCCACTTTACGTTCTTGCTCGCGTCGCTTCTCGTCATTCTCAGCACGCTTCTCAGTGGGAGACTTTTCCTTAGCTTCCGACTCCAACTCCTCACTGCTAAGCTTTTCCTTCTTGGCACGCTTCACGCGTGGCACTATCTGATAATCATCATCGCCCAGTAAAACCACCTGGGCACTGCGAGAGGCTTTAAGATAAGATTAGTTTTAAAACCACTTCACTCGAAGATCATTCTTACCTGATCTGGTGGTAGTTGACTCTGCGCGTTTGGGAAAACCCTTCCAGGGCAATGTGAATTTGCTCTTCTGCTTCCCCTCATCCTTGGCCTCGAAATAACGCTTCAGTGCATTGAGATCCATTTCAGCTGGTTCCGCTTCAACTTGCTTTGAGAGTGGCACAAACTCAGGTGCATTTAAGTTAAGCTGAGACTGTTCAGCTTTCATGCTATCTTCCTCGTTGTTGGCCTTAAAATGTAGTTCGGGCCAAGGAGACTTCAGGATTTCAAACAAAGCGCGACTCTTGATCAAGTTGTGCATATTGTTGGCTAATTTTGTAATCCTTACCAGGTTGTCGGACAGTATAATATATAAATAGCAAGGCAGATTACTGTGGGGGCTGTTGTTGTTAACGTTAGTTATCTATAAATATTATGTGGGGACGTTTGACTGCTGAGAAATGGATGCTGAGATCGAAAATTGTAAGTCAGAATTTGACTGGAAAATATACACCAGCAAGCACTGTGACGTGACTTAAAATATGTATGTAGGGTGACTGATAAATTTGGATATCCAAAACTAATTTTGCTTATCTGAATTAGGGGTGAATTGAGCAAAATCTCTTCCCAAAATACTAGAGACTTGAAACCAACCGAAAAAGATTTCTAAGACACCGAGAGCTGGTTTTGGGTTAGAATTTTGTTGGAAGAAATTTCTGGGACTCCTGCGATTGACTGCGTATTTCCCGATGTACGCAGACAATACTTAAATCACGCGTGGCTGACAGAATGAGCCAATTTGGCTCTTTGCCAGGCGACTTGGTATCATACAAGCCGATCGATACATTCAACGATGCCAGCGAAGCTGTAAATTATCCTACAAAGATTCAGAACTCACAAGATTTTCTAGGCATGTCACCACACCGACTACGACTGAAGTTGGACCATTAAATTGGAGTACATCTAGCTTACGACTGAGAGTAAGCAGGAAAATCAAGCAGCGATTTAGTTAGAATAAGGTGTGTACCGCCAAAGTGCGCTCAGGATTACTTCTGTACATCGTATGGTGGCAGAAGATGCTGCATTGGCTATTGCCGAAACGGTTCCACTAAGTTAGCTGTACACAGAAGCAAAAAAGTTGAGTGGCTCAAGTCAAACAAACAGTGGTACACAGCTGCTCGAAGCGAGGCAGCGGAACATCGATTCCGATTCCGAAATTATTGCCATGGCCGACTAAGGTGAATTTTCACGTAACTTAACTCCTTAGAAGACATGGCTGTTTTAGGATCTACCTGAAATGAGCCGGCCATGATGTTAGGGAGGGGTGCACATGCTGCGAAGAAGGTCCTGTGGAGAACGCTAGACACATCTTGCTCGTGTGTGAAAGGCTTCACACTAAACGTCAGAATTATACAGAGTGATGGGCGGCGATATAGCCGAAGATAATTTAGTCCCATTCTAATGTCAAAGGAAAGCTGGTAGGCAGCTCTTTGGAGACTGGATTTGCAACCCACAAGCAGGAAGTAGGCGGGTCATCAAATCTGCAAAGCAATGCCATGCAGCCTTCCCGCAGGCTTAAGATTTTTCTGAATAACTTTCTGTATCATGGTCTCAAAGTGCTTATGTAAATATAGTAGTTTTAAAGTTAATAAGGTATGAAATCTCCGTCGGAACGGTAGAATCTTACGTCGGAATTTGAACCCACCACGCCTAGGCAATGTCCTGCGATTGGCCATAAAAAAAAGTTTGAAAAACTATTAAATGAAAAATTCTGAGCCAAAAATTCTAATGATTTTCACTGAATTCAAACGAATTCAGATTCCTATTATATTAGGCATTCGAAATGACAAACAATAAGTTGCAAGGCCAAGCGATGTCTGCTTGTAGCTTAGACTTGGGCACCCCATATTTTTCACAAGTTCAATTATATGTGGCATGTTCTCGCGTGGGCAAACCATCAAGCTTATGTTGGCTAAAAACGGACTGTCATAATATATCGTACACTTAATTATTCTTTGAAATTAACATTGGTTTTCATTATTTCATTTTTCATTAGAGTACAAAATATTTTCCTATTTTCTCTTTACACTTTTAGGAGATCAAACAATGAATTCGTTAATGAAATATGTACATTAAATGGTGTCGGGTCAAGCAGCCAAAACAACATAATCATTAATTCGTCATTAATCTCGTGATGCAATTTAACGTAGCTAAAATTTATTGCTTTGTTTTGCTTCTTGCCCACGATGTCGCTTAGACACAAACATACACAAACACACACACATATTCGGGGGTGTCCTGGGAATCTCTAGAGATTTGGCTTCGGTTGGTTTGAAAATCACTAGAGAAATCTGTCGGTGTCCCAGAACTTCGAAAGTCGTGTTCGAAAGGTGCGTGTTTAAGATTATGGGCCTACTACAAAAACAGTGATATATTGCGTGGGTTCGTGAAGTCGCTAGTGGTTGGTTATGGTATTGGCTGGTTTGTGTATTGGTTGGTTCGCCAAAATCTCCCAACAAAATTCGAACGGTTTGAAACCAGCTGAAAGAGATTTCTAGGAAACCGAGATCTGCATTTGGGTTAGAATTTGGTTGGAAGAGATTTCTGGGACACCGCCGATTGTAAAGTTGTAGTTGGCAGCGTCTGTGCTGATCGTATTCTCTCGCTCTATGCAAATGCCATATGGGCCTAGCCTGCCCTATGCATAGTCAGTCTCTAATTCGATCTTCAAGAGATAAGTCGTTAATCACATCTCGCGCAGAATAGTTGCTAATTCGAACTTGAAGCAAGCGTACTGCTTAATTGCTAGTTGAAAGTTGCAGAATACACTCGGTAGTTCAGTTAACTAGCAGACTTTTTGTCCCATCTCAACACGCACTTTTGGTTATCTCGTTTCGCCGCAGACTCTGTCACAAGTCTAGCTTTTTTCGCATTAAACTATTGAAAACTGTTGTTTTATTGAACTATTGTTTGCTAAACAAACTAACAGAAAGCTTGTTGGTCAAATATCGAACACATGTTCAATGTGCATTTTTTTATATGGAAAATTTAAGGTCATACTGGTGCCTTATTAGCTAGTCTATGGTGTATATTTACCGAGAAAAGAAAAAAAATTTAAAAGTTATTTTTTAATGGACGCGACGGGGCTCCAAAGTTTTTTATATCACTCATACGCAGTGTAGCCTTTCAACTTTATATATTTTTGTAGTTGGCGTTGATTTTTAACAAAATGTTTTCGTACTTTCAAAAGGTTACTCTGATTTAAACCAAAATTTGCAAAGCATAAGGGACAATTCCAGAAAAATCGATTTAAACTAAAAATATGGGAGAAATAAACTTACTCTTAAGACATGTTTCATAACACTCAAAGGTACCTTCGAGAATCGAGCACACAATTCAAAAAATGGTTTTTTTGACCAAAAACTAAGACAAAATTTATTTGGAGAACTACGTGGAGGACTAACATGTGGCTGATCAAAGCAACTCATGTATTGAGATATGACCAATAAAAAGCATTTTGATGCTAGCCGGCACTTGCAACATCTGTGTTGGAGAGACCTTTCGATATCCATTTCCCCAAGCCCAAGTGCACTCCTTCGTTTGCTCTATCTGCGGAAATACTTCGTTTTTTTCGTGTAGCGAGCGACAGCACAAGGTGTTTCGTGTGTCCTATGTATACATAGACCACACCGATGTTACGGAACCTTAAGAGTGGGTCCGCTTCCTTAAAATCAACCGACCTTTCCCTTTCCTATCAGTGCCTGATGACTTTGGAACAAGCTTTCGGAAAAGCCTTGTTGAAAGGGAGAAAAACTGCGGACTGTTATATTGTTGGGGGATTTGTCGCTTGGGACTCTCTGGCATCAGATAGCAAACAACCTGTGGGGGGATTCTTGACTTATCCGAACCATGAGAACCTACAGATACATATTTAATTAGTCGTCCTTAGGCATGTCTTAGGATCGTTTTTCCATTTCATACTTAACACGAAAGTCGGCATCTTAACGCAGTCGACTGTCGACCTCATTAAAAAATTGGTAAATTTTGTTTAACAAAATCGAATACCTTGCCAGACTTTCATAGCACAGCATCTCATTGTGGCAAGATTTGATTGCAGAATTCGAGGCGTATACGCAATTTTTCAAGCAAATAATACCGAGTTTATTTTTTTTTTGCTTGAAATTTTATTATTTTTAATTAAAATGGAACCTTTCTAGGGGGCGCCGTTACTAAATTTCAATTTTGCCCTTAAAAACAGCACCCTAATATGTACATATGTACATCTGAAAACATTACATGTAAACATAACCCCAAATTTCGTGGCCTCTTTATTAGGAAATAGAGTGGAATAATTCGCAAAAACAAAAGCTAGTAAATAAGCTTACTAGTTCAACAAATAGAGAATATAAATGGATGGATTTCTTTCGGTTTCTCGGCGGTCAGCGTCTACTGCGCTCCATTCTTCTTTCTGTCGTAGACCCCATCCCCACACATTTTCAATTCATTAATGGCAGAACAACTTTTACCGGGTCAGGTAGCATTTTATATTTATTAATCGCCACAATTACTTTAAGTAACGCTTGACTTGATGGGAGAACTTAAAGTCAACATTCAAAACCCTTTTGGTTTATTATCTTAAAATTAGTTTCGAGGGATTTGAACTAAGTTGTGTTACGCGTGACGTAATGTTACTTGCAATTCATCTGATTAAAGCGAAGGTAAACTTACTTGATATTAGTTTTACATAAATAAGTCATAAAATCTTGCTTAAGTTACGCGTGGCGTGACGGCTGGAACTGAATATATTATAATACCGGTGTCTTAGTCCTTGTAATCAGTTTCTTGCTGCTATAAACTGCACTCCACAAACTACCTAAACCGCATTGAGTATTGTGTCCATATCAAATGTCAGCCACACACCAAAGTTGACTTTCCACTGACCACCGACCTGGTAGCGCTTTAAATGGTACAAAACAGCCACATTTCTCCCTGAAAATGATGCCGCTGGTGCATTAGACATGTGGCACACGTAAACACTTAGCTGCGGGTGGGGGAGGAAGGTGGATAAAAGGATTAACCAGGTTGAAGGCAGACAGTTAGCAGGTGCTTGTTGACTTACTTAATTTTTGCAGCTGTTTCATTGCATTTGCACCTCGCTCTAAATTAGGGTGAAAATGATTTGGCTGCTTGCCAAAGCTGGTCACGAAATGTCACAGTATCGTCCAGCATCGAAAGGGTCAACACACAGCAACATGTTCATAATATGCGCTAATGTGCATAATGTAAGCGAATGAAAAAGGAGAGACACGCACACGTGTCACACACTCACACCCACCACCCTTCCAGACAACACGAAACAGGCAATTTAACAAGCCATCAACGTTGATGGCGCCGACAATGATGCTGATGATGACGCCGTAGCCGTGCCTAGGCAATAACAACTAACAAAACAACAACTCAGCAATATTCCTTGCCAGTTGACAGGCACATTTCAACATTTCAACAATTTAACAGCCTGTGGAACGGGCGCACACAATATTTAAATACCATTTTATCAACCGCAACCTGCTGATCCTAAGTGTACAATTTCGGCCTGCACTTTGCACCGGTTTTGCATAACGGAAACGAAAATTAAGCCAATTCAAGATGCTGCACGGACAACTGTCACGTCGCTGTCATACCTGCTGACTTTTGGATGCTCACGTAGTGCCCGCACACACACACACACACAAAAACGGAATGCTTAATGCAAAACTTTTTGGCCCCAAGTACACTCGTACATGCAATATTTATATGACGTATACGACGTGTGGCACTGTAGCCCGGCCGCAAGTTTCACCAATAAGTGGATTAATTAGTGTGACAAAGTGTTTGCCAATTGAGCTGCCATCTCGAGGCCAGGACCAAGCAACTGACACTGAACAAACTTGCGGCCCTTTAATCAGCTTACACACACGCACACACACACATATACAGAGAGTAAGAGAGAGGAGATCCAGGATCAGAAGCTGGCAAGTGGCTTAAGCAGCTTTTGCCCTAAAGTCAACCACAAAGTGGAATCACATAGTTTTACTTGCTTTTCATTTTTTCTCTGTGTTAAAATCATAAAAATTTTTGTTGCATTAAAAAGGATAGAAGGAAAAAGCACTGCAAAAGTTACTGCAAAAATTAGTCCCAAGAGTTTGAATAACATTTCTATTCAAAAAGAAGCATCTTAAGCCATTAATAGAAAATCTTCTAGAGAATCCTGAAACTGACAAGTAAGAGTTACGGAGTAGGTCCTATTCAATACCCCTGGTTCTCAGGTACCATTCAGCTCCCGTAATGCGTGTAAGGACTTTCGTCTGGATTACTGTAATCTTTCTCAGATGAGACTGCCTTGACATGGTGTCCAAAGGTCAGTCTTCTGGCCAGTGTCACCTTGAGGTATTTAGTTATGGGCTGCTTTATGCTCCATAAGCTGAACGAGCAAGAATACTACCGGGCAGGTCTCTCGACGGGTGGAATAAGTCACGAACACTTGTCCGTGTTTATGGCAATGTTCCATACAGTGATCCAGTTGCTAAACCTATTCAGTTACTCCTGAAGGGCATCTGTGGCTGAGTATATGCATTTGTTACGGGCAAGTACAGGCTCTGGGCATATCGTGAGAAAATAGGGAGTATAGCGTAGGGCCCAATAAGCTACTCAGCCCGAATGGTTCTTGTTTGGGATGCCGCTCCGTCCTGTGCTACCTCAAAGGTAGAGTCCGTCAGGAAGCACTTGATTAGCAGGTACAGTTGGGGCGGAAGGAGTATTCTTGATCTTCGAGAGCAGACCTTCGTGCCACAAGGTAAGCTGACACTACACTCAAAAAAATCAATCCAAACGGGATTACATCAATCCGAAACAGGATTGAAAACAGGGTAATCCCGAATATTCTTAAGCCGATCCGAAAAAGATTGATTTGATCCCACTTTTTCAATACTGAAAAGATCAAATTTATTCCGCGGTAATCCTATAGAGATCAAATTAATCAAAAAATTCGAGCTCAATTTAATCCCAAAGCAGGATCGCTTATAGCTTTTGTTCGAGATTAATTGGCTCCCAGAGAGATTTCTCAATCTTTCCTTTCTTCCTGCATTTACCAAAGGACTCCCACCGACACCAGTTTTGGTATATTTAAAGCTTCTGAAAAAACAAAGAAATATAAATATTAATATAGTCTTGTCTGGGACTCGAACTCACAAACCTTGCAGCTTTCCACTGAACACGAATGGCATGGCATTTTATCGCACAGCACCATATCACATGATTGTCGTCCTTTATCTTAAATGCTACTTATACTTTTCTGCTATTGTTCCTAATTTATGAACATTGTGATCTCTAAAGGGATTTAGGTAAGCACATTTGGAATAAAACAAGCTCGAAAGGATTGCGCCAAGCCTTAAAAGATTGAATTGAGTAAAGAATCACGTTTTTTTTCTGTGTGTTTTTCTGTCTGTACTCTTTCCCGATATACTCTTCGAGGATGTAGTTGACTACTCGATGTTATTGTTCGGAAGTTCCATGGCTCAGTCGGAAGCCAAACTGGAAATCGGGTATGACTTTTCGAATATATCGTTCATCGCGAATTCTTCGAAGGATACAGCGCTCGAAGATGTTTCCAAGGGTAGATAGAAGTCTAATCGGCCGATAGGAATCAAGGCAGGAGGGTGGTTTTCCACTCTTGTGAAAGAGAACTATTCTGGCTTTCTTCCAGGGTGATGGGAAATGGTTTAGTCTCAGAGCCGCGTTGAAAATTGTGAGGACTTTATTTGAAGTCTCACGGTGGGGGTCAAGGGTTAAGAATAAGTACCTATAGATATATATATATATAAATTGTTAAGTATAAGTCTAATGTATGACTAATGTTAAGATTATGGGAATAAGTGCACGTAAGGGATAAGTATGGGGATGAGGGCCGGCAACCTAAGGGTTAAGAGCTGCGGCGAATTGGCTACAGGAGCTGAGGGGCGAAGTGGAGGAGCACGGCGTAACGTTGCTGAGAGCACCAGAGCGGAGAGAGTTCCCGTTGGATTGGAGCACCGGAAAGGGACAGCAGGATGGGGCCAGTGACAATGGAATTTTCCATTGAGCTGGCCGCGCATGGCAACAACGGGACCCAAGAAGCCGATGCAAAAACCAAGGCGCATGGCAACAACGGGACCCGAGAGACCAGTGCAAAACCAATGCGCAGCCGAGTCCGAGTCTGGGAAGCCTATAAAAAGGGACTCGCTGCTGGGGACTGGGTCAGTTACGTGAAAGTCAGAGTGCGAGTCATTTTAACCCGAGTGTTCAGTCCCCAGTGCGCGGTTTACAAGCGAGTGCGATTTCCCAACGCGAGTGAAGGCGAGCCAGGAGTACATCGAGGGACGCCCAGGAACCAAGGAGCCATACCGGAAAGGTTGCAGAGTGAGTGCTGGACGACTGAAAAGTTTACCATCGAGTCGGACAAGGTTCACGAGTGTCGGCGGACTGTGTGAAATTGACCAGTGAAGCCAGGACGAATCGTGTAGCCAACGTGACGGGTATAAGTTCAGACGGGAAAACCTAGACCTACCAGAAAGCGAGCTGTGCGGTTCCTAAAACGAGAGCCGACGAGTTGTGCGACTTTGCCAACGTGTCAGGGCGAATCGTGGTGCCAGCGGTGTCTGTAGGCAACTAGGCGAGCCAGCCGGAGTATAGGTTAAGCATCAGGCTAAGCCAATATAGCGTGTAAGCCGTAAGCTAAGTCCTAGTTCTGTAAGCAATCCGTAGTTGTCAGTAGGATTTTAAGGCCAATAAACCGGCAAGAAACGAAATCTAAACTGTCTTCTCATTTCAATACCAATTCCACATTTATAAATTTGTTGGAGCGATCCACGACTGCCCTGAGCAGAAGCCGGCAGATAAAAGGTTCTTTACAAGATAAGCACCAAGACCAATATGACTTTGTCAGGCAGGAGCTTCATTGACCTGTTGTCAATGATGTCAATGCCTGGGGTCTTACGTATCACGATATCCTTCATTTCCCCTTTCACCCCAGGGAAGGTGATTGGTGAAACAGAGAGTGCTATTTGGATGGGGCTATCGAGGGCATCTGAGACTAGTTGGTTCCGGCGGGCCGAGCAGGTTTCGTATGGCTGGCACCGATCTTCTAAGTTCAGGGCAAAAGCTTCCACTCAGTCCAGTGATGATTTAGCCCAAGAACCATTTTTTTAAAAAAAAAAATTTTTAAACAGGACGTTGACCTGGGTTTAAAATGCTTATTTTTAAAATCAAAATTTAGTTGGTTGGTGTTCCCGAAACATTATTCAATGCAGTTCACCTGAAACCAAATTTAGTTTGATTTGATTATCGGTGGATCAGATCCCTAATAGCTAAAGGCTCATAGAAATAAAACATTTTCCGTCCACAGCTGCACATTTTGAAACAAATATCAAAGTCAGCAACAAAACGTCAAGGGTATTCTGCCAGTGTCAGCTTGTTGACAAATACCGCATCGACTTGCCTTGACTGTGGCGCACACACACAAAGGACAGGAAATTGAATAAAATTGCCATGTTATGATTATAGAAAGGAAGTGCACAAGTCACAGAGAGAGACAGAGAGAGAGCGAGCGCAGGCGGTGGGGCATGAAAGTCTTTCACTTGACGCAATTGGCTGTTAACTAACTGCCAACTGATAATGAGGAGCAGTTGACAAGCAAAATAATAATTTGCTGTGGCCACTTCTTTCCTCCAGCATTGGCTGCTGTACGTTACGGCCATAATTAAATTATAATAATTATTATAATTATTATTTCGTTGCAATGGAAGCTCAGAAAGTCAGATTAAATATCGTGGCCAATTCTTTGGTTTCTGCACATTTTTTTTGCTGTTGTTAATTTTAATTTTATTAAACAACAGCAGGCACTTTACACATCAATAAAGGCCACGGTTTGGGATTCCCAGACTGCAACTTCATGTGATATAAATTTGCACCAAATAAAAGGACAGAACAGGAGCTGTGGCAGGATGCCCCGCGGGCCCTGAGCGTAAAAATATTGACATGTGGCAATGGCCGGTGATGGAGGAGCAGAGGAGTATCATATGACCAGAACCACGAACAGACATGGTTGCTGCTGCTGTTGTTGTTGTTGTTGGTGTTATTGTTGCTGGTCCACCGCCGCGCAAATAAAGCGGAAAATTGTGTGTTTTCACGTTGTTTGTTGTCTGTTCAAAAAGTGGGAAAAAAGAATGGAAAATGGAAAACACAAACAATCAAATGCAACTCTCTCTCTCTCTCTCTTCTGTGTGTTAAAGTGACCTTTGGCTTTTATTGTCGCCAACATTCCTCATACAGTTTCCATTTTGTTTATTTCCAGCCTCAAGCTGTTGCGTTAATTGCATATTTAAATTTATGCTGTTAATTGCTGCCCCACCCAATGGTATTTCACTTGGCTTTTAACTTATGTACGGTACATACTTATATGCATATGGCAGCCAATTCCCTGTCCACACTGATGGACTGACTGCAGCCTTGGGACTGAGCATTTTATATATTCCATTGTCCATTTGGCCGAGACATGTGAATGGCGTTGAAATGGGCGGTTAAAGCGCCATTCAAAGTGACTGCCAAATGACAGGCATTCCCTGGGTGTACATTTTCAGTGGAAAGTTAAATCAATTCTACAGAAATAAACAGTTTTGCAGGCCCATACGAAAGGCATTTGATATTCTGAGTTTTCTCTCAACTGAAGAGGTTAAGTGGTAATGAGGCCAGCGAAGGGTTGAAAGGGATATGTTAGTTGGCACATCAAAGATGAACGTTTCGAGCTGAAGAAAGAAAAGTTGTTGATCTGATTCTCTGACCTGAATCCAGAGTTCCTTCTGATTTTGTTTAATTTTGAATATTTAGACTTTCGAAATGAAGTTTGTTAAGTCACTAACTTCTTAATTTCCTCCGTAATAACTTTAAATAAACTAAGCCCTTCCATTGTCTAACATGAACTCCCTGCCACTTCCTTCAGTTAAAATAAATTCTCTCTACATAAATGCAGCTACAAATTGCCAAAAACACCTTGTTCAAAGTTAGCTTACACAATCCTTTAGGCACTTTTATCCCCTTCCTTAATTTCAAGGCATAAAGTTTAAGATTGCAACAATTACAACACAACTAATCCAGTCCCACAGCATTTCATCAGAAGGCCACAAATCGACAATAGCCTCAAAGTGAATTCGAATTTAGCCACTTGCCAGCCCAGTTTCTTATTATTTTACTTTTTTTTGTTGTTGTTAAGTTGGTAATGCCTTCTCCCCTGTCCCTTTGTCTCACTCTCCATGTACATTGTGCACAGCAATTTCCATTAATTTTGTGTGCAACTCAACTGAAACGTAAATGAACAAAGGAGCTTGCCTTCAGGTGCTGCAGCACACAACGATTGAGCCGGAGCAGCTGGAGAAGGGCCAAATGTTTGCCATTGATAAAATTTACTAAGCCAAAGGCATCTGTGCATGGTCTGAAGACCATGTTTGAGAGACGGCCGCCCAAGGCAAAGCTAGAACAAGAGACTGGGGCAGCAGCAGAAGCTATCAGCGGCAACGGGTGTTGATTGTGCTAAATAACTGCACAACAATGGCCTAAGTACGCTGATAGAAAAGTAATGAAAGGACGAAGGGGGGCGAATGGGTGAGGATGAGACTTGATTGGTAGCCCAACAAAGGCTAATTCGCTGGCTGGCTGCACTACGAATAATTGGTAAAAGTCAGAGCTAGAAAAAAATCAACGAGTTTAAATTGAGTGGCACAGAATGGCCGTTGCTGTTATACTCTTACTAAGAGGGAAGTAGAGTTTAAGAATACAAGTTGTTCAATATAAACCTCAATTTTACAGAATATAGCCATACAGGTTCTTGATCCTATAAAAGGATTTTATTCTTCATTAGCATAGACAGAAGCGTCGATATCCGATAAACTGAAAGATCTTCTCCGCCTCTCAAATTGTAGGCAATTAGTTCAGTATTGAAACAAATATTTAATCATACTGGGGTTTCTGCTGCGACTCACGGTACATTTCATTATACACATTTTTAAGGCGGCCACGTTACCAAGGTTTACGTCCAGGTCGTATCTGCAGCTTGCTGACAAGCCTTCAAGAGCAGTGTTACCTAATCTGCACAATCGATGTTAAGAACGCTTGAAACTCAGCTAACTAGACCAAGGTCCTGCAGACACTAAGCAACCGCAGAGTGTCTCAATACCTCATGCTGTACAGTTCCATGCAGGATCAAGTGCCCCAAGGCACCGTGCTGTCCTACACCAGAGACATTTAACACGAATGCCAAGCATGAAATCTGCTTCAATTGTATATCTTTTTCCTATTGATTTTTTAAGTCGAAATCTGCTCGAATACAAGAAGACAAACGATCTCGACTTCGAGCTTGTGGGCGATGGTTGTGCTGGGAGGCTTAAGCGGAGAGCGCTATCAAAAAATGAGAACAATTCTCGCTCTCAGCGAGCTGCAGCCAGCTTCGATGTTGTCAGCCAGCAATTGAATACGAAAAGGGGAAGAGTAGACCTGCGAGAAAAGTAAGTGGAAAGTTTAAGTCAAAAACGTAAAACTTTAAAATGTGAAATGGAAGACGACCAAAATGAGATTGTCAGTCAATCTTCAGAAGCTTGTAGAAGTGCTAAATTATTAAAATGTATAGTGAGAGTACTAAAATTTACATACACTCAAATTTGCAAAGAAAAGAAGCGGCCACTCCTTTTAATAATTGTCGCTATTTGTTTAAAAATTTGTGGAGTTTATCTAAGCGCATGAATTTTCACAAAATGCTTATGGGTATATGTAATTGTGTGTAGAAAAATAGGTAGAAATCGAAATTGAAATCAAGACCTTTCATGCTTACAAACAAAAATATCTATTCTTGGATCCAAGAAAATTCATTGCTGATATGAAGCAGACTAAATTTAAAACCAAGAATTTTCGTCTCGAAAATCCAAGCATGATTCAGTATTTTCTGCTTGGGTTCAAGCATATTCTGTCTTAGCGTATTTTTGACATCAAAACTGCTTGATATCAAGCACGATCAGCTTGATTTTTTTCTCTGAATGTACATGTACGATTGAGTTCTGAGACTACGCCTGCCTAATGGGTGCTCATTGGTTTGCTTTGATGACGATATAGCTCTTGTGACGGTTTCAAAACCATTGGGAGAGATCAAGATGACAAAATAGAATGGGCATGCTAGCCCAGCACAAGACAGCAAACGTCCTCCTAAGCTGTGGGAAATAAGTTGAAACGGCAACGTTTCGGGTGAGTTCTATCACGATCGAGTCACAAACAGCCACCAAATATCTTGGAGTTATGCAGTACGTTTTTGCCAAAGCAGTAAAGGCGACAACCGCTGTAACAAGAATGAAGGCAAACTCCTGAGGGCCAAACCAACGAAGCATCATAGCGAGTATGGTCACCTCCAAAATGCTCTTTATGAAGAAAGCATCCTACCGTCGTCAATGCAAGTCGGTATATTGGCTGGGCGCCCTCAGATTTACCAGCTGTTTTTTGCACCATATTGAAGGAGACTGCTCTCTTTGTAGCTGTATCCATAGAACTGTTTGCAGCGAATAGATGGAGTGGTCGCACAGCACAGCATAATGGCAAAAGCAGATGGGACCGCAGAACAAGCGGTAGATGGACTAACCGTAATGCTTTGCGGCTGTACCGCTGGTGCGGAAACTACCATCTTCCTCACTCTTTACCCTCCCTTTTAATAGTCTTTACTTTCTGTATTTATACTAAGTGCCGATTTCACATCTTCTATAAAGCTGCTTTGTGACAATAAAACCTGAATTTACATTGTTATTTGTAAGTTTATGTGACATATAGGGCTATCTAGAAGATGTAAAATCGGCCCTAACTCCAATTAAATCAAATAAGTTCGAATGGCTTGGGACTTTAAAGCTTGATTGGAGTGGGATTTTCTGTAGATTGAGATTGAATTTGTAGGCTCAATCCGGGCTTACTCCGTGTGTCTGATATTGGAGCGTACCTCTTGGAATTTTTGGCAATTATAATGCCAAGTCTGTAAAGCGCTATAGATGAAGTAATGGCCGTCGAGCTTTGTGACTTTGCTATTAGCAAAGCATCTTGTCTCCGATAGGTCAAAACCAGGGGTGCCCGCGCTATATGCGCATGAGGCGCTTGCGCATAGGACTACCGCAAAACGAAATTGAAGCAACGACTTTGAATGTGTCTCTCTTCTCTTTCTCTCCTATGCTCTTGCGAAACTGAAGGCAACAACAATACGTGCAGACAGCGCTGTCGGTTTTGTTTTTGTAGTCGAGCCACAAGCACACACACACACAACCAGTTTTCTCTTTTGTTTTTTTGTGGTTGTTGTTGTTTCTGATTGTTGATTTTTTATCACAGTGCGTAAAAAACGCACACATATGAGGTATTTGGACACCTCTGGTCTAAGCATTTAATGTTATATCTCTCTGCCAGCTTCACCGAGTATTTTGCGGATCAGGATCATTCCTGGATTTAAATCGAGTTCACGCGCCTGAAACCATCCTTACACACACGCAAATACAATCGTCCACGAATACAATCAACAAGATTGCAATATTGTTCATTCTTTTTGAAACATGGAAACAAGTCACAGCGAAGAAGATCATAAAATTTCGATTACTTTTCAGTGTTGAGCCTTGAAGACGAAATAGTAGACCGAAAACTATTTCTTCGAGCGACTAAATCGGTTAATCGTGATGTTGACGAAGATGATCTTCACGACGAAATACTTTCTTTGTCGAAGACTATCCCTAAAAACAAACAAATTGACCTGTCCATATAAAATGGGTAAGCATTTTCGAATTCGTCCAATTGCGGTTAAAGTTTTGAAAAAGTTTTACCGGTTCAAATCAGCAATGCCTACGTGGAATAAGTTTTTTCAGTGATGAAGAATGCTTGAACCGATTTAATGAATCGAATGAGAGTCGAACTGCTGAAGGCAGAGCTTCTGACGAAATTTAATTTCGTTAGTTAGGCTGTTTATGCTGTTCCCTACGGAAGGCTGCCTTATCGTAGTGGAAGTGCTCAGTAGGTGTAAGGCGGTAGCAATCGCTACTGGAAGGGCCACTCATGCCATTAAGGCCAAGGTGGAGCACCGAAGCTTAAAGCCGTCCAAACCTGGCACCTGCACAAAGTGGAAGCTCAAGTGGAAGCACCGGCAACTGCGACGGGGACGGACTCTCCATTCACATCGATGGCAGCCAAAGCACCCGGGAACCCGCAGAAGACCATCACCTAAGTAGACCGCGCTCTTTCAAAAGGGGGACCCGATGGCGAAAAGGTTCGAAATTCCGTGCGTCATAGATCGGATGACTCGTCCAAGGATTCGAAAAAGAAGTGAAGTAGACTAGCAGATCTTCAAGATTGCTTAAGCTCAAGGCGAAACTTTAGGTGGCCAGTGTCAATGATTTCACTCGAAAGTAGCTTATCCTGGAGGGAGTCATAATGCAGACCATATTCGTTGTCCCAACACTCAACGAAGATCCGAGCCTGGCTTAGCTCTTAGGCAACAAGTGGTATAAGAGAGCTAAGCTCGAGGCTTGGGCTAACGTTGGGTTTTTAAGATTTCTCACATAAACAATAAACGGCGTTGAAGACCTGATAGGCACAAGCAAGGTTCTTGAACGATCGATCATGAAGGTATGGCTGGTACGTGACAAAGGAAGCGATAAGGATCTGCGAATCAGAATCTGTCGGGAATCCAAAAGCCTCAACCTGAAGAAGCAAGGCCATTTGATGCTTGGAATGCGATGCCTTCGGGCAGTACTTCTGAGTAAGAATGCTAATTCAAGAGAACAATAACTATTAGGGTGGTACAATATAATCTGCATCACTCCATTGTACACTCTGTTGAGCTACTAAGATTCATGGAGGAGGAGATGGTCGAACTTGCCCTCGTCCAGGAATATGAATCCTACTATACATAAACCATCAGCCTTGTTCTTAATTCCACTTCCGCAAAAGTTTTGTGATTTTAAGACCAAATCTAGTACAAAACCCGGTTTTAAATCATAGAAGTTTTGTGGAATAGAAATTGAGAACAAGGCTGTATTTGACCAATATTATCGGATCATAGTTTGAATAGAATCTTTAGACGTCTTTATACGGATTTAAATAAGGAAGTCCGCTTATCAGAATGTTGCTGATCAAGAATCGCTATAAATAGATTATAACTTCGAAAAAGTAATGTTTTTTCTTTGAAATGTCTTTCAAGTAACTCTCAAAATTTCTGCGGCTCATCATATTTCACTTCTTTTTAATATGCAACCAAAAATCTATTCCCTTTTCTTTCACTTAGTTTTCCTCTTTGTTCAGAAAATCTTCATACACTTTCAATGAAGTGTACCAAGTAAATCCCAAACAACATGAAGAAAATCGAAAAACAAAAGACGAAAATTGTGTAAAGTGGTTTTATGGGGCAACAAAATAGAAAAATAGGATTTACCACACACACAACACAGAGTCATCCCCCTCACTACCTTTGTTTGGCCCTACCCTGCACACTCGAGAACAGTGGGACTGGACGCCTTAAGGTTAAAGTAAAGATTGCAGCAGCGGCTCAAATGGATTTACGTGTTGCGAATTTTAATTAAACGATAAAAAAGGCAGCAGACTTTGCCTCACACTTGGCCCTGCCCCTTGGAATGGATGACCACTGCGCACTGCGTGTGCTTAGCTAAAATTTATGGGCATCGAGCAGCCAACGGGCGAGTGCGAGCGAGAGCGAGAGCGACCCAACAATATGAGTAGCAGCATCATTTGGCCTCCTGGATGACTCTTTGCTATTCATTGCCTGCTCCAGCGGTGTAAAATTTAATTTACGAGCTTGTATTTTCAATATGCCCGACGTTCCACTCTTAAAAGTGATTAACATTAAATCATATACCTGGGGCTCCCGCTCATATCTTTGACCGCCCAGCACCGATCCCCACCGCAGACAATTACATTTTCTTCACGCACGTACGGCTTTTCGCACACAATTTTCACCTGGCGAGCTGAAAGGAAAGCGGAAGGAAGGAAGGAAAAGCATTTACAGCTACGCACTTTGTTTGCTAATTTCCACGATGGCGTGGCTTATCAACGAGCCGCCATTAGCATGACCCCCAATTGACACTTGCAGCTGGACCTCTTCGGGCAGGACCAGTCGGGTCAGGTTATGGGGATCGTGAACTTTTAGCAATTTGTTTGATTTTGCGCTTATTGGACTTTGCGTTTTGCATAAGCAATAAACATAAATTATCGGCGGTGGTAGGTTGAGGAGTGGATGGTGGGGGGCAGGGGCAGGGACAGGGCAGGGAATGCTGACATTTATTTATGCACATAAGTCATTGAAAGCGAAGCAGGTGAGCGGAAGCGCTGAAAAGTGAGCTACAGAAAATTAATGCTGTTGCTTTTCCTAGTGTGGAGGAGGAGCTATAGGGGAAATTATACATACCTAAGCGGCTCTACACATTACAAGCCAGTCGAGCTCCGTACTCAATCTGCATCCAACTGAATTTAAATATTCCGTTCAAATTTTCCAGTTTTGAAACCTGACACATTTCCATTTTTTGTGACAACGCTTAAATTAATTGATTAACCACTTCAAAATTCGTTTCATTAATATCAATTAAAAGCAAATTAAGCTGATTTCCTGACACAGCAGTTGCAGATGCAGCAATTAAATTAACAAAGCCAGCGCAATAAAAAATCTACTCCCCTGCTCACAATTTAAAGCGAATTAAATTGTGAAAATCCGATATGCTTAGAGCCAAAATCAAAAGGCTTAACGTCACCAAGCCAAGCGTCGGGCAAAAGTTGCAGCGATAGCAGGCGGAGAAAAAAGTGAAGCACACACACACACACACCCACACTCAGCAAATTTTCCAGACCTTTTACTGTAGCTGATATGGCACACAGCACTTTCTAAACTGCTTAAAATATTTTGCTGAAGCTTAACAAAAACAAAACCCAACGAAAAACCAAAAAGTTAGCCTCACTTCTGGCGCTTCAAACGATTTTCAAGCGATTTTCCAACTAAACGAGAGTATCGGTTTCATGTGTGTGTGTGTGTGTGTGTGTGTATGAGTGTGTTTGAGTGTATATGACGATGTATCTTTCACTTTCCTGCATGTGGCAATGAACCGTGAAACCGTAAAATGTTATGTTCTGAAAATCTGAAAATTTTAGCGCGCTTCAAAGCGCTTTTCGTTAGTTCGTACGCTTTCGTGTCGACATCATCACCATGGATTCATGGATCCAGGGACTCCTGCCGCCGCTGTGCTCCTGTTTCAGTTGCCTGCCTGCCAATATAATATAGCCCCATGTTGTGCATGGTTGGCAGCATCTGCAGGTGAATGTTTCCTCCTCTCAATGTTGGCTCCTGTGCAATGTGTGCGATGTGGTCTCTGACTCTGCGTGTGTGTGTGTGTGTCTGAGCTATTGCATTTAGCTGAAAAATCATATGAGTAGCAAACCGTGCCATAAAGCAAATCTTTGCAAATTGATTAACTGCTTTTGCAAAAACCAACAAATTATTCAGGAAATGCCAGCTTTTTTTTTTAAAAGGTAAATCAACAGCTCATATTTATGATGTATGTATAGAAGGGATATTTATTTTGTATGTGAACTAGGAATGAAACCAAGGAAAGGCGCTAAATTTAGCCTTCCAAAACTACATAGATTCCTTAGTAAAATAGTTGACTAGCTAAGTGGAGGATCAGTATTCATATGCAGAAAAAGGCGATCTTCTTAGGATCCACTCTGCAACATTTCGGCCTTGGAAATGTTATTTTTGAGTGGGCTTCTGTAATACATTGCCTGGTGTGGGGGGAATATTAGAGCGGACATCCAGAGAATCAAATACTTAAGGTCATGGTCTCGCCCCACTATCTAATGCGCTTTGGTGTATAATAGACGTAAATAAAAACAAAAGTAGAAAAAATTGTGTTTAAATCAAGATTATTTTTAATTTTGGACACCCCCTGACTCCCTTGCAATTTGAAAACAAAAAACTTCTTTTCTCCCAAATACGCTTATTTTAATCAATCTTTTGCCATTGTTTTTTTTTAAACAGTTTGGATACAATTTCCCATGATTTTCAGTGCATTGCAACATTGATTGTTCCTGATCCTTAATTTCTGTGATCTTGCCGTTATAATCCTTAACAAATTTAAGAGCTCGTTGGGCAACAGCATTAACAAAATGTACGGACGATATTTTTTTCTGCCCATCCAAATAAACCTCGTCTTCTAACCACCACCGTGGATCTTTTTAAGAAATTAGGATGAAATCTCGAGTCGAATAAAAAATTTGATACTTTTTTTGGATATGAATGGCATGGGTTACATGATATATTTCGCTTTAGCAACCCTCAAAGACTCGTTTTTAAACCTGAATGGGTCTTATATGAATTCGGGATTTCTTCCATGCCGTTTTCAATTGGCAAGCCACTACGGCCGAACTTTTCTTAACTGAAACTTTAGTGCGTCTTGTGCCGTATAAAAGGAACGCTCAATATCGAAAATTGGAAAATGACAACAATTGAATTGAACTAATGTTTTTGTTGTAAAAATTTGTGTTTGGTTCACGAGGCGTATGAATAGTTTTTTAGAGCGAAGCTCTTTTACGGACGGTCGACTGGGTGCAAATCCAGAAAACGATTGTCTTTGCGACAGATTTCTTCGGCTACGATTTTGACTTTGCAAAGTCGGCAGCTTTGGTATTTGCAAGACAGCCTTAGCAGCAAGTGGGTTGAGAGTGGATGGGTGGTGGTAGTAGATAAGCAGTTACCAAAACAGTGACTTATTTAGTGAACCAAACAGTGACCGAAACAGTGACCAAAAGAGACTTATATAGTGACCGAACATTGACCAAAACAGTTACCAAAACAGTGACTTATATAGTGACCGAAACATTGATCGAAACAGTGACCGAAACATTGACCAAAACAGTGACTTATATACTTAAACAGTGACTTATTGAGTGACCAAAACAGTGGCTTATACATGGTGGGCCAAAAGAAGTCATCCGATGTTGTTTGGCTTTCATTTTTTTCCTAAATAAAAAACGTATATGCTGTTTTTTGATTATATTTATTTGAACCTTTAGAATTTTATTGGTCATTTCGAGAAGATGATATCGGCCAAATGGGAGCCGTTACAATTGATTGCCATACGGGCTCGTTTTATGGCATTTATCATCACTTCGGCAAGAACTTCGGGCTGCAGATTCTCGCACTCGTGTCGAATGTTGTCCTTGAGGGCTTCCAAGGTCTCGGGCTTGGTTACGTAAGCACGGGATTTCAAAAAAACTCCACAAAAAAAAAGTCTGGAACGGTTAAATCGGGCGATCTTGCAGGCCAGTGCAAATCGCCAAAACGAGAGAAGAGGCGACCCGGGAACGCCGCCTTCATAATGTCGGTGGTGGCTCGCGCAGTGTGTGCCGTTGCTCCGTCCTGTTGGAACCACATGTCCTCCAGTCCTAATTCGTCCAATTGCGGCAGAAAAAAACCCGGTTAACATGACCCTATAAAGCGCACCGTCCACTGTTGTCGTTTGACCAGCGGCGTTCTCGAAAAAAAATGGCCCGATGACTTCTCCAGCGTAAACAGCGCACCATGCAGTCACTTTAAGCGGGTGTAATGGCTCCTCGTGCATCACTGGTGGATTTTTGGTGCCCCAAAAGCGATAGTTTTGCTTGTTCACGTACCCGCTGAGGTGGAAATGAGCCTCATCGCTCATTATGATTATGTTCGAAAAATCGTCCATTTCGTCCTCGAGATTGAGGATGGCTTGGGCGTAGGTTACACGCGTTTGGCGGTCGACAGGCAGCAGCTGATGCACGGACTAGACTTTGTACGGGAACGTGCGCAGGTCTTTGACCAAAATACGCCTTAGGGACGACCGGCTGATGGCTAATTGCGAGGCACGGCGTCTAGTCGATGTTTCCGGCGACAGATCGACATCCTCGGCAACAGAGGCGATATTCTCGGTCGAACGGGCGCTTCGGGGCCGGCCACTCTTGGCAACGTCTCGTGTGGCCCCATACTCTTCAAGGTTGGTGGCCAAACGGCGCAGTGTTTGCGCTGTCGGTGTAGGGCTGCCGGGGAATCTGCGACGGAATTAGCTCTGTGCCAACACCACAGACGAATTGTTACTCAAAAAAATAGACAAGATTATTCCGCATTCTTGGGGAGTATATCGATCCATGGCTTGTTCACTTGTATTCTACATCTGTCTAGTCCACAAATGTCAAAACAGATCAGACTTTGGCGGCTATTTGTAAAAATAAGAGCGTCTTCCAATAGGGTGACTTCTTTTGGCCCACCTTGTATATTGATCTAAGCAGTGACCAAAAAAAAAAAAAAAAGTGTCCAAAACAGTGACCCATACAGTGACCTATATAGTGACCGAAACATTGACCAAAACAGTGACCAAGAAGGAAAAAACGAAAGGAGCGTGGCCAAAAAAGTGTCCAAAACAGTGACCCATACAGTGACCGAAACATTGACCAAAAGTGACCGAAACAGTGATCGAAACGTTGACCACAACAGGACCAAAACCGTGACCAAAACAGTGATTGAAACAGTGACCGAAACAGTAACCAAAATGGTGACCAAAATAGTAACAACACAGTGACCAAAACAGTGACTAAGACTGTGAAAAAAACTGTGAGCAAAACAGTGAGTTTTAGAAATCAAGAATTTCGGTCAAAAAGTATCGTTCAGAACACAATTAAAAATGACCGGCGCCCCTATAAGATAGTAGGATCGGGAGTTATCTCGGCCAAATTCCAACTACTTCAAATACTTCGGAAGAATGCAACTACTTCGCCACCAATCCACTTCTTAATTTTGTAATATCTGCGCTTAAAAAAAAGTAGAACTAATTGGGAATATTTATTTTAAAGAATAAACAAGAAAGTCGGTCAAGCCCAACTATAACATACTCTGTACCTATAAAGTGCTGCCCATCACCGTAGCGACCGGTGCTACAAATAATGGTTTGTTTTCCTTATAACACGACTATCGCTCATCCGATCTTTGCCATTCCTTTGACGAATCGATAAATAATACTGATTATCAAATATGTCCAAGAACGAACCTTCTATCTATAAAACTGTGGGAAATATAATGTTTCTGCATTTTGCGGGGACGGGAGGGGACATGGCAAAATTGAAAATATACTTGATCTGCCTGCAAGTATAAGAAGCTTATGTCCCATACTTGCCAAACCTCTATTTCTTTCCTTCTCATCTCCGATGACTATACAGGGTTAAATGGAGCCATTCTGTCTTCGCTATATAGCATTGTTTACTGATGTAATCGATTCTGTTATATCTTCAATAAGCCATGATTTTCTTCGGATAGTCATTCGGATAAATAGCCTGAAAACTAAAACATGTAAAAGTAAGACTAAAACTCTTATCGTACCTCCTCTAAAAATATCATTCTGGAAAATCCGCTCTCAAATGGAAGATAATATTTCTATTCTTGCCTTTTCAATTTGTTTATATTTCCAGCCAGTATCCATTTTAAAGTGCAGGCCACTAAAGCCCACTGACATTTACTTTGCTGCTTATCTTGGCCCACGTGTCCAGTTCAATGCCATTATATGTGCCTAATTTTCCCTCAGGAGAACTTCGGTTTTTTTAAGCAGCTGTTAATAAATATTTTTGGCCCATTGATAGACGTGGCCACTTAAGCCCCATGCAATTTTAATAGACAGACTAAAAGGTATTTCTAATATCAGAATGCGAGCTGAAATGTTGAAAGTTAGCAAGGCAGAGGCAGGACACGTGGCATCCCACAAATTCCTTTGAGTGGAAGAAACCGCAGGGTAAGTTAGCCTGCCTGCACAGAGCAACAGCCAGCACTTAATTTACGAATAAACGCGCATAATTTTATATCTACAAAAAGACTTGCCACCGTTCAGACGTTGTCTAAGTTTTTGGCATATGAAAAGGTTGCCAACGTGGCGTGTTATAATAATTTTTCAAAGCGACGCATGAGTATGTGAGTGCGTGTGTGTGAGTGTGTGTGGGTAGTTGAAAAGTTTTTAACCAATGTCTACTTGGATGGAGTGAAGCAGCAGGGGAACACCTTAAGGTGTTCTTGGCACGCAGCGCTGTCTGACTGCTGGTCTTTTGTACAAAGTTTTGCCATTCGCTTTGGCTGTATCTCCGCCCCCCTCTCCCTGTATGCTAAAAACTTAAGCTAAATTCGCGCACACACACACACATAACTGCACCTGCACGCATGTGGAACCCTTTTCGCCATTCGCATGTGTGCAAAAGTTTTTTGGGTAAAAGTTTTCGTGCAGAAATTGTTGATGATGAAAATGCGCGCGAAGCGACAAGGAGCAAGCGAAAGGAGCGCGCGTTGAACCGCAACCAAGCAAAACGCAGAACTGCACAAACAACAATAACAACACGAAATCAAGCAGCAGCACCAGGCAGAGTTAATGGTTAGAGGCGAAGTGAAATAATATATATAAAATGCTGGCAAACCAAAGAATTTTCGAGTTGCTTAGTTTGCTTTGGAAATTCGTTGACAAATATTTGAAGCACATTTTTTGAATGAAATTCTTTAGGCAAGTGATTGAAGCTACTAACGGCAGTTTGTTAACAAAAGGAAGCAGCAGCATTGTGTTACGATTTGATGAACCTAACTTTAAGCATAAATACTTTATTTGTGTGTTGTTCTTGTCATTTGGAAGGGCGAATTTCATCATGATTTATAAGCCATTTGAATTATGACATCAATTGTCAAATATATTCATCTGCTGATAACTGTTAAGCCAATTTAAGTCGTCTTAAAGTCGGTACCCATTTAGTTATCTCGCTATCGATTATCTTCTCTGTTATTTCTATGCTATGTGAGGGGACCATTCTTTTACAATTGGCTCAGACAAATTCCGGCAATTCAATAAAAATATATCAAACTGTTGGGTCTCAGTTGTATTTGTAGCCGATTCTTCGAAATTTTTCAACCAGCTAAACCTCAATTTACTTATTTTGTTATGAGAATCCAGAGCAGAACTGCATTAGATTTGGCTCCGAAAAACTATGAATTATATAAATTAGTACAAATCGTTTACTTTCTCTGTGATGCCGTCTCAACCAGCTGCGCCATCGCACACTCTGGTTGCTACACGGCTAAAATAGTGTTTATATTGAATTGAATCTACCATCTGCATTAAACTATTCACCAATTTTGCATAAATAAGACTGCTTGTAATTCTCAAGTTGAAGTCCCCTGCATTGGGAATAAAAAAGGGGTAACTGAAATTCGGTAGTTAAATATGTTCTTTGCCAAATTAAAATGCTTTTTAAATAACCAGAATACAAAAAGGGAATCGTAAAATTCAATATGATTGTCTTAGTATGTACTCTGTGATTTTTCCCTGAGTGTAAAGATGGCCCTCAGAATGATAAAGTATTCGTCGTAAAGGAAAAGGCCAATGTGAAATATATATTGGAGGCAGAAGAAAAGAGATCGAAAGAGCTTTAATGCAAATTATTCTTGCCAATTAAGAACAATTGACGATTTCATTAGTTTTTACAAATTTTAAGTTCCAAATATTACAGGCCTCGCATGTTATATTAAAGATCGGTCAGAAAAATGATCTGGCAGAGAAAAGCTATTTTCCATACGGCTTTTGTTTCTAGTTTGATTAAACTCTAAGAAATATTATTTACTCGCAGCGAATGAAACCTGCTTGTTTAAGGGCACATAATTGGACGTGGATTGCCAATATAAATACCTCAGTGTAACTTTGACACCGGGAATGTCCTTTAAACAGCACTTCTTAATATGAAATGATGATGTATATAGGATCTTAAACATCACAAGGATTTCTTTTACTGGGCGCTTAGACATATCCTTTACCGACAAGTGGATTCTGTTTGGGGCAACATGTAGATCTATACAAGCATATGGAGCACTGGTATGGGTTACTCCAGTTTCAAGGCAGTTGATAGTCTCCATAGATACTTCGTAAAAAGAGTTCTCCTATTCTGTGGAGTGGGTGGGGTGGTGGTGGATGGTCGGGTGTCGGGGTGGTGGTCACACAATACCAACCACCCCACCCTTCTCCTTTTGTTGTGATTAATTTAAAAAAATTTTTTATTTTATTTTTATTTTTTGCTTCACCCTGTAGTTCAGCTGGTCTCAAGTACGTCTAGTACGTGAACTATAGTGTGCACCCATCACCACACTAACGACTGGTAATGCAGGTTCGTACCGGTTGGTACGTTTTCCGGACATTCCCATACAAAATTCGTTAGGCAAATTTGGCTGGTGGTTGGTCTTGTGGCGAGTGCTCACTACGTATTTATATATTTTTACTTTTTACTCGAAAGCCTGCACTCACTGACACCGCCACTCAGCCAACGGACCCTCGCCTCGGATGTCTACCGCGGCGTCAAATTCATATTATCAATTGACCGTCAATTTGGTGCCAGCCAATGCTGAGAGCGAGAGAAAAAATTGTTCT
Source organism: Lordiphosa collinella (assembly GCA_018904265.1). Taxonomy (NCBI): domain Eukaryota; kingdom Metazoa; phylum Arthropoda; class Insecta; order Diptera; family Drosophilidae; genus Lordiphosa; species Lordiphosa collinella. The sequence continues at coordinate 116,418 of JAEIFV010000592.1, read as the reverse complement.
CATTTGTCTTCGCGCTCTCCGTTTGTGGCTTCCCGCACTTCCTCGCCTTGCTCAAAGTCGAGAGCGATTGTCTTCTTGGATTCGAGAAGATTTCTTCTTAAAATTCAAGAAGAAAAACAGGGGAAAGTTAACTTCGTCTCGGCCGAAGTTTTGTATACCCTTGAAGCTCCCATTGAAAACAAAAAAGTTTTTCTAACTAAGACTACTTTTTGGACCTTTTTCTATGGGATCTATACTATATTGTTGTTTGACCAAACTTGGTGAAATTGGAAAAGCATAATAACTGTTAATTACGAAATTTGGAGGCGATCCCATTTAAAACTAAGTTTTTCTCACTAGAACTTCTTTTTTCGACCGATCATTCATACTGCAGCTATATGCTATAGTCATCCGATTTTGATAAAACTTTGTAGAAATGTGTTAAAGTATATAAATTAAGAATATGCCAATAAAAAGGACGTTTTCATTAAAAACAAAAAAGTTTTCAGAACATTTCGACCGATCGTGGAGCTTCGTCGAAGTTAAAGGTGGGGGTATTAAAAAAAAAGTATAGAAAGCGAGATCGCAGCAGCTTTAAGTCGATCAACTAAAAGGGAAAGGATGTAATAGAAGTCTGAGGGGTTTCCATTATAAACAAAAAAGTTTTTCTCACTAAGACTAGTTTTTCGACCGATCGTTCCTATGGCAGCTATATGCTATAGTTATCCGATCAGGCCGGTTCCGACAAATGTGCAGCGTATATGTACCAGAAGACTTCGTGCAAAGTTTGGTGAGGATAGCTTTAAAGCTGACGGAGGAGATAGCATAGAAACAGACCGACGGACAGACGGACAGGGCTAAATCAACTCAGCTCGTCATGCTGATCAAAAATATATATACTTTATGTGGTCGGAGATGCTTTCTTCAATGCGTTACAAACATCCGCACAATTTTATTATACCCTCTGCAAGGGTATAAAAATAAAAAATTCAAGAAGACTTCCTTCTTTCCGATTCGTTCTTCATTTCTCTGAGTGTATCGAATGGGTCCTGTGGCCTCTGTTCCGCTTAAGAAACGTTAGACGGTCTATTCTGAGTGGTACACGACCATTTGTTTGACGGAAGTCTTCTGAGAAATTCGCAAAACCAACAGCCAAAGACAAATCATTCGCTATCATAACAATGCGAACACTCACACATCACGTTGATGCGTTTAAAACCCATGATTTGGTGCCTATGTCGAGTGGAATAGTGCTTCGAAAATTGGTTTGAGCTATTGCAAATCGGGAAAAGTTTTCTTCGAGTTTTCACTTAAAAATATTTGTTATTATTTGCTGTTTTTATACCCTGTTCCCATTGAAAATGGGAAAATGGGGATCATGAAGTTGTGCAAAAGTATGTAACAGGTAGAAGGAAGCATTTGCGACCCTATAAAGTATATATATTCTTGATCAGCATCAACAGCCGAGTCGATTTAGCCCTGTCCGTCTGTCCGTCCGTCCGTCCGTCTGTCCGTATGAACGCGTCGATCTCAGAGACTATAAGAGCTAGAGCCACAAATTTTGCATGTAGATAGGTAGTGTATACCCGATTCAAATCGAGTTTGTTTCAGATTTGGAAAATTCCTCCCCCTTCCCCCTTTAAGCGCAAAAAACTGTCAGAGCCACAATTTTTAAGATAGACCTTCCAAACCTTATATATATCAAGTAAGGCCCAATATCTATCTATTCTGAAAAGATCAATAAGATCGGACAAAAAACACCGAAGTTATATACGAATCAATTTTGCTTGTGGGAGAAGGGGGCCTTGCATTGTCAGTTACCGCGTTTACGCGTGCGTGTGGGCGTATGTAAGAGTGTGTGTGTGTGTATGAAAACACAAGAAGTCAAGGGAACAGGGTATTTTGTAGTCCGGGCACTCGACTACAGCTCCCTTACTTGTTGAATTATAAATAGTGCCACATGTACACAGACACTTTCATCTTTAACTGTTCACTTTGGGTTCAGGTTCGCTCAATTCAAGAATTCAAAGGGTTTGCTTTTTAAGAAGAGAAGTTCCATTCTGGTCTCCAAGCCTTGGCATAATCAGTTAATTTTAATATCTGCAGAGTTCAAGGACGCTTTCACTGATTAAAATAGCTTCGAGCTAAATAATTATTTCAGCATTAATAGCATCCTTATTTCACTTGTGACACACATTTTCCCAATTTTTTATGCTTTCCTTTTTGTTTTGCAATTTTAATTGCACATTTTAATTCTCATTAAGTATTTCCTATTTATTAAAAAATAAAAAACAGCATAGAATGGCATTAATTAACAGTAGTGAAATGTTTATGTTGCCACTGCAAGAGTTCGTTCCATTTAAAGCAGGGGAAAAAAATTGAATTCAAGTTGAATTTAATATGCATTAAATAACTTGTACTTATCTCTGCCGGTGCGAACAAACTCGTAAGCATAATCAGATATTGTGTTTGGCACACCTGAAGAGCATTTGCACTTCGTTATCAACAGGATACAATCTGCATACATACATACGTACGTACGTAAATACTCGGGCTTAGTTACAGCTGAATGCGTTGCTCTCGCGTGCCCTGGCGTGTTTGTGTTTTGAGCTCTCAAGCTCAAAACTTCCCTTAAGCAAGAGTCACACACATTTGATTTTTGACTGATAGACTTGTTGCAAAAGGCGACAGCTTTGGTGCTGACAGGATTTGGGTTAAAGTTCGGATATTGATAACATTAAAGCCAATTAATTCGAAAACTGAATGCAACTGACAAAATGTTCATACATTGTGAGTAAAAGTTAAGTTTAGTTACAGGTTGGGGTCTCCCTGGGGAGCAATCACACGGCTGTCAACGTTGACGGGCGAGACAGGTGGGATTAAAATAGCCACAGGGTAAGATTTTTATAAAGTCACGACTGGGTGATACCTTGAAGTCAATGTTAGCCTGATCTAGTTTTACATTTTAGTTCCATTCTGGCCCCCTAGGGTGACGATTCTCTTAAACAATGCTCACTGCTTCGACTGTTCCTATAGGCTTATTTCTTATTTTTTTTCTTTTAAAATTAAACCAACAAGCTCCTCTGTCACCTCCATTTACAGGGTACAAACAAAAGAGCTTTAAAAGACACGTGGACACCTGTCAAGCACAGCATCAGCATCGGGAGCAGAATCTGGAGCTGGAGCTCAACCATCTGCCTGGGGTGTCTGGTTGACTTGACGGTAGTTTCAACGTCAATTAGATGATGTTTACTGCATTTGCCACAAAATTGACAAACTCGTCGAACTCACAAAGGGGATGATGATGATGATTTTTACTCGGGGAAATTTATGTAAAGCAAAAACCAAATGAAAATTCAAAGCCAAAGAGCGCACAAATATTGTTGTAGCTGTTGTTTGTGTGTTGCCTTTGGTTTGCGGCTATGTTCAATTCTGTTGACGTTATCAAAAGTTGCGATGGGAGCAGAAAACAAAAAGAGAAAGAACCAAAACTGCTAAGAAAAGAAAAAGCGAGCCAGTCAAGAAAAAGGATACAAGTAATTTGCTAAGGGCAATGTGGGCACAGCGGAAGTTAACATTGAAAAGGATTACCGCATGGTAGGCGAAGGACTCGTCTTTTGTGTCTCCTGTTGACAGCACAACAAGTTAGCATCGAGAAGCTGTTGGGCCATTTGTTCTACCCTTGGGTGCACTGACGGACCCCACTCCCACCTCTTCCGATGCTCATGATTATTTGTGCGCCAAGGTAAAAAGTCAAGGATTTTCTTCTTTTTTTTTGTGATTTGAGTTTTGTTTCCTTTTTGCGTATTATAAGCATTGTTTCTTCATCTATTTCTGCTTCGTTTGCTTTGGCACAGTTTGCAAATTGAAATTTGCATTTTGATTAGCCTGCTTGCGCTTCATTTGCATGGACAGACACACCCTCACACACACGTACAGATGCTGAGCTCACACATGTGTTCGGTGTTCGTAATGGCTTCATAATCCTTTGCACAAAAGTCCTTTTCGGGCAAATTATGACATTTACTTACTAATTTCCTTCCTAAATGCGTTTTACGGCGACAATGAGACAGTCGGAGCAATCCAAGCACACACACACACACACATGTAAGTTGTTAGCTTAAGCTCCTCGAGCAGATTTCAATGTGGCCTCGCCAGCCTGTGGTCTTCCTGCAAGCATTTTAAGTTTGCGGAAGGAAATGAGAAATTTTAAGTGAACTAGATTTTTGGTCTGGCTACGACTCGGACACGGAGTTGAGTTGCCTCTACCAGTAGCCGTCGGGGCAACAAACATATGTACAAGTGTGCACCGTTGACTTCTACCTCAAAAATGAGCTTTGGACCTGCCAAGCATGAAGTGAATTTGAGTTCTTCTCGGTTGTGGCAAACAGGTGCAAGCTGAAGCTTACCTGTGGACAGGGGAATTAACTTTGCTCCAAAAAAAAAAAAAGTGAAGAATATAGAGAAGAGAGAGAGAAAGAAATTCAAAAGTGATATGGTGCGGCCTTTAAGGTCGATCAATCTGCTTAGAAGCAATCATAAAATTTTGTTGAATAGTAAATACTTGATTTGCTTGGCTTTGACTTTTAAGACAACTTCAGCAGAAAAGATGTTGATGATGTTGACAATTGACTTGCAATGCAATCCACAAAACTTCCTACTGGTTCCATCACTTTTTGGCCTAGACTAATGGTAGTACTTGGGCTAAAACTGAAGCTGTTCTGATATTTGATTTGGTTATGATCTTTGGATATTTCAGCTCATTCAGTCTCATGCTGTGTGTGGCGTCACAGGAGAAACCAACTAAGTCCCAGCTCATGTACTGGTTTAAGGGGGGAACACACTTTGCGATGAGCAAAAGTAGATGGCTTTTAAAAAATTCCAGAAAAAAGTATAAGAGATTTTTTATTTTTGTTTTTTTTATTAAATAGTTAATGAATGAAAGGAAAATACAAAATTTTTTTTTTTGTCAATATGAGGGCCGTTCAAAAGTTATCGGCTTTCGAAAAATGATGAATAAAAAAAAGGTGCCCACATGGTGACCATGGTTGCAGCACTTGGGATGATGTGAAAATAAAAAGAAAAATGCAGTTATGTTTAGAACTAATGTGGCTATCGTTCGGCCCTCCGAAAAAAATTGAAAATTTTTTTGACAAAATGGCGGACATTTCAAAACAAAAATTTTTTTGGCCTTTTTTTTGTAGTATAGTGTAAAAAAAGTACACTTAAAATATAGGTATCCAAAAGTTGGAGGGCCGAACGATAGCGACGACAATTCTGCGTCGTATAAGCCCTTCCGGAGCAAAATCGGCCACCAGTTTGAAAAACGTGGTTTCGAGATAAAAGCGTGTAAAGTTTGCAGTTGCTAGGCAAATCGGCTCACTTTAGGTCATTAAAAGGCCCATATCTTCTAAACTATTTCGAATTTTTGAAAATCCTTTTAGGGGGATATTTTTGAATATCCAAGCTACAAAAATATGCAAAAAAAAAAAATCGAAAATTTGTTTTCCGCAAAGTGTTTTCCCCCTTAAGTTAACCGATTTTTCAATCCCTATGGAATTTTCGATACACAAACAGCTGGCTCCAAAAATTGCTTTGTTTATTTAATTATTTGCTGCAACAAAATGTTTATGAAAAAGCGAGTTTTTCAACTCCACTGAATGGAAATGGAGTTCGAAGAGGCACAGCAACGAATATATTAAGCAGGAGGGTACAGGAAGAGGCATAATTACTTTACTGATCTTTGCTCGACGATTTTTTGACAGTGTCTGGTCACTCTATTGCAGCAATAGGAATTTATCGATATTGGATGAAACTGTTGTTAAGAAAGCCAAGTGACTTAACCGTTGGTCATCTAGAGGAACACATTTTTCCGGCGTTTGGCTAACCCAAGCCTTTGAGAAATCGGTCCTAACTCTCTTTTTTAGTGCGTTTAGTTCTGCTACTCTTTTTGGTGATTATTGTTCAGTAATTTATGTTATGGTGTTTAGTAACACTTGTTCAGTGACTCTTATTAAGTGACTCTTGGTTAGTGACTCTTCTTCGATGACTCTTGTTCAGTGATTCTTGTTCAGTGACTTTTGCTCAGTGACACTTATTCAGAGATTTTGTTTAATGACTCATGTTCAGTGACTCTTGTACTACTACTCAGCTTTTCTTTGGACAACTGACCGTATTCAGTCATACCTATTTTTATATTTTTGTAAAAATATCTAATTTATGTTTGAAATTGTTGCAAAAGCCCATATACGGTCCTATTTATATTTGTCATTTTCATATGGGCACGAAGCAAAAGCCACATTGAAGCCAATGGAACGGAAGAGACGATCAGCACTGATCTACAGTTCCCATTCCACTGTTTATTGGCGGCTTCCTTCTGTTTGCTCGCTTCTGTCAAAGTCAGTTCCTCTTAGACGACGAGTTTTTGCAATCATTTAATTTTTGGAAAAACTGTTAATAAACTAAAGCAATTTATAAAGCGATTATTCTAATATTGAATTAGCAAGTTAAGCTGTAAACAACAGTAAACAATTTATGCATTGATACACCAAAAAGAGCTGGTTGCCTATACAGCACTGTTTCAGAATTTTACCGGCTGCTGGCTATCTTAGATTCACAGAGAAAACAAAATATGTGAAAACTAACGAAAATGTAGTTTTTCTACACGTTTCACATGGATTTTCAACGCTTTACGTTTGTGCAGCTTTTCTGCATGCCACGTTTAGCTTTCTCACTTCTTCATGCGGCGTGTAGCTTTTCCAAGCGACACGTTTAGCTTTGCAAATTCTAAATGCGGCGTGTAGCTTTTCTACATGAACGTTTAGGATTTTCGTTTCTAAATGCGACATGTAGCTTTTCTACACGCCGTGTTTAGCACATATAAAAAACAGGGGAAAGTTAACTTTGGCTCGGCCGAAGTTTTGTATACCCTTGCAGCTTCCATTGAAAACAAAAAAAGTTTTTCTAAAGACTACTTTTTGGACATTACTTTTCTAGGGGATCTACACTACAAAGATGTCTGATTTCGATTAAACTTCGTGAAATCATGGAAAAGCATAATACACTGTTAATTACGAAAAATTTGGAGTCGATCCCATTTAAAACAAAAAAGTTTTTCTCACTAGAACTTCTTTTCCAACCGATCATTCATACTGCCGCTGTATGCTATAGTCATCCGATTTTGATAAAACCTTGTAGAAATGTGTCAAAGTATATAAGATAAGAATATGCCAATAAAAAGGATGTTTTCATTAAAAACAAAAAAGTTTTAGTCACTCGAACTAGTTTTCCGACCGATCGTTCCTATGGGAGCTATAAGCTATAGTCATCCGATTTCGACCAAACTTTGAATTGTGTAAAAGTATTTAAATTAAGTGTATGCCAATGATAAGGGCGTTTTCATTAAAAACAAAAAGTTTTTCTCACTAGAACTAGTTTTTCGACCGATTGTTCCTATGGCAGCTATATGCTATAGTCATCCGATTTTGACCAAACTTAGTGAAACGGGAAAGGACATAAAATAAGATATACGTACTTTGGAGACGTTTCCATTAAAAACAAAAAGTTTTTCTCACTAGAACTAGACTGATCGTTGCAGAAGTCGTCCGATCCGGCCGGTTAAGTGAGCATTATACAAGACTCGCAAAGTTTGGTGAGGTTAGCTTTAAAACTGACGGAGGAGATAGCATAGAAACAGACGGAAGACGGACGGACAGACGGACGCAAAGGGCTAAATCAACTCAGCTCGTCATGCTGATCAAGAATATATGTACTTTATGTGGTCGAAGATGCTTCCTTCTATGCGTTACAAACATCCGGACAATTTTATAATACCCTCTGCAAGGGTATAAAAATTTAAAAAAAATCCTACTTTCAATATACTATTTTTACAAGGGAATGTGTGGAGGAGGGTAGTGTGGGGAGGAATGGGTGGAAGGGGCACAAAAGAGGGTAGGGTCTCCCTTCCGAAAAACTTACAATTCAATTTATTTTTATTTTTCACTTACCTTGTCTGGGATTTGAACTCACAACTTATTTACCTTGTCTCGGGAACTTACACTCAATTGCCGGCAGCTTAGCCCATACGACTATATAAGCACTCAAGCGGTAATGCCGCAAATCACAGATATAAAGGGAAGTGACTAGCGACGATTAGCTACACGTTTGGTTTAGTTTCGAGCATTTGAAATCCTTAACGTTTGTTTAGAAAACCTACTCGGCACGAGTGGAAAACAGTTTTATAGACGAAAAAGGTAACTTTTCTGTAATGATTTTGAGCTACATTTTCGTTTAGAATTTCTATACGCGCGTAGGTTTTCAATATCTAAACGTTAATGTAGAAAACCTACATTTCCGTGTGGAATTCAGAAAGCTTAATGAAAATGTTGAAATACTTAAAAAAAAACGCTGTCTTTGTCTTGTTATGTAGCCTTTGCATTTGTCCAAGCAGCATTTAACTGCTCTTCATGCCTCGTTTATCTTTTTTTATTTTCTACACCTTCGTGTAGTGTTTCTAAACGCCACTTGTAGCTTTCTGTTTTCAACATTTTCGTTTGAGATTTTGCAGGGTGAACTACGTTTCGTTTAGGATTGTCGTTTCTACACGTGGCGTGTAGCTAATTTTGTTTTCTCTGTATTACAATTACTTAAGTAGCCTACTTCTTAAGTAGGGAAAAGTTGCAGGTAAATCGATAAAAAGAATGTACTTATCTTATTTAGCAAATTTATTTGGAATAAAACTCTTTTTTTTTTAGTATATCAGGGCTATACTTAATTCATACTTCTCCCAACTATTGTTCTCTGTCATGATTGGAAGATTTTGAATTTTATTTGATCCTTAGATTCCTAATTAAAACAATTATGATAAAAGCTTCCATTGATTACTTGAAAATATCTGGTCAAAGTTAACGTGAAACAAAACTTAATTATTATTATTTGTGTATTTGTTGTCAATGCTATGCTCCATTAATATCGTTATGGGGTCACCAAAGTATTGCATGTAAAATCACTTTTTATTACAGATGGAAACATTTAACCGCAAATGGCAAATACGATTAATAATAATTATGATGGCCTTACCAAATGCAATCCACCTGTCATGTTTGGTGTCGCTTCAAATCGTTGCTAAGCATCACCAACTGGCACATTTGTTCAACTCATTAAACTGGCTTTAAGCCTCCAATTTTTTGTTTCACTTTGGCCACTTTTACCCAATAATCCGCTTGTTCAACTTTCATTACATTTTAGCTTATCCCCATAATTGAAATGAATGTTTCAGTATATTTGCGCAATTTAAAAGAAAAAACGGTGCACAAATGTGCAATGACATATGAAAAACATATCATTAATGTTAAATAACCAAATTAAACAATTAATTGCCAAAGACATGGCACTCTTTGGCCCGCATCGACACAAAGGCAACAAATTTAATTTCACATTTGAATGGACAATTTAAAATGTATTCATGAACATCATAAGTAATTAAAAATTGAATAACTATCACTTGAGCGAATGGCAGACAAAAGAAACGTTTGCTGGCTAAATAAATCAATTTGAAGCGAAACTCAAACATACCATCAAAAAAAAAAAAGAGAGTGAAATGGCCTCCACAGGCAGACAAACAAATGAAATTCATTAACATGCTTCTAATTACACCAGACAATGGAATGTGGTTGGGGAAAAGGGGTTGGTGCCGAGACTGCTGTGTATGCATTTTGCATACAAATTGCCAAATTAATGAGCAACAACAAGAAACCGCCAATAAATTTATAAACACAAAAAAAGTGAAAGGCGTGACGACTAAAATTTTGGCAGGAGCTGAAATTAACAACCCATTGGATCTGGTAATTTGAAAAGCTAAGCAAATATTTGAACCCTCGCAGCAAAGTAAAAAACCAAATAGTGAAGCTTAAGCTATCAGAAATGGAAAATCAAACGAATACTTATAAAAATAAGAGCACGAATCAATCGGAAAGTTTCCTCAATTTAGCACTTCGAAATGATATAAGATCACAGATTTTTCTCAACCAAAATTAAGCCCGATTTTTTATGAACAAACTCACAGGAAAGCGTAATTTATGGATTGAGACTTACAGACGCATTAATGAAACGGATAATTTATGTTTCGATGCTTTATTAAAAATATTTATTTTCATTTCGTACTTTTGTATTTGGTTGATGACTGTTTTTCGCTGTTTGTGCAAATGTTCGTCCCAGCCTTGGCCTGACAGGCGTTGATCTTTTTATTGCTTTCGCCACGCCCACCACCACCCGCACTCTTGCTAACAATTGCGGTGAACACTTAATGACAAAATGTTGCTGTTATTGTAATGCATTTATTAAACATAATTTGAGCGCGTAAATTTTAACATCATTTCACAGTCACAGAGTGTTTTTCTGGCCTTTTGCAGTTGCAATTAAAATTCATTGTTATGTGGCGCATTTTGACTTTTTCCTGTGCATCGATTGTATGCTCCATGGCGCTGAGCAATTTTCAGTCCCATAATTATGAAGAGGGGCGGAGGGAACGAGTGTGTGTGTATAGCACCACATCATTCTTAATGGAGAGCCACATTTAAATGCATTTAAGTAGCATTTAAAAATGCCCGCCACCCGCCAGAGCGACTCTGCGATGCTGTTGTTGTTGATTGGCGTTGCATAAAGGTTCGTGCCTTAATAAGGGATAATTACATGTCAACTGCTGATGAAGCGCAAGTGGGTGGCAAATAGCTGCCAGAATGAATTCGCAATACACACTTATCCTTTAAATGGAAGAATGAGAAGTACTCTTAAGCTTATCTTCTTTTACCATCTGATCTCATGCAATCATAACTACTCTAGCTGGTCTCCATCGGCGGTGTCCCAGAAATCTCTTCCAACCAAATTCCAACCCAAAACCATTCTCGGTGTCCTAGAAATCTCTTTCAGTTGGTTTCAAACCTCTCGTATTTTGTTAGGAGATTTTGGCAAACCAACCAATACACAAACCAACCAAAACCGACTTCACGAACCTACGCAATTTAGCACTGTTTTTGTAGAAGGACCATAATCTTATACACACACCTTTTAACTAGACTTTCGAAATAAACTTCGAATAAATCAAAATCTCTCGAAGTTCTGGGACACCGACGGATTTCTCCAGTGATTTGCAAAACAACCGAAGCCAAAATCTCTTGAAATTTCCAGGACACCCCCGCATAAGAAGATTTTACTTTGAACCCACAATTTTGCGACCTTGGTGGTCAATTTTTCACAATTTAAGACAGGCAGTGGGGAAAACATTGCATTGTAGTAAGAGGTAAAAAGTAGCGTACGATTTCGAGAATTTTTCGAGCAGTTTCATCTCAACTATTTCAGAGCTACGACCTACAAATAGTTCAAAAGCATTTGAAGCAGGTATGAAGATCGCCAAACGGATCACTCGGCAATGTTTATTGTCAGGACATACAACACGAAAAGATTTCAACTTTCAATTTATAAGGAAAGCCTTATATGCATCTGCCCGCTTTCTCATCTTAGAGGGCCAGTACTGGCATCGCTGGAAGATCCCTCTTATAAAGGTTAGCGTAAGTTATGGGCCTTTGCTAAGAATGCAATGAACTGCAAGGATTTTTAAATAAAAACTCTCAATGATTTCAAAACTAACGGAATGGCCCGCTAAGTTGATCTTACCTAAATCTAGTTGGCGTGTTAAAATTTCTCCAGAATAATTTTTTGAATTTTAAAACGCAAGCAGCAAAATTCATCAACATTTTGACCAACAATTACATAGGTTTAAGGGCCAACTTTTGAATGTATCTTTGCACGCTGAATTCAAATGCTTTTTCCCTTTTCTTCAGCAATTGGGCTGTCAATTTTTCTGATATAATGATATTTTCTAAAGCTTTAAATCCGTTACTCTACGAGTAACGGGTATAAATATCAAGTGACAGATTAATTCTACAAATCGGGTGTCGGTAACCTCTAGCTTGAGGCAGATACCATCCTTTCAGGTGGTACTGAAGTTCACTAAGAAAAAAACTGCGGTGAAAAATGCAGCCTAAGCGGTCTCCTTTTTAAACCATTTGGTTCATGAATTTTTGTTCACAAAGCAAGTCCGACGTTCACGGCAAAAGAACAGCTCTGGTCACACTACATTATAACAAACAGCCGCGTCCGTTTAAAAAGCGAACATTTGTTCAAAAATCGCGAACAATTGGTGTTCAGGTTTTGATTTTGCACTTATGCAGCTTTGAAATTCCCAAGCAGTTATAGCACTGCTGGCAGGAGGAACCTTCTGCTTCTAATGATAGAACCGGGAGGTTCTTTAACCTCCTGTTCAGTTGATCAGCCCCCTTTGTGTTGTAGTGTTTGACTCTTAAAGTTATGTGAACTTGCTAGTTTGAATATAATAAATGTCATAAAATCAGTTACATTGTTTAACCAAAAGGTTCACAAAAATGTACACAAAAATTGTTCGAAAATTGAACGCAAAAGGAGGGTTACCAACATTAGACCGCGATGGTCCCAAAATAAGAACGAAAAGTTAAAAAATTGTTCCCAAAATGTTGCCAAAAAGAGCACCAAGTAGATTTAAAACGTTACCAAAATGATTCTAAGAGATGACCGAACGTTTGTAAAATGACTCCAAAATGTTCCCAAGATGAGCCCAAAATGGTATTAACGCAACACCTAACGATAGTGAATATCGAAAAACGGGTCTTAAAATTACGTTCATTAAATGATACCGCTGTTCACACAACGAATAATCTTGATTTCGGTAGATTTTGAACGTGTTTTTTTCTGAGTGTTCCAGCCCCAGTAAGGTATCGAAAAGCATTTTTAGAAGGCTTCTGCCATATGGTTCATGGTTTCATGTCGTAAGCCAAGTTGTTTTTCTCTAAGTACTCGATCATCTCTTAAAGGTTGGTTTATCCGGTGAAATATACTCTATGAAAGCCGGATATTCTATAGCCGAGGCGAAAAAAGATTAACTGTTTCCACCCTTTTCAATCATGAAAATCAATCATGATTAAATTAAGCAAAAAGTTAGAGAACAGCTTAATCCATAATCGATTAATCCACATTAATACAACAAATTATTCAAACTGTTTTAAAATATTTTTATCGACGCTATGTAGAAGGTGAAATTGGTCTCTTTTGCAAACAAGTCCATCAAAGTCTTCCAAAAGTTTGACACTTCTTTCTGCCACATCATCGACAACCTTCAACTACTTCAACATGGGCTGAGCTGCTATATATTCACTGTTACTGTTCTTTTGAAGAGCTCTCCTCGTTTCATGCACTGACTTCAGTTTCCTACAAGTGGTCCTTAGCTGCATAGCCTGAACTTCAGCTTTCTGCCCTAGTATGCACACATACAGTCGTCGCTGTATGCTTACTAGAGAGCGGCTGGATCTAGAGCGCTCTCTCTCTCTCTCTGGCTTTTGAATAAAATTTCAAGAGAGCCTGGAGCCAGCTCTAGAGCCAGCAAGAAAAAATCGTATACAAAAAAATCGTATGGCGATACTCATCTTACAGATTAAATTGGTTTTGGTGTATCTGTGTACGCATTTCACTATGGGCAGTAGATAGCAATGCGCTGATGGGTGTTGTATTACCACCTGTTTTAACAGTCTTGCTACATAATTAGCACGTGGAACGTTATTATTTCTACTTTTTTTTAAAGTACACATTAAAATTCATTAATTTTTTCAAATATATTGTTTCTTAAAATATCGATTATCGCCAATATCGGCGCAAAATTTTAAAATCGGAATAAATCTAATCGTCGAACAAAAATATCGATATATTGAAATATCGATCAACTATTGAGAACTATTGTACCGATAATTAAAAATTTCTATCATTTATTGACATAAGTGCAAAATGACTATTGACATATGTTAAATTATGAAAGTCTACTTAATAAAAGCTTACATCTGTGACTTAAACCAGCCCCTAACGCACAGCTTGTGAAATTTTCCCATAAAAAAGTCTGATCTTTATGTTAAACCTTATTATATTGAACTTAATTTCCCTTTCCTTCGATTGAGATTGCAAATGAAATTCTCTGTAAAAGCACATTCAAATACTTTTTCTTTATCTTCGGCAGACAATGTAAATTGTGTAACCTTTGCTCAACTGACCATCATCCACTTTCATCTATTCTTTTCATGCTTCGATTACACTCCTGGCGTTGTTCATTTTTTTCTTCTGCTTGTTTTTTTTTGTTGTTGTTGTACTATCTCAATTTTGTGCTACTTGTTGATTACTTTTAAATGAGTTTTGCTGACGGCGTTTCTTAACTCGCTCGACTTGGCTATTGGCCACGCCCCTTTGTCACTTTCGTTCGTTGATTGATATTTACGCGCGTTTGATTGAAGTGTAATCAGCAGCCAGTCAGTCAATGAAGGAAGCTGCAAGGCATTAGCGGCAAAATGAAATGTAAGTGAGCAAAATCGTAATTAAAATTGCGCCAAGCAACAAATAACGCTTCGAGGCGCAAACAATCTGCATTAGACAAGTAGTAGTAGAACAGGGTCAAAGTACTTCCAATTCCCTTGAATACTAATGGAAATTGGCTACGCCCCTGCTTATTCAGCTCTGACGTTGCTAATGAAAATGCATAAGCATGCTGCATGCAGCATAATGAACACAACGAGCATTCAGCATTGAGTGTGGAGACAACAAAAAGAGTCGAGATTCAACAAAATGTGCAAAATGGGCGTCACAAAAGATGAAAGCCATGCCAGGCACTCATAAAGAGCGGGGAGGGGGAACTGCACTCATCGTGTGAGTGTGTGTGTGTGTGTTGGCTCTGTCTATTTGTCACTCAGCCAGTCAGTCACTCCGTCCTCCTCGTCAAGCACTCAGTCGTCCTCGACAAGGCCCAGTCCGGGCGTAAATCAAAGTGAAAAGCGTGCTAATTGCATTAAAAGCATATAAACAAAATGCAATGCAAGTGGCTGGGATAAAAAAAAAAGAAACCCATATTCTGTGTGTGTGTGTGTGTGAGAGAGTGTCACTGCATCACCCCACCCTTCCCTTGGTTAACTTTGCTGGCCTTTTGTGCATGCGAGCATCGTAAAATTAAGCAAATAAGCATGAACAGCATCAAAAAACCAAGTGAACTTTGTAGCCAGAAACCTTTTTGTGACTGTGAACTTTGAAGTTGTTTTTTGTTAAATGATTTAAAAGTTTTTTGTTACATTGAAGGTCGTTTTTAAGGTTATTACTTACCTGAACTGATGAAGGTGTAAAGTGGTGTTTAACCGTTTCAGAAATGAAGCCTGCAAAAGTGGTTAGCTTCCTCATGCTGTACCAAATCTGTACCCTATCTTTTTCTACATCACTTTTATAAGAACTTAACTAGTTTTTTGTACATAATTTTGTGACGGGTATACTTGGAGTTCGAGTCGAAAAATAGTCCAAAAACTTTTCAAACTTTGCTGGTAAATAGTTACCATTCCATTAAACGAAGCTCGGCTTAGGCACCAGTGTTGCCAGAACATGAGGTTCAAAAGTTGCTAGATTTTCAAAAAAACTTGCTAGAAATAGCTAAAAATAAAAAAAGATGCTAAAAAAAAGCTAAAAACTAAAACTTAAAAAACTGTTGTTTTCGGACTGAAGTCCAATAGATTCTTGTAAGAAATTAATTTGTAATGAGTTACGAAATAAAAATACTTTAAATGAGGCTTGCAAACCGCTCTGGAACAGTGTTGCCAGAATAAGGGATCAAAAAGCTGATTGCGCAGGAAAATTGCTAGAAATAGCTAAAAATTGTAAAGGGTAAAACTGAAAAAAATAGTTTTTAAGACTAAAATCTAACAATAACCTAAAAATTACGGTGTCTAGTATACATAATTTCGGAACAGAATCAGCAAACTTCAATTTTAGTTTAAAAAGAAAAAATGAATGACCGCAGGAAATTTTTTGCATGAAAATTTTTCGTAATTCGCGGTGTATCGAAGGAAACAGTTTCCCCAATTGTGCTAACACTAACAAATTTTTCAAAAATGACAGTCACGCAATGAATTCACAATCTCCCTTTTTTGGAGTCCGAGCTGATCTCAGTACAGAGAATTATGAACCGGAATTTAGTTACTTCGTCCATATCAGCAATATTTTTTTTTTTTGCTCATTATAATAAATAAAAATATTTTGTCAATTCATTGTACCCAATTTCTACGAAAGAATATAAAGACTGAAGATACCCTGAATGTTTTCATACGACTATCACTAGTGTGGATGGAACCCGTCAGGAGGCTCAGTACCGAATCAGTACTAAAATTAGCGCTGATTTGGAAAAGTTGGTACTAAAAACATGGCTTTCCTTGCTTTCTTTTCGGTCATGAATCTAACGCTGGCAATGCGATCTTTAATGACTTTCGCTTTCGCTCATGAGTAGTGAAACTCAACTAAAATCACTTATGAACTAAAACAATTTCTAATGATTATTCCTTTTTAATTCTCACTCGGAAATTCACTTCCAAGACTTTTGACTCAGGGGAAGTTCTTTAGCAAAGGTTTCAAACCAATATAAAATGCGCTATTTTGCTCTTCGTCTTAAGAATATAAAAATTGCTAGAAATAGCTAAACATAAATTTAAAGTTGCTAGATTTATAGCTAATAGCATTTCCGAAAATTTATAAGCATTTCCACTTTCAAAAATGCTAGATCTAGCAACTAAATAGCTAAAATGGCAACACTGTTAGGCACTTTGGTTGAATGTTGTATCACAAATGTAATTTTTATACACTTGAAAAGTGATTTGTAATTTTGTCCAAAAGTATCTCCGACCACATAAGGTATACATATATATTCTTGATTAGCATGATGAGTTAAGTCCATCGGTCCGTCTGTCTGTTTTCACTTAAAATAGTCCCTACGTTTAAAGCAATCGAGCTGAAATTTTGCTTAGAGTCATTCACGAATGACTACTTCTTTTGCTGCTGTGGCAGCTCTGGCCACACTAATCACGATGATCACGAGTGATATAGCCAACCGCTTCCCACGATCCGTCATCTCGAACAGTTTCATTAGCAGTAGTGTGCGTTACTCTCCCACTGGTGGCCTCGAGCCAGCGCGATACAACAATTTTCTCTAGTGCGAAAATAAGAAACGCACAAGCCAAGAGATTAATGGAGGTTCGGCTTTGGCCCTTTGGGCTGTGTCAAGCCATTTTTACATTTAAGTTTATAAACATTATTAGTGAATGATACAAGCACAGACTTCTCATTCCCTTTACTGCCATAGGAATGATCTGTTTCAATTGTATTAAAACTTCGGCACAGACAAACTTTGCTTTGCTTTCTTGTACCAACTTCAATTCAATAATTTCAGTTACACATTAAGGGCTAACATCAATATAGAAACAATTTATTAACAATCAAATAAGTTAACATTTAAAATTTTGTCTTTCAAACTAGTCCATATGTGATTGAGTGTGTCTTGAGTTTATATAATGCTAACACATAATTGTAGCGGGAGTTTTTGAACATGTTTCCTGTTTCGATCATTAAAAAGTCAACGACTTTATGTCAACATCTGGTTCAAATTGGAATTGTGTGCCTTCCGAGTTTGGTTCCAGGTTAGCTTGCTCCTTGTCATCCGAAAAAAAACGCCCAATGATATCATAGGCCAATTCGTAGATTTGAATATTCTCGTGAAACTGCAGCCTTTCGATTTTGTCTAGTCCCTGACATTCTTCGATTAAATTGGCCACCGTCTCTACTAGAAAGTCAGCCTTGTTGAGAATTTGTTGGATGCCATCCAAAATGAGAATGATCAGCCGAGTGTCGGGGCATGTGAGTAAATCACAGCATGGCGGTATGGCGCCCTCCTTGATCAACATACCAATCTGTTGGCCATTGCCCTTGAAAGCCAAATTAGTTATGGTCCAAATGGCCTTCGTTTTAATTTGGAACTCGTCCTTGCTCAGCATCTCGACTATTTTTGGCAACATCCCTGCATCTATGACTGCCTGAATCTGGGATTCGTTGCCTGCGCAGATATTGGACAAGCTCCAAAGGGCGCCACTGCGTATCTTCTGGCTGGGATGCTCCAGCAGTGGAGGCCAATAGGAAAGGCCATTACAATTCAGGACCACCTGGGTTTGGGCTTCCGTTTCGCTAACAATGTGGCCCACAGCGGTTATTGCAGCCTTTTGAATGCCTTGATCGCTGTTGCCAAACAAAGATAGAAGCACGGGTACCACTCCACTGTCAATTACCATTTGAATTTGGGTACTGTCGCTGTCACTTAAATAACTAAGGCTCCGAGCAGTATTCGCCAAAATTTCTGTGTCCGTTGAATGGATGAGCTCCTTGAGTGCGGACAGGATGTTCTGGACTGTGGAGGCTTGCAGTGGTTGATCCGTTTTGCGGCATAATTTCGCAATAACCCAGGTGATTTTGCGCAATAATGACATTGAGATGTTTTTCTTCATGAGTGATAAAAGTGGTGGGACCACCTCCCGCTTGATGACATAGTCGCAGAAAAAGGGACCATCACCAACGATATTACCTAGAGAGCAAACGGCCTGCTCGCAGACACTAAGATCGGGCGAGTTCAGTAGTTCATGGAAGAGTGGCGCCGCACCAGCGGCTACAACCTGATTGGTCTGATTCTTTGTGACGGATGCAATATTGGACAGTGTCCGGACGGCTTCGAATTGCAGCATGTTATGATCATCTTGCTTTAGGCACTCCATCAGTATGGGCAACATACCGCTATTGATCAGTTCATTGGTGGGTGGATTTTCATTACTTGATAGTAGATGACCAGCCGCCTGAACTGCGGCCAACTGTTCCGCCGGTTTGCTGGCATCTCCAGCAGCCAAGACCAATTTCTTTATATCAACCATTTCGCCAGATTTCTCACCTTCTGCTGTGCTGGGCAGATTGCGTCGCATGTGTAGGGCCTCTGCACGTTTGTTCTTCCTAATCTGCACGGTAACTTTACTGCGGCGACGACGCATCTCTTCTTGATCCTTTGCATTGGTTTTGAAATATTTTACAAAGTTCGACAACATTTTTTTATTCAATACAAATCAATAGAAAGTTGGACAATTTTTTAGCTGATTCCACGTCTCGAAATGAATAACTTGTTATGAGGCAGCAAACTGAAATTATTGAATAATTTTTGTAGTTTTTTTTTTATTTTTTTGTAAAACGCCCGAACGCTTTGAGATTCAGATACAAACTAAACAATACAAGGCAGTTCCGTAGGTCGTCGATTTGAAAGATCGTTTCCAAAGCCATCTAGATTGTTTATATATTTTATCATTGAATTACAACAATCAGCTTTTGCTTATAAATCTCAACAGAAACTTTTTAGGGCTGGCCTACTCAAGCTGAAATATTCCAATTTTTCCAATTCCAATTGATTTCAATTATTTAAGTAACATTTGTCTCAGTTTTAAGACCTGTCGTGATTCCTTGTAAATTATTAACCAGACAAATCTTAAAATGCCTGTTTGAGCTGCTTAAATCTTTGGACCCAATCGTCTGGATAGTCTTAAAATCTATTTAAAGTGTCTTTCGTTGATTTCTTGGTTTTGTTCAACTAAGCGACTTTCGTTCAGATGGGATGCTGACGACTAGTTCTTTGACCATTTTCATTCTTCCCAGGTTCATACAGAGCAGTAATAATTCCATCCTCTTCTAACTAGCATAAATCACATTAGCACCACAGAAAATCACAATCATTATCATTATTATATGTCTTAAGATTTGTGCTTTCCATGTCCAAAAAAACAGCAGCTTGTTCTATTCCAACAACGTGGTCTACTTTTATAGCACCCAATCACGATACACTGACTCGATGTGTTGATATATGACACATAATCAAATGTTTAAGTGCATGGCACACGCATCGCCAGCGATCCAAGAATCCATTTCGTGCAAGTCCAAAGTAAATATGAAGAGCAGCGGCGAAAAAATCTATAAAAAGGCAAAAGTAGAATACAAAGCAAATCCGGCAAGTAAATATAATAACAATAAAATGAAGCAGCGGCGCGAAGGCGAGATATTATGACAGTGCCAAACAGCCATAAAAAACAAGAGCAACAACAACAACAGCACAACAGCATGGGCTGGCAAGGACAATTGCCCGAGTCTGTTTCAGGTCAAGAGCATGAAAAGCGTTGCCTACTTTCTGGGGCAGAGCCAAATTTCTGTTGTCAAATCAACATATTTTCTTGTTTTTTTGCGTTTTATCATTTTATTCAAAGACTTAATAACATTTATTATTACAATATTTTACACTGCTACACATGTTTGGTTTCTTGCATATCGATTTCGCCTTAGTCTAATTATAACATTTAACAATTCTTTTTTCATTTTGGCTAAAACTATTTTGATAGAGATATGCAGTTTTATGTTTGTATTTTGTGGACTTAAGTGCTGGGAAATGTTTGTTTGAGTGCTTTAGAGAAAAGATTTGTGCATGGCCAATAATTGAAAATGAAATGAAGTAATTTGGGTTTTATTCTATACAAATTTGTGAACTTTGTTCAAATTTCGAGAAAATATGCAATTTTCAATACTTTTTAATTAAATTATTTCATTCTAAATATTTCTCAATATTTGATTTCGTATTTGGTTTACTTTTTACAAATTATTTTCTAGGTTATCATGTGGAAATGTACAAGGATCGATCAATGAGCAGTTTATTTTTTAGAGTTGTTTGTAAGTTTGCTAAATATTTTCCAAGTACCCCATATTAACGCAATGAAAATTTTTACCAGCCCATATCAAATTGACATTGGCATTATTTTACCCTGTTCCCATTGAACAAGGGAAAAGGGGGATCATGAAGGAACTAAGATCGTATGCGTAAGTATGTGTCTATGTAAAGGAAAACAAATTAAATTGTTAGTTTGTGCAATAGCGATAGTTCCTGAGAACCGCCGATCCCACATAATGCGTTATCAAGGGACAAAAAAATATCCATGCAGGAACTGGAGGACAATTTCGCGACCGCTAAAAAGATATCATTGAGTAAGCCGCGCTTGACACGATAGGACATACGCGGACACGGACAAAGGGGGAGTCGTTGAGGAGCGCTGCCCGCGATCGGAAGAATCGGAAAATAAATACAAAGCACAGACCCGGGCAGGCATAAGTCGAGTGTGAAATAGAGATATAGAAAACGAAGGTGCTGGAAGAATTCTAAGCAACCAAAGCGATAGTGTAATGAAAGTTAAAACCTTCCGAGTATCACACCCAGAAAACAGTAGAACGAATAATTTAAGAACGAACGCTCTTGAAAATTATTTATTTGTTCTTGAATTTTTAAGAATTTTGCTTTTGACATCGAGCTAAATTTGTTCTGTTTGGTGCTTTTGGCGAAATCCACCTAAATTCCACTCCGCCCTTCTTTTTTTGCACAAGAATTTTTGTACTCGATTTAGATAAAGAATTGAAGCTCTTGAATCAAGAAAACCGGGCACAAGAATTCATACTTGGATCAAGAATTTGGATCACTTCCTGCTTTGGCCCCTATATCTTCCTCCTTTACTTATCCTGGAGACGCGGCTCACTTCACGCTGCAAGCTTTGTAGTAATTTATCAGAAGACGTGGATAACTTTCCGCTTTGGTCACCCTCCTTTCTTTTATTTTTACCTTTTTGGGGAGCTGAGGACCCTTTAAGCGTCTGAGAAAAATACCCCGGCCTAGGAGCTTCCTAACAACAATCGATACTAAGCCTTCGATACAAAGTACTCATTACTCGATACCAAGTACTCGATACTAAGCCTTCGATACCAAATACTCATTACTCGATACTAAGTACACGATACTAAGTACATGATACCAAGTATTTGACACTAAGTACTCGACACTAAGTACTCGATACCCAGTACTTGACACTAAATACATTATACTATTTACTCAATACTTAGTAATCATTGGTCACTTTTCGATATCCGATACTAAATACTCGGCTCTCAGTAGCTGACCACCCTGAAAGACTTTACACCAACACCACAAAATATGTAAAGTCTTCCGTAATAAAAGATGTCATTCAAAAAGCATGTACAATAATTGTGGTAGTCCAGAAACATTCACTACATTCACTTTGACTCGTAACCCAGAAAGAGATTTTGATTTAATTTTTGATTTCGTGAAAGCAAATCTAAAGCAGTTGACAATTCGACTCTTATTGCGCTCTGATTTGTAGATTTCGAACGTGGCGTGTGACAGGACGGCTGATCGACAAATGGCGCGAATGCAAAACATGCCTAAAAAAGTGTGAAAGCTACTGTTCTAAGCTTCTTAAATAATACCGTCTTTTTACACAATATTACAATGGTGAATTCAATTAACAATTCATGTATTTCTTCATGGTAAATTGGAGTCACTTATGCAATTTGGTAGATCTTAAGTGGAAAAGGCAGAATGAAATTGTGGACGAATTTGTTGGGTAAAACATTTTAAGAGAATTGTGCAGACTTAAAAAAGTGGAGCACTTATGACTCCGTCCACTTTAGGCCCTTGGTCTTTCTTCCCTTCAAAGATACTCGTATGCATTAAAAAAAAAATATTTATTTATTAAAACACGAAATACAAAAACTTTCAAAGTTCTCCATGATTTCAAAAATTCAGCAGAATTCAAACAAACACCAAGAGCGCCATGAAAGAACGGTCACGCCAAAACGAAATCAAATCAAAACCAAATCTAAATCAGCCTAAAAGTTGATTATTTGAAATCAATTAGTATGACCCTCAATCCCTCACTTACTCTGGGCAAACAGGACATTTTGTATGGAGCAGCTGTGAACAGCTGATCGACTTAATCTAAATCAAATCTAAATCACTTTCAGGATTAACACTATTATGTTGTAAATTTTAAGTATCATAAATACCTTTTCGATCGTCAGAAACCATTTCTCTTCCCACAAACTTCAGTGAAATGGAAACAATTTTTGAGCCAAGATCCAAGCGGAAATCAACATCTTTATATTTTTATATGGTAGCTAAATCTCCATATCCAAAAATTTTTAAGATTTTTCTAGTTACTATGGAAAACACAAGTTAAAATCAAAAAAGTGGACTTGCAGTTACAACATTTCAGCTTTGGGTTTTAATGGAACTTCTGCTTTTTATTTTGACATTATATTTTGAAACAATAGAGACCTACTTCAATTCTGCAAGTCCAGTAAGTTTCAGCAAAGACTCTGAATATAAATATTTACATGAAAAGTCTGGCACTTCATAGGATGTTTTTTCTAACTAAAATGAATAAAATTTTTCGTTTCAGATATCAAGATTTCTTTTCATTTTGGTTCTGTGTAGCATGTTTTTGCAATCAAAAGGTTGTAGAATTCTATTTTTGGACTCGAGATTCAATGCAGGAAGTGCGCGGCTCGACTGGTACTTGTTAAGACATAAACTTGAAAGTATATAAACTGTTATTACTCAAGCAAAGTGAACTGCATGATCCTTTGTGTTAACACTAACTAGAATGTGAAAAGAAACTTTAACAACTGCATATTCAGTATCTTTGCTGCTCCTAACAAAACAAAATTATTTGCCAATTTTTAGATGTGAATTTTTAATGTAACTCAAAACTTACCTGATATATACCTCCGCAACGCCAAGTTGTTGTTGTGTCTTTGTAATACTTAGTTTGGCCTTAATATGAATGAGTAGATGCTTAGTTGACTATATTTTAAAACTATTTTTTGATATTATTTTTCACTTACTTGGCTAGGCTTGTACAATTTTGGCTAATTACTTAATATTCTATACATTTAACATACGTATGTTCGGACATTTTCTAGGTAATATTTTTTGCAAACAACTTTGAGCATTCAATTTCTTAGCCTAAGCAGAAAGCCCAAAGAGGAACAAGTGACAAGTGGAGATTCACTATAAAATTAAGTAATTTTCTATATATACAATTTGCCCGCCCTCTGGTGGCGTATACTTGATGTGATTTACAAAACATTTAAGCAGCTTGTTGGCCGCGCTCCTCTGTCATCATGCATCTTGGTTAATTGTTATCTACGAGCAGCAACGCGGCTTAATTGGACCGACAAGCTGCGGCGGCGGTGTTCTTGTTCATGTGGACAGCAGCTGCTGCGAAATCTCCAGCCTGTACACAGGAATGCTATTAAGACGGGCAATGCGTAGAGCGAAATGCGTGCAATTGATTTGGAAGCTAATATGCGTGACCAGAACACAGATGAGCCGCACGACGATGCACTAGATGCTGCGGATGCGGGACGACGACTCTTCTTCAGCTGTTTGTCTGTGGAAAAGTTTTGCCACGCGGTGAGAACAAACTGTTGCATGTTGGGATGATTGATGATATGCCACTTACCTTCCAGGGACTGGGACTGCGACTGGGACTGGTGGTGGTCCAATTGCCTTGATTTGGGCATTACGGTGGCCCGTGATTCGAGTACGGGTATACGCTGATGCTTGTCACTCTCCACACTCTCCTCGTTGCTTTGCCAATAGACTGAGGAGATTTTGGCGACACACTGAAAATGGAGAACATTTTACCGGATTTAGCGACTCATGAAATCTGTGTGTGTGTGTGCACTCTTGCACTGACTCGTCTCTCACTCTGTGTGGTCATTGGGCCGTTCCATTGACGGCACACTAAAAGTTTTATGCTTTCATTAACTCTCGCACGCGCAAATAACCCAAAATGACCCGCATACATATGCAAACGGTCAGTGGAGAGGAGGGTAAAACAGTGGAACAATTTAAGAAACGAAATTAGAAAAATTAAAGGTTGTAGGAATTTTCTGACTAAAGTAGAAATGGAACTGATTAGTTCAAAATGAAAAAATCCTACAAAACCCCTTAGACCTTTTTCGACAGACTTAATAGAAGATTTTTCTTATGATAAAGTGACCGAAAAAGAGTAGCTCAGTTTAACGGTTTTGTTCAGTGACTGTTCACTTGGTTCAGTGACTCAGTTGAGTAACTCAATTGCTTTACTGTGTGCAGTAACTTGATTGCATTCCGCGCGTCAATGCATACAGGTCGATGTCGGTACACATTGGCTCTTTCTTTTACTCACACTCAAAATTTGCACTCCCTTTTCCACTGTACAGCCACCACTGATATCATAAAAGTGTTCCATCTGCTCCATTCGCGTCCACATGAAATTTTGTGGCTTGTTCGACACACATTTGCACTCGCCCGCCCACCGAACCAAACGACAACGCCCCCGCCCGCCCTCGCCACCACCAACTACTCCCTCGCCTGGCCTGATAATAATCAACATGAGCTGCCCCATGTTATGTTGTTACAAATTGAATCAGAGCAGCCAACGACGATGGCCGATGTAAATGTATCAATTTTCATGGCCATAATCAGCTTATAGTCGTTGGACCATAACTCACCTTCAACTTCATGTCGCCGTGCTTGAAATGTCATCCACGGACACGAAACTCTAGCCCTAGGCGTGCCACTTCCAGACCCTCGCGTCCCACAATCAATGGTTCATATGGACGGAGGAGCGAACGATTCGCGTGCATCCCGTTAATCAGCCAGCTGAGATGGCAAACTGGCTTCGATGCGGCTGAGGTGCAATTGACGCGAACCATGTCGCCAATTTGATAGCGGGGCTGGCCACCCGTGATTTGTGGTCCATGTTTGGGTGTGACTGTAAGAAGATGAATGGATAAAAATAATTACAGTTTTCACTGAAGTACTTAAAGTCTAAAATTTGCAGGAATTTACATTCTGCCAAAGATTTACTCCGAGACCTTACTGTATTGATTTTCTTTCTTTTTTTAATTTCGCTTTTTTTGACCCCGCCTACGCTGTATCCTTTGTCTAAGCTCCTTTGTAAACAGTGCCGGACAATGAACAACAACAAAAAAAGAAAAAGAACGTTCAACAATTATTACCAATTGAAACAAACAGGCAAACAAATGGGTCTACATTCCTTTTTTTGGGAAAATTCCAACGAGTAGGAGAAGGAAATGACACAAAATATCAACAGTTCAATCAATGTCAGGGGCCAAATAAAAGACTGAAAATAATAATTTATGCAGTTGAGTTGAGTTGAACAATGGGCATATAAAAGGGAAAGCACTTGCCATTCACTACATCTAGATAAAGGAAGAGCCCCAAATCATTATTATTAACGAAAGAAATATCATTAAAGCACTATTAGTGGTCGATAAAGCCGCCTGAAATTGCATTGAAAAAGTTTGGTGTTTGTGTGTGTGTGAACATGTCAGTCGATATTGCCAGTGCAACAATTTATTTCGATTTTTTTTTTTGTTGTTCCTCATGCTGTTAGCTGACCCAATTGGCAAACATCCAGGTCAGACATGATGCTCGACTATGCTCAACATTTGCGGCAGCTGTGGAAATAGCAACAATAAAATGCTACCACGGGGGAAAAATTGCGCACCAAAACTAAGTATACAAAACTACTTTATTGTTGTTGCTGCTACTCGGAAATTTTAGGGTAAAATGTTTACTGTTTTATTATGATTCGTTTAAACGACTATTATTGGCAATGTTTTATGCAAATCAAGGCTGCCAATGGTACCAGAATTGAACCCCCGTAGAGCCTGTTGAAACCGGAAAGACAAAAGATTCTGCTTGTAATGCACAGAAGGAAGCATCTCCGATCACATAAATTATATAAATTCTTGATCAGCTTGACGAGCTGAGTTGACTTAGCCATGTCCCTTTCTCCGTCAGTTTCTAAGATATTTCCTCAGTTAGTTTTAAGGCAATCATGACCAAACTTTGCTCAAAGCATTTAAATATATATAGGATGTTGAAGGATGTTTGTGGAAACCACACGGATCGAAAAACTATACCATAGCTGCCATACAAACGACCTCTGGGAAAACAAGTTCTAGTAAGAAAAACTTTAGTTTTTTAAAGAAAACGTCACAAAACTTAGAATTAAATACTAGCAGTTTTTACTGGCTCGAGGTCTTGTTATGCTATTGGCATAACTTTAAACAGAGGCACACACCACAACAAAGGAGGCTTCAGGTTGATCGGACGCGTTTCATGAGGGACCAAATCCTCACTCATCAGCGATCTTGAGCCTGAAATGTCTATCCAAAGAGCAGCCTCTCCATGCCAGCGACGGCAAAACTGTTTGGGAATTCCAAAGGCAGCTTGCGCGCAAAACACCAAAAAAAACAGCCTAAGACAGCCATTCCCCTTTGTAAGTGTGTGGCCTCCATTGGACTTTGTACTCAGTGAGCAGCCAAACGGCCGCCACGTCTAAAGCAGAAGTCCAAAAATGTTTGCATATACAAACAGGAGTTTTTGTTGTTTTAAATGAAACTATTTTTATTAAGTTTCGAAGAACAACGCGGTGCCATGCGATTTAGTACTTTTATGACTGTTTTAATGACCTTTATACTGTTAACTTGCAGTTTTTACTGGCTCGATGTCTTGTTATGCTATTGGCATAACTTTAAACAGAGGCTCACACCACAACAAAGGAGGCTTCAGGTTGATCGGACGCGTTTCATAAGGGTTACATTAATAGCATAACAAGACCTCGAGCCAATAAAAACTGCAAGTTAACAGCATAAAGGACATTAAAACAGTCATATTAGAATTTAATAGTTTTCTGTGCTTTTTCATAACTTTACCAAGTTTGCTCAAAGTCTGTTTACTATATAGAATAGCAATTGGTTCGAAAAATATTAAAAAAGGATTATCTAATATTAATTACATATGGTTTCACACATTTATATAAAGTTTGATCAAAATTGGATGACTTTAGCATGACATAGGTCAGTCGGTAGGTCTTCAAACTTCGTATTGAACAGTTTTTTTTCAAAGTTCCACCAAATTTGATCAAAATCGGCGAAGCTATAAAAAAGAACCATAGAAAAGTTAGTTCTGAAAAATAGTTTCAGAAGAAAAACTTTTTTTGTTTTCAATGGAAACGTCCTTAAATTTTACATTTATTTATTTAATGTGCTTTCACACGATTCTTCAAAATTACATCAAAATCAGATGACTACAACATGTAGCTGCCATAGGAACGATCGGCTGAAAACCTATTGCTAGTGAGAAAAAGTTTTTAGAGCAAAGCTCTTTTACGGACGGCCGACTGGGGGCAAAAGAAAACGATTGTCTTTGCGACAGATTTCTTTGGCTACGCTATTGACTTTGCAAAGGCAGCCGCTTTGGTCTTTGCAAGAAAGCCTTAGCAGCAGGTGGGTTGTGAATGAGAGGGTGTTGGTGATGGCGGTGGATTATCGGTGACCAAAACTGTGGCTAAAACAGTCACCAAAACATTGACCAAACAGTGACCGAATAGTGACCAAAACAGTGACTAAAAATGTGACCAAAACAGTGACCAAACAGTGACCAAAAGTGACCAAAACAGTGACCAAAACAGTGACTAAAACAGTGACCAAAACAGTGACCGAAACAGTGACTAAAACAGT
The DNA here is from genome assembly GCA_018904265.1 of Lordiphosa collinella. NCBI lineage: Eukaryota > Metazoa > Arthropoda > Insecta > Diptera > Drosophilidae > Lordiphosa > Lordiphosa collinella. Next base: position 88,053 of record JAEIFV010000592.1, on the reverse strand, counting down.
GACCAAAACAGTGACCAAAACAGTGACCAAGTGACCAAAACAGTGACAAGAAACAGTGACCAAAACAGTGACTAAAACAGTGACTAAAACAGTGACCAAAACAGTGACCAAAACAGTGATCGAAAAAGTGACCAAAACAGTGACCAAAACAGTGACCAAAACAGTGACCGAAACAACAGAACTCAGTGACTAAAATAGTAACCAAAACAGTGACCTAAACAGTTACCAAAACATTGACTAAACAGTGACTAAAACAGTGACTAAAACAGTGACCAAAACAGTGACCAAAACAGTGACCAAAACTGCGACTTTGCTGTGCACGGTTTTTGAGCAGGCGTCCCTAAAACATCGAAGGATCGGAAGTAGTTCCACACAACTTCCAACACCTTCAAATGCTTCAGAAGAATGCGATAACTTTGCCACCAATACATTACTTAAGGTTAGTACTCAGAACGACATAGCTTTACTTTTCTTGACAGTATTTCATATAAATAGAAACACTTTCTAACAACTCCAGAGCATCAAAGCAAAGCCAAAGAGGGAGGTCACTTGGGACAGAGGCGAGTGGCGGGCGTTAGTCGCAGCGGCCGAGACCGTAAAACGGTTGTGATGCTATCATCAGGCTATGGAAGAAGAAGTATAACACACTTCTCACATCGGAACAACGATGCCATTGACCACCATGCTGTCAGTCATTGCTGCCGCTCAGCAGCATATCGTATACCTAGTTCAGTGTCCAACTTCGACGACAAGAGAATCAACTTTAACGACAGCAAAATCGTTCTTCCCTCATTGTCGAATCAATAGTGGTTATCATCGAGCAACGTGCAGGCACTTGCTTGCCCTAGTCTTGCCTACACAAAGTCTTCAACCGAGGCAACGCGAGGCACCATGAAGCCTTCAACGAGAGGCATCACGAAGCCCTCGACGAGAGGCAACATCAACCTTAACTGAGGCTCCTCAACGAAGGCACCTCAATGCGGGGCACCATAAAGGCATCGACTAGAGACATCCCGTCTAGATCGAACTTGCTTATCGACGGATATACACTAAAAACTGACTTGGAAATACATATAGAGGGTGCCCCAGAAATCTCTAGTGATTCTCGTAAAGGCGCTTGTATTTCAAACTTAAACTTCTTTCATTTATATGTGAAGTGACAGAAAAATGCTTGGTTACTAGATAAATTGTCGAAAGCTAAGCGAATTGAAACCGACTATTCAAAGCCAAGTAGATTTAGGTACAAGGTTCAAAATAGCTTAACATTTACCATCTGATTTAGCAACCAAAGAAATTATTGTCACCGTACATATAAAGGTGAAGAGTTTAAATATGAAATGCAAGCGTTTATACAAAAATCACAAGTGATCACTAGTGATCCGTGTCACCCCGATACATAAACTTAAAAGAATCGAAAGTTTTCCTGGACTACAAAAGACTGACAAAACTTAATGTAGCTCACTTAATCTGTTTAATGTCTTCAGCCAATTAAAAAATATATATTACTTTTACTTAATCGGGCTTAGGTTTGACTATTCTATGGCCTAAATATAGAAACATCTACCAAACTGGCAAACAGCCAAACAATCTCCAACATAATTATGATTATCAATGGAATGGGAAATAACATCAACATTGAAAGCGGCTCAATTGTTGCTCCCCTGCCAATTTCAAATTCATTTCCGTAGCAGGTGTGTAAGGGAGGCTTCTTGGCAAGAAGGAGGGCGGCAATCAAAATTGGTATATCGCATAATTGGGCTAACTAAATATTTCCTCGGCTTAGGCAATGCGCCACCAATCAAAGCTATATGCTTCCGTTTTGTGCTGGAAATTACTTAATTACGATCGACTTTAATGTTCCGGCATTTTTATTTTTCCAGTTAGACGACGGTTCACGTGTAAGCGGATTAAATCAGTATCCGTATCATAATGACTATTGCCCAGGCGGATCAATAAAGTTAATGAACTTTTGCTATAAAAACTGTCGACAGGTGCCTTGCGCAAATGGCAGAGCAAAATGAAGTGGAGGAAGAAATGTCATTTGAATTACTAGAATATTGAAATTAATGCGCATTGGGGCATTAGGACCTGTTTATAGCTCGGCTTATGTGTGTGTGTGTGTGTGTTATTGTGGCTGAAATAATTGAATGCGATTACAGTGCAAAGCTAAATGATGAGTCGGCATGACGAGGCAAATAAGTTTGACCCAGTTAGTTCAACTCGGAAGGGATAATTGAAGTGCAGCCTCGGAAATTGAAAACAAAAATGCATAATATCCTCCCCAAACTAAAATATGAGCAGATTTCCTAAAAGGCAAAATCGTTTATGTATGTGAAAATTATGGCAACCAGTTGACAGTTGACGTTAATTCATTTTTCCCGCTTTTAGAACTTTGGCTTAAAATGCAATCGAGAGCACACAAAAGCTCGCATATTCATTTAATTAAAATTGCCTCAACTTACTTAAGCTGTCAAAAAGAGCTCAAACGAACGGGCCAATTGTGTGTATTTAAAACTAGCTAAATAATCGGCTTCGTCCGGGACCTTGGCATTGTGAGAATATAGGACTATATTTAGGTATGCTTATATTTAAGTATGAAATAGCCGAAAGTCGGTATAAGCAACTAGGTTAAGCTTATTCCGAAACTGTTTTATATTAGGAAAGTATTAAACTATATATACTTATATCCAAATATCCAGTTCATAGCTTAGGCTATTGTCTAAGGGCCGATTTCTCATCTTCTAAGCAAGAAACTATGTGACAGATAAATGTAGATTTTACAATGTTATTTGTAAGTTTATGTAACAGATAGCTCTATGTAGAAGATGAGAAATCGACCCTAAAACTCACATTATAAACCTTCAGAACAATTATCCACTCAAAAGGCGTGGACCCAAACCACTTTTGATCTGGTTCAACCAGCTGGTAATGGCCGGGAAAATACAAATCACTTTTGAAGCCAATGATCGACATAAACAGGCTGTGAAAATTTCGTGAAGATCGGCTAAGCTGTTTAAACGCCTTTAAGGAACAAACATTCAAACATACAGTATGTGTGGGGAAGCAGTAGGACAAACCTTCGATAAACTTATCTACTGGATGCTTTCGCGTCCCTCAATCTAGTGCTGCTGAACACTGAAAGGAAACAAACCTACTCAATGGCAGGACGTGGATCAATAATAGACCTCACATAAGCTAGCCCTTGCCTAGTGAGAAATTTGACATGGGAAGTTAGAGACGGATACACCCACAGCGACCACCAAGCGATCGTGAACAACATCGAAGGCAGCGCACAAAGGCTGATGCCACAAGTTCATTGATACAGCATCACTGCTGGCAATGATGGACGGCTCACAAATCGATGGAACTGCAGAATAGCGCTCAAGCTGCTTGGCCCAGGTATTCGAGAAAGCTTGCGATGCAGCAATGCCGTGTAAGAAGAGAGGCGGAAATAAGAACAAACCCATTGGTGGAATGAAGAAGTCGAGCACTATCGCATGGAGAGTCACAACACGAGAAGGTGATACAAACAGTCAATGAAGAGATGCTTGAGAAGATCATTAGACCTTCCGGTCTAGTGGAAACAGCTATGCGACGAAGCCTCAGCCAGGCTTATAAGATGGTGATGGGCAAGCTTGCGAGGCCTAAGAAGTAAGAATGCTTTAACAAAATGTAAATGAGAGTTTAAAGAATAGTATAGGATCCCCACCAAACGTGCCTTTAAGCCACTTTGAACTCGAATTACTAAAAATCTATACGTGATGGAGCATTACCGAGACAGAAATCATTTAGAACCACAACGAACCCTTTATTATACTGGAAAAGGACTTATTTTGTTGCCTTGTGTAATCGAAGCCGAATTATTTACTGATCTCTTCAACCGCTGTATTTGCGAACGAAGCTTCCCGTCTAGATGGAAGCTACAAAGATAGATGTTACTGCCAAAAGGCGACAAGAATCGACACAATCAGCAAATTATTTCAGAGAACTTCTGAGCAGACAAGGTCTCTCAGATTACCAGGGGGCGAAGCACGATTGATGCCGTTTCCACTGTAGTGAAGATAGTCCGTGATGCCACAGCTCGGAAAAGATGGCAAGGAGGCGCAAAAAAGTACTGCCTAGTCACAACATTAGACGGCAGGAATGTCTTTAGCTCTGCAAATTGGACCAAGATACTTGAAGCACTTAAAAGGATCGGTATACCCAAATAACTTGTGCAGGTGGTACGACACTTCGGAAAGGCGGAAGACACATCGGGTCACAGGCGGCGTTCTACAAGGCTCAGTTATAGGGAACATAATGTACGACGGAGTCCTCCGATTCGCAGACAACATAGCAATCACTGGAGTGGCTAAAAACCTCATTGATGTAGTTGAGGCTCGACGCGAATGGGCCAAGCCTGGCTCCCCAAAAGATCGATGGCAGTTGTAACGCACTCTAGCCTTGGGAGTGCTCGCCGAGTCCAGGGTTACAGAAAATTATAATTTCTTATAGTCGTGGTTGTTGCAAATAAATTCCCTAAACAACAATCCAAGGTACCAATGTGTTCCCTTTTGGGTCTTATTTCTGGATATTCTACATGGTAATATTAATTCTAGGCATTAAGCTAGATATGCTGGGCCACGAGGTTTCTCGGGGTATCTGGGGTTGGTTCCGATGGGCTGGCTCCTTCTGTGGGCTTCTGTCCCTGGTTTCTTGGGGCTTGTTCCGGCTATTCTGGCTTGAAGGAGAAATTCATCGGGGAATCTTACTCTGGACGAGGCGGGCTCTCGGACGTATCCAAGAGATCGGAGGAGGCTCGATTGCTCTGTACCGGATTCCAGTTCTAGGGAGGATTGGTTATCTGTGGGGAGAGATGAGTAGAGGCACGGCTGCTCCGTAGAGTATTGGAACTCTGGGGAGGATTGGCTCTCCAAGATGTACAAGAACGGGAGGATGCACTACGGCTCCGTAGAGTATTAGAACTCTGGCAATCCAAGATACACAAGAACTATTTGGATGCACTACAGTTCCATAGAGTATTTGAACTCTGGGGAGGATTGGCAACCCAAGCTACACAAGCCAAGGTGGATGCCCTACGGCTCCTTACCTACGGAGGCTAAGTACCTCTGCGGGCAAACCTGTGTTCTTCGAGCCCTGGTGACTAAGTGACTTCCCAAGCGTTGATGCCGGTCTTTTATATGCTTCGCTCGCGCTTAGCTCACGCTACCATGAGATTTTTTAGAGTCGCCATTGATAATAATCGATATCGATCGAAGGCGCCAATACGCTGCATTTTAAATTCAAACCAGCCGTTATTTCAATTGTGCGCTGGTAAAGAGCGTCACACTGTCCTCATAAGCAGCTGGAAGTGCGTAGAGACTGCTAATAGAGAGTCGGTGACCAACTCGTACGATCGATGGAGGCCAACAAATACATGGGTGTAATGCTGGATCGACCGGGTGTGGCTCAGCGGTTAGTGTGTGCGAGTATGTAGAGGAGAAGGCTGTTAAAGCCACAAACGCATTAGACGGCCCAGTGCAAAGCATTGGCCGACCTTGATAGCGTAGCAGATGCATCGCCTATATGGGCCTTTATGGTATGCAGTCCCAACATACTGCCGTGGTTGCAAAGGCGCTTACAGAAGATGTGCGCTGAGAGTAATAAGTGGCGCCCGAGCAGTATCGGAGGACGCCGCACTAGTCCTCGCGTTGAAACCCTCCTACAGATCATTCGCGAAGGGAGCGTACGATGGCTTACTTGCAGACGAAATGGATGTCTAGAACCAACGGCAGCTGGACAAGAAGACTGAAAGCAGATATTCGGCCGTGGGTGGGTAAAAAGCACGGACAAATCGACTTCTCTTTGACCCAGTTACTAACTAAAAATGGATGTTTTAAGTCCAATCTTTATAGGTTTAGGCACTAGGCGGATCCGTTTGCACACACAAAGCGCGTTCCTTAGAAGACGCAGAGCTTGTCTGCTTGGCATGTCCGTGATTTTCTGCAGAACGCAAGAGCTAAGCATAGACATTGGCAGATCGTTTGCAGTCGTTGACTTGATGGATATTCTACCATGGCCGCAGAAATCATCAAGACCTTGCGGCGCGCTGAAAGACAGCGCAGAATGAATTCAAATTCTAGATAGGATTCTAGTTGAGGCTTTCATGTCATCTCCCCCTCATGAAGTAAAACTTAGAGGTGGTTCTGACAGTGGGTGAGGAATTTCAGGTCCTACACTTTCAGGCTTTCAATGCTTTTCCCCCAAACTGTTCGAGCGCATCTTATGGAAGAATGACACGGGATCTCAAGTCAGCAGTTCGGATTCAGGAATCAACGCAGTACGGTAGACGCAAAATGGTGGTGAACAATCCCCGCAGGGCCACAGCTGGAATATGATGGCGAGACTGGAAGTAAGGAGTATTGCCTGATTAAAACACTCGACGTAAAGAACGAATTTAACTTCGCTCGCTGGAAAGGATCCTCCAAGCGCTCACACACCTTGGTATTTCTGCTTATCTTGTGAAACTGGTAACCAGTTACTTTGAGCATCGTACTCTATTTGGCAACGCTTGTTCATTCTCAAGGCTGGCAAAGTGGGCAAGTACTCGAGCAGTCTGCTTGCACCGGTCGAGAGAGCAAGAAGAGACACGTATTCTTCAAAGTCCGAATAGCATAAGTGGAGAAAAAGGCCATAATAAGCAACTAATCTGTTATTAGACACTATGGTGAACATCGGTGGACCTCGACGAAGTTGTAGATGGCTGATCTGCAACCTTGTCAGGTCGATCCCTAAGTATGTAGCGGCTGTACTGACCGCTGCCATCATATAGACGAGGATGCAAAAGTGTGTGCTCTCCGAGTTACCTGCAGCTTGCAGAGGATGAAGCCCAACACCCAAGAAAAGTAGCACGAATCGACAAGCATAAATTCTTCTTGAATTTAGCATTATTTCTTCTTGATTTTTAAGAAGAAATCTGCTCGAATTCAAGAAGACAAACGTTCTCGACTTCGAGCTTGAAGGCGAGGGAGCCACAAACGAAGAGTGCGAGCAACAAAAGGTGTGGTGCGGTCATTCATGTTCTCCATTTGAATTTAGAACCTAGAAATGTACAATTTGCACTGATAAAACCTAAACCAAATATCCAAGGAATCGCTTAAACTAATTTTGCTAATTTGTTTGCAAATTTCTAGTTTGACTTCCTGTGGGGTTTTTCAATCTCAAAAGTTTATCATTTTTAGTTCACTTCCTAAATCACACAATTTGTGAATTAAACATTTAGCTGCCAGCAGCCAGCTGCAACCCAGTTTATGGCTGGCGGAAAAAATGTGATTTGGTATTTTGAGGGTAAGGCTGTGTTGGCTCTAGCTGCTGCTGGGCGCGCCGGCTGTTATTAAACACGTTTATTCTAAGTTTTCCCAAAAGCACTTTTTCATATTGCGTTTTGCCATATTTTCGCCATGTTTTGTTGGATTGCGCAAAAATTTCAAATTAAGTTGCAGCCCAAGCAACGGGCAGATCCCAAAGTTGGAGCTGAAAGTGAGCAACAGAATTGCATCACGTACATGGGCAATTTGCCAGCTGAATAATACAAAGCACACACACACACACACACACACTCAGACAGACACACTGGCAGACAACGTGTGTGAAGGTTGTTGAACGTTGGCCAAGCGTTGGCTGCGTAGTCCGAGCAAAAGTTGTGCTTTTTTCTTTTATTATTTTTTGGCACAGGTTTTTATGCTCGAGAATTTGTAAATCGCAGCGAGAAACAATGCCAGGCATAAACTAAATAAATGTGAAATATTTTGTAGGTCTGTGTGTGTGTGTGTGTGTGCAGATTACTTTTCGTCGCTTAGTCCGGTTGGTGCAATTAATCTTGCTGTGTTCTTGGGGCTATGTTTTCTCGTTTTCCTTTCCTCTTTTTTTTCCCATTGTGCGCTGCTCAGTCACTTACCCACAACAATCATGTCCTCGTGACCGGAAACTGTCTGAAACGAAGGCGCCTCACCGGACACTTCGCAGCGATAGCGACCCGTCGACTGAAGGCTCACAGAGCGTAGCACAACAGCAACGTCCGTAGAGTTTTGTAACTGCAAAAGGAAAGGAAAGTGAAAGTTGGAGAATAAATTTTAGGGGAAAGTTGGTCAAACTATTGTTGAAGTTTTAAATTTAATAAATTTAGTTGATTAAATTCATAATCTCAAGCTCCTCGCCTTCATTCGAATCATCTTCGTCATCTTCATCATCATCGTCATCATCAAAGTTCAGCTCTTCAATTTCATCTTCCTCTTCTTCTTCCTCCAGCTCTTCCTCCTCCCCTTCGGCTACAATTTGAGTGACCACCTCCAGCATAGTGCCCAATTCCTGATCACTAATTGGCATCACCTGATCCAATGTTTCCGCTGTGGGCTTTACATCAAAATTTGCCATGGTCTCATACAGCTGCTTGGTGCTTTCCATATTCAATAGACCCTGCTCCTTGTTAATGCTACCCAATCGTAGACCCGTTTCGATGGGATCCTTAAGAGGTTGACGTATCTGTTCAGCTAACATTGAGATGACCACCTCGGGGCTATCAGCCGTAGCTGTAGCCTCCTCTAGCGTTTGCAGCAATTTCGATTTAATCTTGGTGAACATTTTGCCGAAAATTATATTCATATACAAACTTTCTACTGACTTTTATTTCAACGTGTACTAGATTGAAACCCACTCACCTCCACATCCACTCCAGGCAGTGGAAACACCTGTCCCGGCGGCATATCTCTGGGCACATAGCGATAGAACTCAAAACCATCTTTATACCATTTAACCGAGTACAAACTCTCGCCATCCAAATCAAATTTGCAACCCAAGACCGCATCTTCATGCCGCATTATATGCTTGGGTATTTTGATTTCCGTCATCGTCAGACATTCCACAGATGCTGCAAGTAGAAGAAGAGGGGATAAAAAAATTTCAACTTTAATAAAACTTTTCAATGCCAGGCCCATAAATAACTTGCAGCAGCACTGTGCAACGAGTGCATAAAAGTCAAGGAAATCGAAAGAAAGTCACTCGACGAAGACTAAAACAATGCGCTTTTGTTTGGACCCACCTCTCTCCCTCCCCCTTCGCACAAACACAATGGCAACTTAAGAAAGCCAAAACGTGTTCTGGCTAACACTTGAGACAACGCGATTGCCAGCGATGAAATGAAAAGTTGCCGAGCTATTTAAAAGGGTAGAAAAGAACATGCACACATAGCTACCTACATACATATATACACGCTCGTCTGTATGTAGGCTTAGAAAATTCGGGTCGTTGGCAAATTGGGTCACGCAAATCAAGATATGAAATTAATATTGCACTAGAAATGAGCAAGGCAACAGAGCGTCTGAGAACAACTTAAGCGAGCGGAGAAAGTGGAAGTGGAAATTATGTTTTAGATTAAAAGCAAGCAAAAATGATTTTAAATAATGGTAAGTATTTTAGTATAGTTGGGACTTTGTTTTAGCTTTAAGCTAGACTTGGAAAGGGAAATGTTGTGTTCATCAAACTTATATGAGAGAAGGCTCGCTCTTTTGTTTTGTAAACGAAACTAACAAAAGTTTTATGTAATAACACATGCCATTTGAATGTTTGGCATTTAAACTTAAAGGGCAGTTCTAAGCTCGCTAGAAAGCTTCAAGCTTTCTCACTTAGAAACTTTAGTTCTAAGCTTTGCAACGACACCCATAAAGATTGGCTTTCTGTATGTGAGTCCAATTTTGCTTTCATTGCGCTTTGCAGTTCCCAACTGTTTAAAGTTCTGGTTGCATGGAATTGGCTCAACGATCAGAGGATATTTAGCAAAACACCTTCTGATGATTGGGTTGAACATCCATGAAACAGCTGTAAAGGTTTTCCACGCTCTTTTTGGTGTGTCAATACATAAGTAGTTTACAGTTGTGAACAAACGCAACTTCTTGATCTCGAGCCAGCTAACTTGTTACTAATGAAATGTATATACTTGTATGTGCTAAGGGAACTTGACAAAGTCAAGGATTCACCTCGCTATTCTCCCATTAATTTCATTTCTATTTTTGTGTTTTCTTTTCGAAACAAAGTTTGGAACTTCTTCGAGTTTAATGTCATAAAATTAGTTTAAGCAGCTGTATCTGAAATCTGAAAACGTACGAAAAACACTCGGTGAGAGTGGGTAGCCTTTTTAGTACTCATTTCACTAGCGATGGAATATCAACAACTAGGAAAGAAGATCTATTTATTTTTGTTGATTTTAGAGCTGCTTTTGACTCCATAAGCGGACGATACGGTCATGTCGTGAAAGCCCTGTAAATTTTGCAACAGATGAAAGTTGCAACCCATGCACACCCATGGTACGAGAAAGCAAAGCAAAGTTCGTATATGCCTACACCCAGAGAAATAATCCGTTCTTAATGTACCGAAAACGTGTCTTTTCGTTCTCAATAGTAGGGTAATACCGTTTTTTCTTGAACTGAGAACGACGGTCTTAATAAAAGAATCGCTCTGTTCTTGCTTTAAGAACGCTCCGTTCTTGCTTTAAGAACGCTCCGTTCTTGCTTTAAGAACGAATGGGGACTGTTCTCGTAAGTCCAGAAAAAAACAAATTTTAAAACACACATTTTTTTAGAGGTGTGAGAATTTTTGGTGTCTGTATTTATTATACTCTAGTGGTGGAGAGGTTGAGCAGAATAAGCACAGCGGCCATATTGGATCAATTTTATTACATCATAAAAATTTCTGTTTCACTTTACCTTGTCTGGGACTAGAACTCGGGACCCCGACGACAACTGAAAAGACTGAAGTATGCACTCGACCACGGTCATCTCGCGATTCATAGCTGCCTAACAAGAATTAAAGAGTTCAGCCTGAATCATTGAGCAGTGGTAAATAAGCATTTTGGCAACGGTCAATCAGCATGCCTTGTAGCCTAGAGGGTAGGATATTATTTTCGAGCGCCGTGGTCGTGGGTTCAAGTCCCCGTGGTGGCATAATTTTTTTTTTATTACTAATTTTTATTTGACATGTTTTGAACATTTTCTATATTTTTCAAAATGCTCCGTGGTCCGAAAATCCAATATTCCATTTCATTTCACTTTATCTTTTATAAACGGAAAATCAGAACCAAACCATGACCAAGTGTTCATGATTTTAGAACGACATTTTGTTTTCTGTTTAGTTTAACTGATTAATATTTTTATTTAGATACTCAAACTATATCCTTAGCCATGTTTTTGGTAATAATATAACATAGTTCATTACAAACTTTAAATATATTTGGTTGTTAGCGATCATCATCATGTCGAACTCGTCGGTCATTTTTTAAGACCCAAACTGAGAACGGGTTTTCTTAATTTGTTCGTCGATCTAGAACGTTTGGTATACTTTTAAGAACGTGGTCTTGTTTTAAGAACGGAAAAATCAAGAACGGATTGGGTGTAAAAGTAAGAAAATGGGGCTGCCTTTCAGAACGCCATTTTTCTCTGAGTGTAAGTTTTAATACAATTAAAACGGATCATTCCTATGGCAGTAAAGTGAATGAAAAGGCACAAACATCGCTCACTAATAAAATTTATTAACTTCAATAGTTTAATATAAATTGTTGTATCGCGCTGGTCCGAGGCCACCACTAATGATATTGAAACATTAAACTGATCGCGGGAAGCGATAGATTATCGATATTGTAGAGTGCAGCGTGCAGCAAAACGTTGGAAGCACATGAGCGGATGGAGGTGTAGCAGACTTAAAGGAGGCAAGCGCTTGTTCCGGCTATTTTAATCGTTAGTGGGATGAGTTTCAAATATATTTCAAGTAACCACTTGCTTGCCAATATTTACTCAATTTTATAAATATTTGCGTGCCGAGTCTTATTCCAATCGATCGATTAGGGTGGTGATTAGAGAAAGGTTGAAAGAAATGAGGAAAACTAACTATGCATACATCTGATGGCCTCTACCTGGATACCGAAAAGGATTCTCCGACACAGTTGGGGCAGGTGCCTGCTAGCATAAGTGCTCTTTATTGGTAAAATACCAAAAAAAAATTGGTTGCAATTCGTTTCAATCATGTTTCACGTTTCATGTGTCATGTTTCAAATCTAAGTACACAGTAAAGAGTCCGCTCTTATGTATATGCTTGAGATGAAACCATGTGTGAACTAGTTGGAACTGGAACCGAATTAGCTACTCCCCTTTTCAGTGATGAGGCTTGACTGTAATATCAGTGTGAGGGACACTGAATGCAGGCTTAAGGCTCTCTACTGAGATGTTTCGTGTGGTTCTAGAACAGCGTTGATCAAGAAGAGCGAGGCCAACAAGTGAGAGTGTATGGGTGTGCGATATTAAAGCGACACAGCCCAGCTTTGAACTGCCCTCAACGACGACGGCTGGGCAGCGAATGAAGGCAAAGAGAGCGCTGCTTACGCTCATATGCCCGACTTCGGCATGCGCTCGGCTCGTGTATGTAAATAGCCGATTGCGCTCGGCCCCTGGGGGCTATGGAAGAACATCGCTGTTCTAGAATACGGAGGCTCATGAGATCGGTCGATAGTTGATATGGTCGTTGCGCAGGAACTTGGAATTAATTCATCGTTGGGTGCCGTTTTTGATGCCGTAATCTCGAACAATCCAATGAATGTATTGACGAAAAGACTGAAGCTAATGCATTGGATCGGAATATCTGATGTGTGCGAGTGTAAACCCGCCAGTCAACGGTTTTTTTTTGACCAGGTGGATTGGACTGGACCAAGGGCTGCTTGAGTGGCGATTGATGCCAGACTAAAGAAGCTCATTTAACCAAATACTCTTTTCCACGCTGCTCGACTTCATCAGCACTTCTTAGACCAAGTTTTCAATAAATTTTTCTATGAAGAGATTTATCCCCTAAGTCAAAATAATGGCAAGCGAATTTAGTCGTGACTAAATTGCATAATATTGAAAACTACTGATCATGATTGCTAAATTTTATGGTGCGAACTTGATTGAAATGAGATAAAAAATAGTGAAATTTCTGCAAAGAAAATCTGTCTTCAGCAGCAATTCAAGTGCAAATTGAAGTTGAGTGTTTTCTTTTGTTTGGCATATTTTAATTATGTTGGTTTTTCGAGGGCGGCGAAATTCAAAGAAGTTGCTAAAGAATGAAGAAGCCAAGTCACTGAAGTCTTTTCATACGCACCGCGTAGCAGACTTTTGTGCGCACGCCTTTTGGGAACGCATTTCTGTTTGTCTTTTGCTGGAAAATAGTTGAGAGGAAAAAGAAGAGAAACAGGCAGAGAGAGAGAGATAGGGAGTGCGCTTAATGCTAAATCATACTTATGCCATAAATACTTGGCACAAAGTATCCGCCACACAAACCACGCATAAAAACACAAACACCCACAAAACTCAAAGCGGAAATGCACTCAAAAGCAGCGCCGCTGACGTTGCCGGCGCCACTTTGGTCGCCGTCGCCGGCGTTGCCATCTTCATCGGCTTCAATGGCGGCTGCTTTGCCTTTGTGCATTGTGCGAGGAGTGCTTTGTATTTGTTTGTTTTGTCGGTTGGTTGGTCTGGCTTTGGCCGCCCAAAGGCGAACGTCGACGAGGACGACGACGACGACCATAAAAAAAGTCAAAAAGCCTTTTAATGCCGCCGCTTCCTGTGGAGTAATGAAATGGTACGCTTATTTTTAGACGCCCACACAAAACCCAACCGCTCCAAACAAGCGACAGTCTCTCCGAGAACAAATGTATTTTTAAACCTGACTAAAAATAAGTTCAACAACTTTTTAATATGCCATTAAGTAAACATTTTTACGTAATTAACCTTTGATGGGAAAAGTGTTGAAAGGGCATCTGATAGGTGAAGCTTGATAAAAAAAAACACTCAATTATAGGGGTTGAATAAACTTTTAGTTGATTGATTCCGCAGGCAAATTTAACTACAATAAATCAATTAAAACAGACTCGATTAATGGCTGATTGTTTTGGTTTTTAAGCCCTGACCGAGGTTTAGCACACAAAATGTTGTTACTCTCTTTTCCTACACCTTTAAATAAAGGTAGCCAAAATATTTATTTAGCCAATGATTTAGTGGTCCTGTTAGCAGAAAATCTTGGCGTGCTGCATATAAAAGTAGAGCCTTGCAACATTATGGTCGATTGTTATCGAAGATTATGGTAAAAATGGGAACTGAATGAAACGGAGGTGGAGGTGATCAGAGAATTCGAATATCTCGAAGTTATTTTTACACACAGATTGAAAATCTTTTTTTGAAGAGTTTGCTATATACCTGGAATTAACAAGATTAAGTCAAAAGTTTTCATCTCTTAAGTTATAACTCTCTCAGGCTCAAATATTTAATTTGCTATAACTTAGTCGTTGATCCACAGATACATATATTTTGGGAGATTTTACAGAAGCCAAACAAGTTTGGCTCTAAAGGAAATTTGTAAAAAATAAACACATTTTAAAATACCACAGAAAAACAAAGATCTACCCCACTTCCTTGCCATTCTAAGGCAACGATCTTGCCCTCTGCAATACCGGGTTTCTTTCATGCTAAGTGCTTAAGCTGCCTTTACACTTGTCAAATAATCTCTAAAAACTTTCTCTGCACAGAGAAAACGAAATATAAAAATCTACATGAAAGTGTAAGTTTTCTTCACCTTCTAAGAAACCTATAACTGAATTTTTGCTTAATTTACGTTGTCTGGAATTCGAATTCAGGACTTCGGGAACTTAATTAGCCATGAAAAAGCTTTTAAAACTTTGACCTTCGGATTCGGCGTAATTCTGTATATACTGTTGATTCAAAGAAAAACTTTTCATAGATTCGGGGTCGAAACGACCTAAGCGCTGTAGTCGCGCACACGAATCGCTGGACCCTCCGGCCACGAGAATTACGTAAGTTTCTCTTAAAATCGAATTCCGCTTTTCCTTAGAGATGCGGGCTTAAAACGAACAACAGCTATTACGATAGTTTCTCTTGAATTCGAAATCTGTTTTTTCTTAGAGATGAGGGTTTCAAACGGAAAAGATTCAGTTTTCGATTTGTTTTCGATCAGAACACGTGCCTCGAGCACTTACGTTTTGCTGCTACAAACTGAGCGACAGGTAATACGTTATCGGACCAAAATCGGTCACGTTTTCGATATTTTTGTAAGAGAAATTTTCTAGAAAATCCGTTCTCGGGGTTTTTGCCTATGCCCGGCGCCGTGCCGGCCTCTGATTTACAGGCAGCTTAATCATAAACTTAATTTTTTTTAATTCTGATTTACCGCACTCTCACGCGTGTGATCCGGACATGCCGCTGTGTTGGTCCTGCGCTCTCGATACTCAGACAAAGTGAAGATAATGATACGAATTTTTTAAAAAGGTTTGTGTTTCTCAAAAATAAGATTAAAATAAATCAATAAGCAACCAAAAAAATGGAATGCAATGCAAATTGAGAATCAACTCTTGGGTTGGTCTGGAGGGATCATGTAAATGGTCGAAATGTGAAAACGTTGATGTATGCTGATAATATGACGTTACTGGCGCGACTCCTTAAATGCTTCTAAGTATAATAACAAGCAAAAAGATTACTGTGCAAAACGATGCGGTGGAGTCAACAAATCAATGTGCAAAAGACTATGATTGAAGACGACCGTGGTCGAACTCATAGAGCCGATAAATGGTTACTAAATGGCGCCGAGCTACAGACCACGTTTAAATGCAATTTCTAACAACGCTATCCACATTGCAACCGACCTGCCATCGCTCCACACTCATTTTAAGCGCCGTTTTCTCACGTTCCTGTTTTTGCAAGACTTCCGAAATGCCCAGCGAAAGATTGCCCAGAATTGTTGCAGACATGAAGCTAGCTAACTAAACTCAAGAATTCGAAAATTGGCAAGCCTCAGCTTTTCAAGTCTTGAGAAGTCTCGCATAAACTGATATCGGAGAACATCGTGTTCCGGGAATGAGAAATCTTTTTATACCTGGCGTCCAGAATCATATTCCAAAAAGTGGAACCACAATCTTGGAACTCTGAACAACTTTCAACACCGATTCGGAATCCAAACAACTTTTTCGTTATGCCACGCTCGATGTTAAATGCTTCATATGAACTACAGGACGCATGTTAACTCCACCAATACCGACTGCACACTCTGCCACCTTCGGGTAACTCAATAAGCCCTCTTTTTGGGAAATCGAGGTACGCTGGCTCAATGTCTACACTGGCTCAATGTCTTCGATTTTTTAACACGCACTTTAAATTAAATTAATTTAGTTAGTAAATTTTCAATGTTTAAATTTATGAAATTATCCATGAAGTGTGTTCAAGTTTTTAAGTTATGGCTGGAGGTTATAATTCCTGTAATTCAGTAATTCCTGGGGTTTCTTTTGAACTTTACAAAGATGGCTTACTGAATTTCAGTGCAAGTTATATTTCTACAATATATACGCGAATGATCTAGGGAGACACATAAGCAAAGAGCCGAGTCATATTCGAAAGAGAAATCTGCACTACGGAATAGAAAAGAAGTAGTAAATGTTGCCCATTTAAAGCGCCTTATCCACTTTTAGCGGAAAGCCAACATTATCCGAGCGAGAGTTTATACAAATTTCTTAAAATTTATTTATGATGCTCTACTACTAGAACAAAACTCTCAAAATTCCAGATCGATATTCATTTTCCTAACTTTCTCAAGTTACTTGCAAATTTTGGTATTGGAAAGTTCCATTATTAAATTTTGTTTTCAATTAATATTAACAATATTTCAAACAATTTGGTATACTGTCTGAGCTTAATTCCTCTTATCTTATGCACAAATTATAGTATAGTTTTGGAATAAAAGCCACTTTTGTTTTCGACTGGCAAGCTATACTGCTATATTTGCCTTGTATATACCAACTTGTATAATTAACATTTACATAATTAACCGATATTGAATATTTGCTTGTCCGCGAGTTAATACAAAACTATTGTGTGCCATCAATTGTTGTCCAACTATTCACTGTTTTCACACGTGTTTCAAACACAGCCATGCAGTGGTCATCGATTACAGCTGAGCACACAAAAGCGCATTCCATTGTGCATGCAAAATGTATTGTTCCAGCAAATAAACGCGACAGCATTAAAAGAGAGCAGGCAAAAAAAAAAAAAAAAACTTTGTGACTTTGTAGGTCGATTAATATCAGGGCATTTAAATTTCTATGAGCAGGCTCGAAATCGATCCGGAAAAAGTTTCTTTTTTGTTTTTCTTCTGTTGATTTTGTATATTTTTGTGCGCTCCGGCAATATGCAAATGCAAGTGTGCCTGCAATGCAGCAAAGGAGCTGGAGGAGGAACGTGCTGCAGTTTGCAGCAAATAGTCAAAGGAAACGGGGCAGAATCGGGGTGACAGACACAATGGCAGAGGATGCCTCCGATGTCTCGTTGTTGGAGGAGACAAACTTCCGCTTCTGATTGCAGATTAAGCACGTTCTAGGCGTCTGCCAGAATGGAGACCCGGAATGGGGATTGGGATTGATGCGTATTGATGCTGCTGGCGTTGCGAAACAAGCAAAAACATCTTTATTTGCTCAAGGCTTGGCATCCGGTCCAAAGGTCCATGTCCTAGGCACGACGAGAGGCCTTCCGCCCTTCAGCCGCATCATAATTTTTTTTTTTTCGTCTGCCTGAAAATTTGCATTGTAAGTGAAGCCTTCGGCTGGGCCATAAATTGTTGGTTTGATGTCCTCCCTCCCCCCATACCCTAAACACACTTTGACAATGAGTTTTCAATGGACTCTAATAAAATTAATTGCATTTTGCATGGCATGTCGAGTTATTTGTGGACAAAAGCCCACAGCTGAGCTCATGTTACAGGCTGAGATTTGGATTTGGAATATCGGATTTTGGATTACAATTGCACTGCAGAGAATACGGGACTTATTTGCTTTGTGCATCGCAACAAATGCAATTTCCATTTGAAATTGAATGAGTTTTAAAAAGCGTTTTCCATGTCATTTGAATTATTTGGCGTAATCCCTGAGTAAATCAAATTGATTCTTTGTCAAAAAAGAAGGTAAGTAGTCATAAGTTTCCAGAATTCGAGCTACTTTCCTTGAGACAGCAAAAACTCATCTGTACAACCATTGCCGATGCTGCGTTTGACGTGGCCTCCTTACCACATCCAACCCGCAAACTGATTTACTTTGCCAACTCAACTAACTCGTTTTCATTTGCCGAAAACCGCTTAACTTTTGTCTGCACCTGACATTTTGGCCTCAAGCAGCGAATTAAATCATTTAAAAATCAACAATAATTATGTGGGAAACTTTCGTTGGCAACTTTATTTAGTGTCTTGCCACCGACGGCCATAACTATGGCATTTACACGACATCAAATGAAAAACTTTTCCACTAGCATTTTGCTAATTAAGCTCAGGTAGCTTAGATAGCAAAAGTTTTGAGATCTCTCAACCAAGTCAAGGTATTATTTGATATATTGAATAATTAGATTTTTGCTGTCGGTTGATGGTATTCTGTCAGCATAATGGCATTTGACATTTGTCAAAGTTATTTTTGGTCACAAAAGCACATTTAAAGCCTCATTTAAAGGAGAGTCAAAATCATGTACTGGGAGGAATCCCTTAACTTATATGAAATGCTAATAAGGAAAAGAATGTAACAAAATATACCTACATTTTGAAAACCCACAGCAAACATTTGTTAAGAAAATCATGTTTCTTCAAATTTATTTCCCTTTCTCAAATCTCTTCGCCCATGGCAATAGGTGGGCCTAAAATTCGGTGGGATACCCGTGGTGCTGATACTCGTGGGTTGAAAAAAGAGTTCAAGTTCATCGAGTCTGAAATTGATTTCACTCGAGATAGACAGCTCATATTCCTTACAAAATTTTAACTTTGGGATGATCTATGGAACTTGGCGATGAATTTCGTAAGGACATATTACCCGAATGGATGATAAAGATGCAATAAAACAATCGGTAAACTAAAGAATTAACAAGTAAGATAGCTGTAGTCGAGTGCCCCGACTACAAAATACCCTGTTCCCTTGATTTCGTGTGTTTTCCTTTACATACACACCAGAGAACTGCAACGAGCCATCACGAATACACTCGCTCACCCGTGCTTCAAATGGGATGCAAGTAAACTAAGCGCTCAAGGCGTGTTGAACTTGTTCAACGGCTACACAAAACAAAACTCACAAAAAGTCAGTATAGGCGAACATTGCATTTTCAAACTGGTGTGTCCGTACATACACTCATTTGACTCAAGTCTCGGCGCGAGTCGTAAAGTAAAGTTCGACGGTACAAATACTCGCGAAATACTCTTAGCTCGGCGCGAGTAACCGAGATTACTTGTTGCCGAAGTAAAATCTCCGCGTGTGTTATGGTCAAAGCTTGTACACACATCATTTCTACGCCTGAAACAACAACTGAGAGCAAGAGATACAGATAGCCTAATTCCTGAGTAAAGACGGAAGATTTTTGTTTTGATTTTATTTCAAAAAATCTTTATTAAATATAAATGAACGTTCAGAATAAAGATCGATGGCGCCGATTATTAACGGTTTTCTAGGAGCGAGGGTTCGGGGCTTGGCCTGGGGGGAGAAATTTTCCAAATCTGAAACAAACTCGATTTGAATCTGGAATACACCTACCTACTTGGCTCTATCTCTTATAGTCTCTGAGATTGACGCGTTCATACGGACAGACGGACGGAAAGACGGACAGACGGACATGGCTAAATGGACTCGGCTGTTAATGCTGATCCATAATATATATACTTTATAGGGTCGCAAGTGGTTCCTTCTACCTGTTACATACTTTTGCACAACTTCATGATCTCCCTTTTCCCATTTTTAACGGGAACAGGGTATAAAAGTAGCAGCAGAGATGTCAGGTTCTTCAGACTGCTTCTTAATGTCCATTTGAAGAATGCCCCTGCTCAATAGTTATTAAATAAATTTCATCAAACCCAACTAATTTCTACCATTCTTTAATGCAGATTTGTCTTTGTTTTCGCTTCGAAGCGAGGCCATCGCGATTGTCATTCTGTTGGAAGAAGGGCTTGCCCACCGCTGCTTGAATTGAATTTAAGGTCAAGAGTTGACTTGAAAGCTTTCTCCATATTCTCCACAAGCTCTAGTTATTAACCTATCTGCAAACTTTTCTGCTTTTAAATCTGCAATCAATAGAAAACGTCGAAAATTTTTGTTTCTATCACGAATTTAACCACTTATTTTTATACTCTGTACCAAAGTTACATAAAGTATAATAAGTTTGTGCAAAAGTATGTAACAGCCAGAAAGAAGCATCTCCGACCCCATAAAGTATATATATTCTTGACCGGTCGCAACTGAGATGGGCAGCACTTCACAGGTACAGAGTATGTTATAGTCGGGCTTGACCGACTTTCTTTCTTGTTCACACTTAGATTTTGTCTTACAGACCAATGAACTATTTGAGTTAAGCATGATAATTGACCTAGTTGATTTAGCTGCTGAGTTGAACTGTCATGAGTTAAAACTCTATGAATCAATAATTTTTTGAGTTACTTATGAGTAGAAAATGTATGTAACAGGGAGGAGGAAACATTTCCGACCCCACAAAGTAAGAATATTCTTGATCAGCCTCAAAAATCTAGTCGTTGTAGCTAGTCGTTGTAGCTGTCCGTCTGCCCGTTTTACTGACTGTCTGTATGAAATCGCCGATCTCAGAGACTATAAGGAATAGATCCACAAATTTTTGCATGAAGGAAAGTGTATACCATATCCATATCAAGTTTTTTTGGCTTGGAAAATTTATCCCCCTTTAACAGCAAAAAACTTTCAAAGTCACCATTTTTTAGTTGGAGCCTCGTTACTTATTATAAATCAAGAAAGACCCTATATCTATATATTCAGAAAAGTTCAATAAGTTCAGACCAAAACCACCAAAGGTATACACGAAACAATTTTGCTTTATCAGCTGTAATAAGATGAAAACAAGGGAACAGATTATTTTGGAGTCGGGGCCTTCGACTTCTGCTCCCTTTCTTGTTTAATATCCTTTTAATACCCTTGCAGAGGGTATTATAAAATTGTGCGGATGTTTGTAACGCATTGAAGGAAGCATCTTTGATCACATAGGGTATATATATTCTTGATGAGCATTACGAGTTGAGTTCATATAGACTTGTCCGTCTGTCCGTCCGTTTGTCTGTTTCTATGCTATCTCCTCCGTCAGTTTTAAAGCTATCCTCACCAAACTTTGCACGAAGTCTTTTGGTTAAAGCACGCTGCACATTTATCGGAACCGGCCAATACGGATAACTATAGCAAATAGGAACGATCGGTCGAAAAACTAGTCTTAGTGAGAAAAACTTTTTTGTTTTTAATGGAAACGCCTTCAAAGTACGTACTTCTTAGTTTACTATCCTTTCCCATGATTTCACTAAGTTTGGTTGAAATCGGATGACTATAGCATATAACTAACATAGGATCGGTCGAAAAACTAGTTCGATTGAGGAAAACTTTTATGTTTTTATTGAAAACGTCCTTTTTATTGGCATATTCGTATTTTATATACTTTAACACATTTCTACAAAGTTTTATCAAAATCGGATGACTATAGCATATAGCAGCAGTATGAATGGTAGGTCGAAAAAGAAGTTCAAGTGAGAAAACCTTTTTTGTTTTAATTGGGATCGTCTCCAAATTTTGTAATTAACAGTTTGTTATACTTTTCCATGATTTGGTCGAAATCGGTAATCTATAGTATTTAGTATAGCTCCCATAGAAAAGTTGATTCAAAAAGTAGTCTTACTTAGAAAAAGTTAGCTTTCCCCTATTTTTTCAATATTATTTTCAATTTAATTTTATAATTTCAAGCATTGCCAGTAAAATTCCTAAAAGTTAAAGCAAAATCGATTCAAGTTGTATAAAGTCAACAAAATCTCAATGTCAACCCACAGAAATTCAAATTTCGCTAACGCAATAAAGTTTTCTGAGGCCACGAGGCTTAAGGCACTCGGCACCTCCCCAGCAAAAGTTGCACGACCCTTTGCCACGTTAATAAACAAGTTGTTTGCCGCTGTCTTATTTATTTTTAATTAAGTTCATCAAACTACTTAAAAATATCAACAGTCATGCGGTTTCTGTGAAAAGCGAGAGCTAAAGTTTTGAGCAGAAGATTATTAAGGCGGCTTTGGCATCGATTTGTGGGCCAACTAATAATGATTATAACCATAATTATTATCATTATAAGTATTGCCTCGCGTCGATATGTTGAACATATTAAGCCAGGGCAGGAGCCATAGGGCATCAAATGGACTGCGTTGATTAACGGGCAACTCCACATCTAGATTCAGTTTAAAAAGATCCGTGATGTTTTTTTTGGCTTTGTTACCCCAGTTGGAGCCTTGTCCATAGTCCCATCCCAAAGCGGGAGGGCTGAACAGCGTTAGCACTAGAGCCGTGCCAAGGGTGATCGCCAGGAAAAGCTTGCTGGTGTACATCTTTGAAGAAAGTAATGGCAGTAGAGCAGCGAAATGCGTTTTTATAGGTCTTTCGCAAAGAGTAAGGGCAGTTGTGCTAATATTTGTTTGAACCATGTTCAAATATTCTACAATCATTTCATGGGGGAAAATTAAACTAGCTTTTATTAATTGTTTTTCCCTACTAATTAGCTTGATTGCCTGTCAGGGGTAGGGGCTAATGGTTGCATTAGTTTTTGGCGCCTTAGTTTAATAAAACTTTCACGATGTCGCATTTAATTAAATAAATAAACATGGGTGAGTTTTTTCCTTCCCCCCCTCAAGAAGTTGTCAAAGCGAAAGTTTCAATGTCTGTTTACTATTTAAGCAGCAACAAAGTTTTTTCTTGGCTCAATTGAGGCACATATAATTACGAACAAATACATTTTAGTCTAGACAAACTGGAAAAAATGATTATTATATTTAGTTTTGCTTGCATTTGATTTGGGTTGGGGTGGAGGGGGTTGAGGGAGGCGTTGGACGATTGAGTGCGAGAGCGACGTCAATGGAATTGTAGATAAAAATCTTATTTTGCTATTATGAGGTCACGTACGCATGCCAAAGAATGAAGGCAAAAACAAAATCGAAAGCGAGCAACAATAATGAAATTAAGTGAATGTGGCGCACACTTTTGGCATAGAGTGTAACTAAACACAAATGGGGGAAAGTACATATTTATTGGCAGCACATGAAACTAATGTGCAAACACACGCAGACCACATGCCAGTTAATGAAAGTGACTAAGATGGAGGATTGAGTTGATTAAAGGAAGCGCTATGTGTACGCGCTTTAGTACAATCTGTTGGTTCAGCATCAGCAGTCGATATTAAGCGAATTATCAGTTAAAGCAGTCAGCTGACCTTTGCAGTCTATTGTGATCGAATAGTTATGAAGCTAAGAATACAGGTTTCATTAGCAGGATGAGTTGGTAGTGTCTATGATAACTGGGAATACTAAAATAACTCCAAATTAAGGTTAAAGTTACTTTATTTTACAGATACTATGTAAGAATTGTTGCTTTTTGAGTATAGACAGCTATCGCAAGAACTTCCACATTCTCTTCAGTAACTTTTTCGGATTTGGCTAAAAACCACTTAGAAATCAGGATCCAAGGAATGAATGTATCACTGGTATTAATGAATCACCAAGGAATCATCATTGATTCAAGATACAAGGAAATGAATATATAACCGTGAAACAATAATAAATCTTTCTTGGGTTATGAAGAATCGTTTGAGAATCATTCATACCAATAAATCACTAAGGAATCACTAACTTAATTGAGCAATTTGGCAAGTCATTGGCTAACAATCGCCATGGACTCACCAACGAATCTATCACAGGTATTGTTGAACTATTGACAGATCAACAAGGAATCACCAATAAATATGTTAAGGTTACGGGTGAATCATCGAGAAATCATCGTTGAATCACTCATGACATTCACTTTAAAATCGGCAAGCACTCACCAATGCAGCTGCCATGGGTAATGGTGTAACATTGGTGAATCACTCATTTGATTCACCAATGGACTACGAAAAATTAACACCAATTAATCTGGCATCCGCTTTGTTGAGTCATTAGTGAATTATACCTGACTTTTACTCACCACTCACCAATGCATTTTTAATAGGTATTGGTGAATCATCGGCCAATAAGCAGGGAATCACCTATAAATATGCCACGGATATTTTTGAATCACCGAGGATTCACCTACAAATCACAAAGCACTCATGGGGAATGGTGAACCCTTGGTGAATCACTCATTTGTTTCTCCAATGAACTACGAATAAAACACCCTTTAATCTGGCATCCGTATTGTTGAATCATGCATGACTTTCAATTCAAAAATCAACAAAGAATCGCAAATGAATCCATCATAGGCATTGGTGAACTATCAGCAAAGAATCACCAATAAATATGACACAATAATTGGTGAATCGTCGATGAATCATCAGTGAATCACACATGACTTTCTCCTCATAATCACCATGCACTCACCAACGTATATATCATGGCTAATGGAGAATCATTGGTGAGTCACTAATTTGTTTTACCAATGAATAACTAACAAATTACCATTAATCTGTCATCGGAATTGTTAAATCATAGGAGAATCATGTATTAATTTTACTTAAAACTCAACAAGCACTATTCAATGAATTTAACATACACAGTTATTGGTGAATTATTGGCAAGTCGGCAGAAAATCGCCTTTAAATATATCTCGGTTATTGGTGAATCATCGAGAAATCATCAGTGAATCAGTCATGACTCTGAGCTAAAAATATCCAAAGTTATTATTATTATTATTGTCGATTATTATCGAAAGATCAGCAAAGAATTACCACTATAATGTCAAAGTTATTGATGAATGATCAAGAAATCATGGGGCTCAAGCACTCACCAATGCATTCATTGGCGAATCAGTCATTTGTTTCACCAATGAATCACCAATAATCATGGATCTGAAACTGGAATCGTTAACTAAAATTAACCGTTTCAAATCACGTACCGAAACCTGAACCGATACAAAATAATTTTTAAGAACCGAAAACCGTTTACCGTATTTTTTAAAACCGTTAGAGATGGAATGAAACCGAAAAGTTGGTTCCGGTAAAGTTCAGATTTTTTAACCTTTGTAGAGGCTACCTCAATTTTAATCAAATGTTTGTAACGCAAAGAAGAAAACATTAGATGTCATTCTGTTCCTTAATTCAAGAAAGAATGACACATTTGTATAGGTGCCTTAGGCTAAGTTCACACAGGCAAATAATTTGTACAAATTTTAATAAAAGCTTGTCCAAATAGCCATGACGGCAGGTTTTTCAGGACTTCAAAAAAAGCTATGGTTTCATTCCCAATCAATTTGCTCAAATAAGGCAAAAAAGTTTACTATTTAGGTTTATTCAACCAAATTTGTATAGAAATTTTTACAAATTATTTGCCTGTTTGAACTTAACTTTAGCAGCTGTACCAATACGGGGCAAAATTTCAAGTGTGTCGAATTGTCTATCAATTGATTTGTATCAGGAGTGCTCACGGCCTATGCGCAAAACGCTCATTTGAAGTATTCTTGTTTGTAGACAAAGCCGCGAGCAAAAACACTTATAGACTGCGTATAGCACTGCACCAAACTGTTTGGGAGCACAAAAAAGTCATTTACTCCGAAAGTGGATCCTAAAAACAAAATCGTGTGCTGAGACAGCCAAAATATGCCAAAAAAAAACACCAAAATATGGAAAACTTGGTATATTTTAAAGGTACGGTCGCACTTTTCCTCAGCTGTTTTGGTTTACACACAATTTGATGAGGATTCAAATCGAAACAATAGTGGTATTCCTGAGAGCGATTTAGATTTGATTTAGATTTCTTTTAAGCAAATCTAAATCAGTTCGCGGAGCGACCCTTTTGCGAACTGATTTGATTTGAATTTCTTAAACAGCTGGCAGTATGACCGTAAAGCTAGTTGACCATTGGCGCGAAAGCAAAACATGCTTCAAAAGTGTGAAAACTATTCTTGTAAGCATTTTGAATAATAGTTTATAAACAGATTATGTAGCTCAAGTACCCAGTCAAACTTGACACCATGAAAAAGGCACATCTTTCATAATCTTTTTCACCAAAGAAGTAGTTCCCAAAACTAAAAAATTCCATTCGCTTTTATAAAGGCGTGAAAACCAAAAAGAATGCACCTTTGAAAACGTATTTTAGCATGTAGTTTTGTTGCAGAAAGAACAAGAATTCTTATTGGTTACGTAAGCCAAAAGCAAAAAACAGAGAAGGCACGGTTTTATGTAAATGTGACTTTTTGCCTTCTAAGCGCATGTAAAAAGAATGTAGTGACCATTTCATACAGATTTGTAAACTTCTATCATACTAAAATAATTATGTAATGACTTTTCCCCGTAAAAAGAAGTATGAAAAATGGCATTCTCTTGGGAATCACATTCCGCAAAGTCTGGCTGGGTATGTACACAATTTTACAAAGGATAATTTAAAAATTACTTATACAATTTGGCAGATCTCAAGTACAAGAGGCAGGATGAAGTTGTGAAAGAATTTGTGACGTACAACATTCTAGGAGAGTTGTGAAAGTTGAAATCAAGAATATCTTTGACTCAATCAAGCACAAGCTCTAAAAACTGGAGCACTTTTTACTCCGTCCACTTTAGGACACTAGACTTTCTTCACTTTAAAGAGATTAGTATGCATTTTAAAATGCATTAAATAAATAAATATTTAATTATTAAAGCTTGAAATGCAAAAACTTGCAACATTCTCCATGATTTCAACACAGCAAAATTCAAACAAACACCAAGCGCACCAAGGGCAAACGCAGAACGGTCACACCAAAACGAAATCAAAGTTAAACTAAATCTAAATCAGCTTCAAAGTTGATTATTTTAAATCAATTAGTATGACCATCAATTTCCGACATTCTCTGGGCACACCGCACAATTTGTATGGAGCAGCTGTGAATCAAATCTAAATCACGTTCAGAAATAGCACTAATATTACAATGTTGTACTATTGTTGTACTCTATTGTTGAGGCCCCAAATAATTAGCTTTTTCTCTATCTCATGAAGCGCTTTAGTTTTTTCGCATTTTTTTTTTTTGAAATATTTTTTGCTCTACCGACCGTCAAAATAAATAAATTTAATTAGTTTCGGCGCCCAAACACAACTCGAGCAGCTGTTCCTTAATATCCAAAAATGAGAGAGTGGATTTTACCAACCCACAGATTGCTCGTCAGCGTACTCAATGAAAAACGGCTACCGTCAAACTTTTTGCGAGCGGGCTTAGAGTGTATTTTTTTATACGGAGTTTTTTTTCCTGCGAGCGCTTTTATGCGTTCTCCGTACATAGCGTTAATCTGTAACCGTATCGGAACCGAATGCCGAAATAAATTAAAAACCGATATAGAACCATGAACTTAATCATTCATTTCGGGTCGTAAGGGACCGGTACCGAAATTAGATTCGGGATTAATCCCTGCCCGATTATGTTGAATCAATGGTGAAACACTCATAAAATTCTCCTAAAAAACCACAAATCATAGGCATTAGTGAATTACCGGCGTATCAGCAATGAACCCTAAAAAACTAAGTGGCGGCTATTGCCGAATCATTGAAGAAACTCACCAATAAGTCACGATTATTTATGAGTCATCTTGAGCTGTTCTCCAACAACAACGTTAAACAACTCATGAATTTTAGTCAAAAAGGAATCAATCGGCCTTGTTCCGAATTCCAAGTCGGGTTTCGTGTAAACGTTGCTTATTCTATTGTAAAGTTCACAATTTTATATGAAAAGTAAGCAGAATGTCTGTGGCTACTAGATCAGGTCTATTCTTTTTGACGAATTGAATCTACTTGACATTGAGCAATCGGTTTCATCAAACTTAATCTAGTAACCTTTGAAGTGCTTGTCAACTTCCATATAACATTGTTAAGTATTAAATGCAAACGTTTACATGAAAACCGACTCGGAATTCGGAACAGGGCCGATAAATAAATCTAGTATTGGTGATATCTTTTTCAATACTGATCCTGGAAGGCTTTTACTCTTGTATGGATGCAACCGACAACGGACTGAAGGTTACGGACGGGACTCGGCTATACCCAATATAAGTTCAGAGTATAGTTGAAAGTAATTATACATTTAAAGGTGACCCTGTAGAAAATCGAACGCTCAAATAAGTCTCAGTGAAAGCTTCTTTCATCCGTTGTTTCACTGCAGACCTAAATTTAAAACTGACATTGTTTTTAGCAAGTTTATTGAGTCAAATTAGTTGGTGCATTCGTTGTGCACACGTGTGCTTGGCCATTAATCAAACAATGCCAAATTAAAATGGTTAATTTAATTGAATTATCTGATAGTTCAAATTGAATTGAATTAATTGAATCCATATGTCTAATTGAAAGCAGTGATTGATAGATGGGTTGGTTGTCTATGCCTTCGGTCAGTTGACAAAATGAAGTGAATTTTAATTAAATTATTACAGCTGAGCTAATGTACGTGCTATAATTGATGTTCTAATTAAAGAAAATGGCCAAGGGCCATTCGTAATCACTTTTGTTCTAATGCTTAAACTGGGTTGTATTTATAAGGTGTATTTATCAATTGATCAACCTGCTCGTTTTTCTCTTGACATTCAACAAAATGAAATGTTAAATCTATCCACAAACTCTACTTTTTTCCATTGCATTTTCTGTGGATTAAGTTAGCAATTTTTTACCCTACAACAACAACAACAACCAAAACAAGAGAAAATCTGTACAAAAAATTTGCTAATAAATTAAATAAACATTCAAATGGTCTCACTCACCGCTGTAGAGTAGCAAAATCATTTGCAGCACCAGCGTCCAACGGCAGCAGCAGCCGCAGCAAGTGGATCTGCTCCTCAGTTCCATTCTGCTACCTCGTCGTTCTCTATTCAAAGTTGCTGCTGCACCCATGTTGTTGCATTAATGGGCGTTTTTGTAACACTTTTTTTTTGTGTTTTGCCTTTTGCAGCTGCTTTTGGCAAGTTTCTTCCTTTGGTTTCCGGTTTGGTGCTGGTAAAACTTTAATTTTTCAATTTGCTGCGGAATTTTTGGTTATTTTTCTACTGCTCTTCGCTTCGCTTTTTCTTGGTGTCTTCCTTTGCGTTTTAGTTTACTTTTGCTTCGTTTTCGTGTTGTCTCATTTGTGCAAAGCAATAAATTTCACTTGACCGCCAACGAGGGGAGAGCGTCAACCGATGTTCTTCTATTTATTTTTATTTTCCATGCGCTCGTTGCTGCTTATTTGCTTTTGCTATTATGCGTTGCACACACACACACACACATGACGTACACAAGGAGTGTACACGCAGTTACACTTCCATTTACATGTCCTTATTTCTAGTTCTCTCTCTGTGTGTGTCTGTGTTTATCTATTTGGTCTGCTCTGTCTTTGTTTTCTATTTCGGTTGTTTGGTTTTTGTGTGCGCAAAAATTAATTGAAACATCAGCAAAATGTCAGCTTTTTGTTCATTTCCACCATGTCAAATATGGCATAGGCCCACAAAATTGAACTCTGTGCGCTGGAATAAGAGATGAAAGAATATTTAGTAAAAAAAAAGAAGCATGTGCTATTGTTAGTTCGTTCACAAGCATTTTCAATTGATAAACCAAAACAGAGAGAGAGAGATACTCGAATGTAGAAAACGAGAAGCCGTAAATTAAAAAAAAGAAAAATATTTGAACAACAATAACCCCAAAGCAATACATCATACGGGTTCTTCTTACGTTGAAGTACTTGGAAAATTGAAATGTGAAAATATTTGGGGAAAATCGATGGAATAAATTGGTAAAGTAAGCTGAATCAATTGTTATAGGCTTTTTCTTATCGTTTTAATTTAAAATATTTGCAAAAAAATTTTTATAGTCAAAGTGAATGTTAACCGCCATGGCGACAGCCGAAACGGCAGTCTACTCAGCCACAGCAACTGTTCATGTTCAAATGTATTCTCTGTTGAATTTGCTGGTTGATTATTGAACTATAATCAAACCTCGAAATAAACCTTGAGCCTGCTAACATTCACTTTGACTAAAATCAAAACAGGTCGTTAAACCCTCATTCAAAAATTATTATATCTAAAAATTCATCTAAATCTCCCAAAAAAATTAAAATGAGTTTGTTACAAATCCAGAAAACAGAAGGCTTGGTAACCTTTTTAACAAGACTGTTAACCTATCCAGAACCAAACCCCGTGCCGTTCACCCTCCTTAGCTTATGGCCTCCCGAGTCTGATCGCGACTCGGGCCTTATTATAGAGAAGCAGCTCCTTATAAACCTAGACAACATCACGATGAACACAACAAGATGTTGTTCAAGCATTAACCCAAATATGTCAGAGCCAAACGAAGGAAAAGCGACAAACGGCAAGCGGCGTGCTGGGAGAGCCTTTGGGGAAGACATGCGCCACAGAAGTGAGGTTCAAGCTGGACTTAATTTGATTTAAGTCGTGTTGAAGTTCTTCCAATATCGATTTTATTAACATAATCATAATCAACTGTTTGTATATGCAAACATTTTTGGACTTTTGCTTCAGACGTGGCGGCCGTTTGGCTGCTCACTGAGTACAAAGTCCAATGGAGGCCACACACTTACAAAGGCGAATGGCTGTCTTAGGCTATCTTTTTGGTGTTTTGCAATCGCTGGCATGAAGAGGCTGCTCTTTTGATAGACATTTCAGGGTCAAGATCGCTGTTGAGTGAGGATTTGGTCCTTTATGAAACGCGTCCGATCAAACCTGAAGCCTCCTTTGTTCTGGTGTGTGCCTCTGTTTAAAGTTATGCCAATAGCATTACAATACCTCGAGCCAGTAAAAACTGCAAGATAATCAACGTATTTAAGTATTTAAAAAAATCCCACCTAAATATACGTCAAATCGAGAGGAACCTAGTTAATTTTCTGTGCATTATTTAGGAAAAATTCGATTTATAATTCATAGGTACATAGAAAGTAAAAACTACCTTACAATTTCTAGTACGTGTAACAGGCATTTTGAAGGCAATGAAAGATTCCATTGGACTATTCATTGGCGAATCAAATAGCTCGGTAAATTGGAATCATCTCAGCAGAAAAACAGGAGCTGTGCTTTTTACCGAATCTCTAAAAATCTCAGATTTAAGAAGCTATAAATCAAGATTCGAAAAACTAAGCAAACTAAGTCTTCATGGCGGGTCCCAACCCCGGACTGATCACTCTTCGGAGTTTAAGGGACTTTAAGTTAAGCTTAGAAGATCTCAACGAACAGTTGTAAACTAACCTAACAGATTAAAGAAGTAGACCTTTGCGGAACCCTTGCTTGATCCTGCTATTTTTTTCGACAATGTGGGGAAGATTGAAAATTAGTTAACGCAGGTTGAAAACTTGTTGATGAGGGTTTACTTATTTTATTTTTGGGGCTGTATCAAGCGATTAAAAAAAAAGAAGCCTTTCATTTAGTCTTGTAATGATTCTATGTGGGGTCTGAGGGGAAAATTGAGAAAAGCAGAGAATGGGAAGAAAAAGTTGTTCAGTAACCATGTTTGACACCCTACCACGATCACCTACCTATGGAGTAAAGTGCATTGGTGATCCCTAGAAGGTGAAGCTTGAGTCAATTAAACCCGTGACGACGCACTATACCCAGGGTGAACACTGGGCCTGAAAGAGAAAACTATTGGATCACTTCATTACACTAGAGCAGCGTTCTCCAAGAAGACTGTCTCTCTGATTCTCTCCCACACTCACTGTATATTGCTTCGGCAAGCATTTGGTATGAATTGCCGAGTGTGGCTGGGGAACACTGCTTTAGTGCAGAACAGCAACACTGCATTAGAGTAGTGTTCTCCAGGAGAGGACAGAAAAAATAGACTGTCTCTCTCAGACATTTCACATGACTTTGACAAGCATTCGGTGTGACTAGTTACAACTTTGTTGAGTGGCAGCTGGCTTAAAAGATTTCAAGCTCTTACTAACCGACACTTGTACTCGTAAGTTATGATCCAAAGTTTGAATTCAAAACCATGAGCTCAATTTGTGTGCTTTCTTAATTTTGAGGGTATTGCACCAAATGAGTTAAGCTAGAAGAAGTAGATTTTAGGCTAAGCTAGCTAAAGCCACTTCTGCTGATATTTCATCTTAATTATTTAATCTTAACTTTGCATTAGACATGCCAATTAACGTTTGAGATAGTTGTTCAATATGCAGCGAGAAAAGCCATAAATACCCTTACATGTTCACATTGTACACACTAATAATGCAATTAAATAATCATACCACAATGACTCCACATAACAATTAATATGCATTAAATGTGCTCAAAGCAAATGCCCCAAAGGCTCAAACAAAGACACTCTCGGAGACAAATGGCAAATCGCATGCCAAAAGTAAGTGCATTAATTAATAATAATAATGCTCTATTCGAAACGGTAAATCGCAGTGGAGAGTGAATCAAATTTACATAAAATCAATTAAAATATGCCTCGGGGCTGGATGACAATAACTCACACAAAACACACAGACAATCACAGAGCAAAACTTAAAAGTTTTCAAATGAAAATCATGTTTTGCAATTAGAAGTCATGAATAATTTTAGCACCTTGTTGTCAGATATTTAAGACGAGACTCACATGATGCGGAGTGGCTTATGCAAAACTAGTTGCTTGAAGACTTTTTCTCCGTCTTTTGCATAATTAATTATGTGCCAAAGACTGGCGCTGGGGCTTGTTAAATATGCAAATATTTTATGCCAAGGATGTGGAAGGCAAAAGAAGGCTAACTGGGAGGTCACTCATATGCTGCTTACGTATTTATAAGTCAGATGACTGTGCAAACCACCACCACAGTGTGCAAACAGGGTCTAATGAAATTAAATTGCGTATACGCCGCGTATGCTGGTCACTTTAAAGGCCAAGTTTAAAGCCAAATGCTGTGCCTTTGAGAGAGAAAAAAATAACAAGGTATGGTTATTGCCATGTTCAATGGCTCGACTCAACACAAAGCCAGCAGCCGCACTCACACACACACACGTACACACAATCGCATACAAAAGGCACAAGTTGGGTCGTGTTAGTAGGGCGAAGTCGGTGAATGCCGCATGAAGAAATGACTGAATGGCTGCACTGACTGACTGAATGACTAACTGACTGACTGAATGACGAGCATAGCTCTGTGTGCTGCCATTTATTTGTGGCTGTGTGTATGTAAGTTGGGGGCTTGGCCAGTTGGCTCTCAGATGATGGTTTTTAGGCAAGCAATTGCTTTAATTTTTGAACCAAATCTGACTTTGGCAGAGAACACATTTTTTTGTTGTAGGATTGAAAATGTATAAATAAATATAGAAAATATTTTAATAAAATTCTAAATGAAAGCAATTGAATGGAAATGTTAGGAATAGTTCATTTTTGCTGTAATTATTTTTGCTTTTTTTTATTATTTGTATACTCTGTACCAGAGGTACACAGAGTATATTAAGTTTGTGCAAAAGTATGTAACAGGCAGAAGGAAGCATCGCCGATCCTTTAAAGTATATATATTCTTGATCAGCATCAACAGCCGATTCGATCTAGCTATGTCCGTCTGTCCGTCCGTCAGTGCGTCTGTCCATATGAACAAACAGATCTCAGAGATGGTAAGAGATAGAGGGTTGCGATACTTTTTGAACACACCTCGTATTAGATCATTGTCAAAACTTTTCCCTCTTTTTATAATATGCACCAAAGTTTAAGCAAAAGTATGTAACCGCCAGAAGGAATCATCTCTGACCTGATCCTGATCAGCATCAACACACGAGTCGATATAGCTATGTCCGTCTGTCTGTCCTTCAGTACGTCTGTCAGTCCGTATGACATGTATGGGACATAAGCTTTTGTAACTTCAAGTTTATTTTAAATTTTTGCCACGATTATCGATTTGCGAAAGGATTGGTAGATATCGAATGAACGATAGTCAAGTTAGAAGCAAAAGAAACTTTTCTGCTGCCGCGCCGTAACAGCGCTCGTTTATGCTGTTCTCAGGGTGCGCCCGTCCTCTGTCCTTATACCTAACCTTCTCTAGAACTACCTAATCCTCTCGTTGTCTTAGAGCGCGTCTGTCATCAGTTCACATACCTTTCGTGATGTCAGAGTGCACTCTGCATCTTTCCGCGTCTACAACCTACATCAGAAGAATCTAATCCTCCTAAGCAACGCGCAACTCACAAATCACAAAGCTCCAAGGGAACCAAATATCTGCACACGCAGCACTGGCGGCATCCCGGCGCGTGGATCTAAGCGCACTGAATCCTTCTATTATTTTCCTATCATCCAGCATCTCAACAAGCGCACCACGAATATTCACGGCCCCTACCCGTTCCCGAGGTTTCAGTAGTACAATAGCCTGATTCCACCAACATAAATATGTTGATATTTCCTTACATACTTTGCTTTTTTGCATAGAGATTTTTTAAGTGCCCTTACTAATGACAGGTGATAATTATTGTGAAGTGTATCCACGCTGTTTGATCTTATAATTTAAAGCAGGGTTTCTGAAAAAGAGAGGCTATCTGTCTCTCTCTAACACCTGCTGATGCTGATTCGGTGGCAATTGTCGAGTGCGTTCGGCCCCCAGAGGCATGCCTGGGGTACACTGATTTAAAGTTTCAACAAATCCTGAAAAATAAGTGAAAATAAGCGTAAGAGCTTCATTTTGTGATCGCCATACTACGATGCGATCAATTTATGATTCAGAGCTCGGGTAAAATGCAATTTTTTGTCAGATTCAATAATGCCAGAACCAACTTGGAAATACTAGTCCGCAAGTGAATGACGAAGCCCCTGGGTGCTCAGTCCCCAACACAGTGACCAGCAGTTGCGCTTTTAGCGAATCGTTAGAACCACTCTCGGACTCTGCGATTTCTTACGATATCATGGGCTCAATGCTTGCGGAAAGAATTGTAAAAGATGACTGAGAGCTTGATTTAACATTTACTTATGTATTTATTTAAGGGGGTCTTCTCATTCAAAACCCGTTTTTTGGACCCTTTTTAAAAAAATTCTTATTTGAAAACGCAAAGAATAATTGAAAACTTTTTTTTATTTTTTGTATTACAAAAGGTTCAAAGTAAATAAAAAAATTTTTTTTGCCTCGATACGAGGGCTGTTCAAAAAGTAATGAGACTTCAAAGTTGGTGGTGAAAAAAAGGTGTCGTCACGGCGGCCACGATTCCGGGTCTCCGGAGCGTCCGAAATGAAAAAAAAAAACGGGGTTATAATCAGTATAGATGTAATTCTCGGCTGAACCTCAAACTTAATTTTGTGATTTTTTTTTGACAAAATGGCGGCCATTCAAAAAAAAAATTTCAATTTCGGGCTTTTTTTTAGTTTAGTGTAAAAAAAAAATAGTAAAAAATTTTTTTAAATTATGGTCGAGGTTCAGCCGAGAATGGTGACAATTCTGCGTCGATTCCACTTTGTTTCATGAAAATCGGTTCAGTTGAACTGGAGATATCATGGCCGCCAGTTCGAAAAACGTGGTTTCGAGATAAACGCGTTTAAAGTTTGAAGTAATTTTTTGGAAAAAAAAAAAAAAAAAAAAATGTTTAAATGCAGTTTTAAAGAGCTGACAATTCTCCGTCGAATTCACTTAGTTTCATCAAAATCGGTCCGGTAGAACCGGAGAAAACTTAACGCATAGGTCAAAATACGAGGGTTTAAAAAAAAAGTTGCTCAATGAGAAGACCCCCTTAAGTTTGCAGTTGCTTGGGAATTTAGGTCACATTGGGTCACTAAAAGGACTATATCTCCTAAACTAATTCGAGTTTTCGAAAATCCTTTTGGGGGGATATTTTTGAATATCCAAGCTATAAATAAAGGCAAAAAAAAAAAGTCGAAAAAAAAAGTTGCTCAATGAGAAGACCCCCTTAATTAATATTGCGATTTAATATAATTCGTTACTAGTTTTCTTTTGTTTTTGTTTATCATCGAAGTCATTGGAAGCATTGGATGCCAAACCCGGCATAGCCTTTAGCAGAAATCACGAATGATTTTACCGACCACCGTCGAAGACACTTGTTTTGATCAAGTGTGGCGACAGTAGGGGCTCAAATGTACATACATGTACAGATATGACATATATTATATGTGTCAGTGGAATTAGACTATAAGTTAGATCTCAGCCTGGAACCGATTACACACTGAATAAATAAATTCAGTGAGAACTTGATTGATACGCCGCATCTCTTTCTTTATGTGAGGACTCAAGGGAAGTTCGTGTACACAAACACCGCCTAAACAAACAGAGATTCCATTTATGTAACCCCTGGCCCCGGCGAGCTAAGCCACGGCCAAGTATCGTTACAAATTTGCTGAACACATTACATCCCAGAGAGCTGACTGCGCAACAATCTCAATCGCGGCACGATAAATTAGTTGAGTGGTAGCCCAGGTCATAATATACAGAAACGCCGGAGCAGGCGAGCAATTGACACCAGCTACTTGTGGAGCGGCAGGTCGGGTTAAGATCAGCAGCAACGCCAGAGGGGGCAAGCAATCGATGCCCAGCGGCGACAAATATGAGTCGTTGCTCGATTGTTATCTATCCAAGAAATCGCGCTTACGTGTGGCACTGCGTCCCCGACTTTTGGGCGGGAGGTGGGCTGCTATTTTACCAGAAGTTCGCTCTTACCAAGCTTACCAAGACACTGGAACGCATTGCGCATTGTACTCTAAGGTGTGCTTAACGATTAGCGAGAGTGACAATCGATTGACTCAAGACATTTTTATGAATATTATCAGATCAAAAACATCAAAAATGTGATCATTTTTCTCAACTGCTAATTTGTTGTGACTATACGCAAGATACAAATTTTACTTCTTTAAAGAATTTGATGATCGTTAAATGAAAATATTGAAGTAATATGAAGTCGTTTTTGAAACGAAACTTTTCCCTAAAATTGGTTTTGGTTCGGGGTCAATATATTTGAATAATCTCAAAAGTTTCATCCGGCTCGAAGGACCGAAAACACCCAGCAATCAAATTGAAAGGGCAACTGAAAGTCCCCACTAGAAAGGCGTCAGTAAGTCTGGCATCAAACTCAAAAATCTACTGAAGTAAGAAACTTGTGGGTTTTGAAACAGAACTAAAAGCATACTTAACCTGTTCATTAACTTAACCAAAGGGAATTGATCAAAGTCTGAACATGGCTAGCTCATAGATGTCAACCCTAATTGAGTGGTTTTCCTTGGGTTTAATTATATTTCAGATTCCATGGGAATTTTCTGCATTGTTTCGTGTCTGTCCTGATGTGACTTTGAATTTTCTATTAAACGTAGATTTCCCAGAATTGTGCTAGGAAAATAAATGTTTTTTTTCCGTATTGAACAATGTATCAACCTCCATTTTCCCCAATTTAAAACTCCCCACCCAAAATTTAATTGGCTGGCCAACAAATTGCCATTATTTTAAATATAGAATTTCTTAATTATAATAATTTATGTGGACACCTGAGGCGAGTGTCCGAAATTGAACACGAGAAGTTAATAAAAGTTTTAAGTTAAATTTTTGGCTGCTTGTGCCCAAAAGCTCTCGAGAAATATGAAGGGGGGAATACTTACCAAAACAAAGCCGACCACAAAATGTTTTTTAGGCTTTGAGCACAATTTCAGTTACCAGGATTTGCTGCTTTGGCAGCCGGCTGATGTTGACCTTGTTGTTGCTGTTGTTGTTTTTCGTACGGGAAAGGGAAGGCGGCGGCGTGATGGTACGCCTATACGGGGTGCGAAGTTTTTTCTGTTGTTTTCTGTTCTTCAGTGCCACGTGCATCATAATAATAACAAATTATTAGTTGTCACGCACGTAACGGTACTTTCATTCATAATTTATGCATTTTAATTTGTCAAACGAAACGTTCACGTCGTGTATGTGCCTGTGTATGTTTGTATTGGTGGAAGTGGCAAAGACTCACGAGAGCCAAGGAAATTGTATGATTATGAATTGTAAATGTATATAAACGGAATTATAGTTGCAATTCTTGAGGGCTTTGAATACACGTCACTTTATATGCGCTGGCTTATTCATAATTTTTTGCCTTTTCACTGCCCACTCACTCATACACACGCACTCCTGCACACACACACACACACACGCATTTAGAGGGACGCCCCACGCACGATGTAGTAACTCGCTTCGCTAGTTCGCCTCGTTTCGGTTGTCTTTCAGCAGAGTTTTTGTCGTCTCAACCACACAGCACCAATAACCGACCAAGACTAAAAGCTTTGCTCTCCTTATTACCTGGTTTTTACTTGGGGCCACACGACTTTTGGGTTCGGCCTCGTCGTATCCACACGACCGGATGTGGGGGATAAGAAAAACCCGAGTACAAGTTGCGGGGAGTTTGAAAAAGGAAACTCAGGACAAACTGGTTCGCATTGTCTGAGGTTGGGAAAAGCACGAGAGAGCAACGACACGGACAAGGGAGATAACCAAGAGAGGAAACGACATGGTGAGAGAAAGAGAGAGTTAGAGAGAGAATGCTGAAAGAGAGAAGAGAGAAGTTGCACGAAGTGAAGGTCGTGGTCGTACTTGGTTGAATGGTTCTGAGTGTTCCAATTCCAAATTCTGTTAAGCCACTGTTAGATTTTTACTGCTATAAAAATCTTAAAATAGGGGGAAATTGTGGGGTTTACATTCTGTAAGGACCTGAATTTCAAATATATAACCGAAAGAAAAATTTATTTTGACTTCTTAAGAGGCAACCTTGTCTGATTGACAAATTCACAGAGTAAAACTCCGAAACTAAAGATAACTCTAAGAAAAAAAAAAAACAGAAGGAATATAGGATAAACAAGAAAACAAAGATAGAAAAGTGATAAATAAGATGAGAAAGATTTAAGGGAAAAGAAGGAACTCAAAAAATAAATAAGATAATGCACAGAAAAAAAACAATCGGTCAAAAAAACTAATCATGAACGGATTTTCTCACTTCAAGAATTTTTTTGAGAGCACAAAGTCTTGATTTGAGTTCAAATGTTCCGTTTTTGAGAACATTTTAATCTCACAAAAAAAATTGAGGTACAGGTCCGCCCGTCCAGGTCCACCACCTTCCAGGTAAGCCCTCCAGATCCACCGTCCAGGTCCACCGCCGTCGAGGTCGACCTCCTTCCAGTTCCACCGTCCAGATATACCGTCCATGTCCAGCACCATCCAGGTCCGCCGCC
The DNA here is from genome assembly GCA_018904265.1 of Lordiphosa collinella. NCBI lineage: Eukaryota > Metazoa > Arthropoda > Insecta > Diptera > Drosophilidae > Lordiphosa > Lordiphosa collinella. Next base: position 48,873 of record JAEIFV010000592.1, on the reverse strand, counting down.
GTCCTAGTCCATCATCGTCCAAGCCCCAACCAACCCCGTCCAGGTCCTAGTCTGCAGAGATATCGCTTCGCTAAATAAATCAAAATTTTCCTGGACTGACTTGGAGTAGAGCCCAAGACCTTTGCCGCGCGCTACGACGGCGGCAGTCTTAGACGGTTAGGCTATTGCCCAGTCCTTATACAACGCGTCTGAATGGCAACTTATACTTTTCGGCGCGGTGGTAGAGATGAGCTGAACTGTGCTCATTTCATGAACATTCGGAAATTTTTTTTAAAAAATTTCACAGAACATTCTGTTCATATTTTGAGATGAAAAATCATATTTTCTTAACACCTTTTTTCCCATTGTATTAAGTTAACAAGATTGGAGAAAAGTTGAAAATGAGCAAAGGAAGTGGGACATTGGGAAAACCCCAAACACTGAAGAAAAGTAAGATAAGTGAACGTTAAATATAAACAAAAGGGTTGGAAAAATAATGCAATAGAAATTAAAGAACGGAGAGTCTAAGAGCAAAGAAACATGAAAGGACTAAGAATAAGAAGGAAAGGACTAAGAATATCAAAAAAAGTTAACAAAAAATGCTCAATTTCAATGGGAATGTATAAGATAAAAGCGAAGATGAATGATTGAAAAATGTAAGTAATGAGCTGGATTAGATGACAGCAAAATATACGACAAAGCGCCTGGCGGCGGGAGAATCATAATTTCAGAGAATTATTGACTGTTTAAAAAACTGAACAAGAAAGTTGAAAGATTTCGAAGGTAAGATTAATAGAGAACTACCGAAGGAGTCAGGTAAGAAAAAATAAAGTATAGAAGACGACTCGAAGCCGAAGTCAGAAATTTTTTATATTTTATACAAATGACTGTAACATCCAGAAGGAATTATCCTAGGTTCCTAAGGCGAACTAGTCCTTATGACCGCTGTCGATTCTTGGTGCTAAGGGCAATGTAATGATACTCAACAGCTGTCGGTGCCTAGCTTTCCTTTAACTTAAAGTGTTCTCTCTATCTTTTGCTCTTAAACGAATAACTAAGACATGTGCCAATAAAGCTCTGTAGTTTTATGGATCTTAGTTCTAATCTCCATCATGGCAATGTTTCGCGAATATAAACTTCTAGTCTAACCTGCTGGATCTTAGCTAACTTGTATTGCCTGACTGCGCTTAATTCGTGGGGTATGGTCCATTGCGGGGTATTCTTTTCTCATCAACTAATGGTAAACAAATAGTTGCGCCTAATCTTTTGGTAGAATTTTCGAGTCTCGCTCCCTTCCGAACAGCACTTCGACTTCCTCCCTCATGCGCTTTTCCTGCTCATGTTTCTTCCTTCTGAAAAGGCGCTTCCACCCCTCCTTTCTCCCGGTATCGCTCATTAACAGCCCGCGCTACTCCCGACTGCAGAGTTCTCCTTTAGGCAGCGTATTTCTCTGCAGTAGCGTGGCGGCACTCATCATCGTACCATGACTGTTTTCGGGAGTTTTCGGCAAATCCGAGAATCTCCCTTGGCAGCTGTACTCATAGAGTGTGAAATATGCTTCCACTGTTTGCCTACATTAGAAGGGCCAGGTAGGGTTTCCCTGAGCAGCTGGGTGAGTTATGCTGAGTAGGCTTCGGATGTCGTTGTGATTGCAGCTTCTCAACGTTCAGCTTTCGGCGTGTGTTAAACTGTGCGGCATGTGCCACACCAGTTGTGCGTACTTTGGCTGCAACAAGAGGTTATGGCCGAGTCAGCCATTGGCTCCTCGAGGACAACACTCGAAGAGTGCCGTCCGTCTATCAAACGTGATCAATCTGGTTTCGTGTTTGATTGATCAGGGGACCTCCAGGTCGCCTTGTGGTCGTTGCGGTGTTCAAATCTGGTGCTACTAATGACCATGTTCCGGCCCGAAGCGAAGCCTATTAGCCTATCTTCATTATAGGAGGTATCTTCGTGCAGGCTAAATCGGCCTATAGGCGGGAAAAAAACTTCTTCTCTCCAGACTTTTGCGTTCCTAGCACGATCTTGATGTCGTGATCGGGACAGCGCTCATATAGGTCTTCTAGGCGCTCATAGAATTCGTCTTTTTCCGAATCGTTCTTTTCTTCTGTCGGGGCGTGCGCACAGATAAGACTAATATTAAAATATTTTTCCTTAAGTCTGAATGAGCGGCGGCTTGTCAACTGGTGGTGTAAAGCTGAGACAGAGCGGCACAGTCTTTGTTGACTGCAAGCCGCAACCAAACTCGTGCGTTCGAATCGTGTCCACTGTGGTGATCTCCCATGGGGCGTTGGTTTCGGATGTTATCTTCCTACATCTCTGTCCAGTCCATCTTATTTCCTGAAGTGCGATAACGCCCGATGAATGTTCCTCGAGGACATCCACCAGCTTGGAATCCGCGCTCTCTATTGAGGGTATGAACATTTCCAGGTGCATATCCTCAAATCGTGGTCCTGAAAACGTTTGCGTAGGTCATCGTCGGGGGGGGATTCGTATTCGAGGCATTGTATTAGTTTTCATTGCGGATGAATTAGACGCTAATCGGGTGCCAAGCCTGAAGTAACGCCCCCCGGGTGGGCCGTGGCTTACGTTAGCCAGGCAGCTTTGCGGATGCATCGCTCTGTTACCAGGGGTTACCGTGGGAGGTGTGAGTCGACTTGAGGCGGGTAAGCTACATACGCCCCCATACTGGAAAGTTCCGTTTTCTGCAAAAGGGCACCATTTCTGAAGTGATCACCTCATTTGGACGCCCATTGCGATGTTCATCTTAGTCCATTGTCTTTGCTTAAACTCAGCCACTCAATATTTTATTGTTGTAAACGAGGGAGCAGAATTAAGTAAATCCAGAAAAAAAAAAAAAAAAAATACTCCCCTATTTTTTAATATTGGTTGGACTAAGACCTTATATAGATAAGTATTCGTATCATATAACGATGACCATTTTTGTCAATTTTTGTAAATCAATAACAAGCGTTCTCTATTAAATCGACCAAAAAAACTGTGTTCAAAGTAAAGACACCAAACTTCAAACTTAAGCTTTTTAATAGTCGGTCTTTCCCTTTTTTAATATTTTTTGTGAACATTTTCCAACACTTTACTGTGCTAGGTCGGCCATTTCTGGACGGCCCTCGTAGCAAGCAATTGACCATCCGAATCGTCTACAGTCGGTAATTGGACGGAAGATCGTTTGCCGAAGATGGTGAATTTTACCGAAAATTCATCTTTGCGAATGAGCGAACATTTCCACCTCGATGGTCATGTTAATAAACAAAACTGTCGCATCTGGGACGCAGAAAGTCCCGCATATCGTCGTCGAGAAGCCAATGCACCCACCACGTGTCACTGTTTGGTGCGGATTTTGGCCTAGAGGCATCATTATTTTATTTCTCTTTGAAAATGAAGAAGGAGCCACCGTGACCCTAAGAATGATGAGCGCTACCGCGCAATGTTAAGTGATTGGTTCTTCGAGCAAATGAAGCGGAAGACATGGACGATATTTGGTTACAACAAGACGGTGCTACGTGCCACACAGCGCGACGCCACAATCGATCTTCTGCGCCCTATCTTCGAAATCGAATAATCAGCCAATATGCAGATGTGAATTGGCCACCAAGAAGCTTGTGATCTGACACCGTTAGACTAGTATCTTTGGGGAGTGGTCAAGGACAAATGTTATGAAAACAATCCTGAAACAATTGATGAGTTCAAGATCGAGATTCGAGTTGATATTGCTGACATACATGGCGGAAGAATTAAAAATGTTTTCAAATTGGGTGTATAGGCTACTTCCAATGTCAGCCGTAGTGGGCATTTGACCAGAATTGTTTTTCATAAATAAATGACATGAACCAACCGTTCCAATAAATGAAAACCTTTGACAAATATCGTGCCTTTTTTTTTAAAATGATAACAAAATTATATTCCAATTTTTATATGCAACCACCCTGTATTTTAGAATTTAGCATACTATTAGGTAGAATTTTATTCAAGTACAAAATTCTTGATTATTTTTTTAGTTTAGCTGAATGGCTGAACTGGTTCAATCGGCTGTCCATCGAATACCAGCGCCTGGGATTGTCCAGGACAAAAGCTAATCGTTTCAGTCTCTGCCATGTTGCGTTGTATGCTTGAAGTATGGAGATTCTGAGAACATTGAACTTAAGATTACCACAGTGTAAGAACAGGTTTCCTCATTTGGAGCTCACTTTAAGCAACTTTTTTGAGTACGCAAAACTCTTAAGCATGAGCAACTCGTCAGCTTCAATGTTTTTAATTAACAGACAGAGAATAAACAGAGCTTCGACTATGTAGTTTCCCTTTTCTAAAAATTTTTACCACAAATATTCTATAGAAATATAAAATTTCATGCACTTCGATTTGGAAAAATAAGATATTTCAATAGAATTACAAATACACCATTTACTGCCTGCATCAATAGCAAATCCATTGATACCTTTACAAACAGGCAGCGGCGGGAGCAGCAATAACAACAACAGCCCAATCACCCATCAATGGCTCTAGCAATAGCATCGACCATCATCATCATCCTTCGCATCATTAGCCCAAACAAAAACTGCTGACACTGCCGTACAATGTCTAACCAAATCTGGGTGTGGGCCAACTTTTGCGCTGCAGGCAATTTGAAGTTGAGGAAGGCAGCAGAGTTCTCCCCTGGCCCCCGTCCCCGGGCATCGGCTCATTGACAGTCATAACGCTGAAATGCGCCTCAACTTGAACTAATTTGTGCGCAATTTGTGCAAAGAAAGCCATTGGCAGAGCGAGAGAAAGCATTTGCACTTTTACTTAAGCGTAAAACTTTTCTTTTGCAGGTTGCAGCATTCGCTAATTTTGCCACTTTTCTCTATGTCGCCTACTCAAGTGGCCTTCGCCGGAGAGAGAAAAACTGAAACTGATTGCGTCAACTTTTTGTGATACGACTCAGTGCGACTTGTTTTGTTTCAAGTCTTTTTCTCTCCGCTCCACAAATTGCATAAATTTGATTATTCGAAATTCTGTAGGTGTGTGTAAGGGGAAAATGACAGCACGTGCCCCCAAAGCCAGTTCCATTCCTAGGCCCTAATTGCCGTCTGTGTGTTTTATATATTCACACAAAATATTCATGAACTGATTGAATCTCTTACACTCCACAAGGCTTTATTATTTAACGTTTCAATTACACGCCAGTCCAAGTCCAGGACCATTTCAAAATCAAATTTGTGTGAACTCCACCAGACAGTCAACGGTTTTTAGTCACTGGAAGGCTACATATTTAGCATGTAAATGTGAGTCAGTGGCAAAATAGTTGAGCCATGTCACCGTCTTAGTCTCAGTCGCCTTCACAAGAGTCAGTTTCAGTCACAGGCCACATCTATTTTGCATACAAATTACTTTTCTTTATGTTATGGTGGTGGAGTATTCTGGCAAATAATTTAAATGTTTCATTAGATTAGAAAATGCTCAAGAGCCAAACTGAAATATTTTTGGGTTGGTTGGGATTTAATTGTGTTCTGGAAATGGGATAGAACAGGAATAAAAAATGAAACTTTATAAAATGGTTTAATAAACAACTTGAATATAGTTTCATAATCAATAATCAGCACTAAAGATTCAACATTGCTATATGCTCTTTTAACAGAGTTTTCCTAGAATAAAGCTTAAGTCTTTTGGATTTTCAGCATCAGCTTGAAGTTCCTAAGCTAATTTCATTCATTTTGGAAAGTATTTACAGCTTTTTCTCTTAAAATATGATTTTTTTATTTTAAGTTTCTACTACTTACTAATTACTACACTTCCACAAATAAGCATGAAGACCGTTTGCCGCAGGCTCTCCCTAAAATTACATAAACAAAATCACGGACGCACGAAAGTATGCTACGAAAAAGCTACAACTTTACTTCTGGGATTTTTGTGGGGCAACAATTGAAAGTGAGGCAAAACTCATAAATGCAACTGCATGAAGTTAAACAATTGTATATACTTATACACACATGCGAACATGCACACTCACACACACACACACTTTACAACTATAGCATAGAACTCAGTCATTTGTTGGCTAAAACCTGCCCACGGTTTGTGCATGCTGCTAAATGGCGAAAAATAGTGGAAAAAACCGGCAACAAAGTAAAAGGGCACCACGCACGGAAGAATGAATAAAAACATTCATTATTTTTATTCATAACAATGAAAGGATTAAACAAAAATTTTAATCAAATTTATTATATTTTAAGTCCAAAAAGTTGGACAAAATTGTGTTAGGAAGCATTTCCGACCATATGAAGTATATATATTCTGAGCGCGACGAGCTGAGTTGATTTAGACATCTCCGTTCGTCCGTCTATGCGTTCTATGCGATTTCTTCCCTCAGTTTGAAAGCTTTCCCGCGAAGTCTTGTAGAACAAATGTAGAACAAATACGCTGCACAAGTAAGAAAACCCGGATCGAACGATAGCTTATAGCTGCCGTAGAAACGATCGGTCGATAAACTACTTTTAGTTAGAAAAATCTTTTGTTTTGAATGGAATCGGCATTAGACTTCGCATTTATACGTTTTCTATGCTTTTTCATGATTTCACTAAGTTTGGTCGAAATCGGAAGACTGTATAGAACAGCTGCCTAAGAAAAGTTAAGTTTGGAACACGTCTTAGTAGACGTACTGAAAATTCAAATAAGCTTCAAGGGCATATAAACTTCGGCCGACCCGAAGTTAGCTTCCCACCATTTTTATACCCTTGCAGAGGGTATTATAAAATTGTGCGGATGTTTGTAACGCATTGAAGGAAGCATCTCCGACCACATAAAGTATATATATTCTTGATCAGCATGACGAGCTGAGTTGATTTAGCCCTGTCCGTCAGTCCGTCCGTCGTCTGTCTGTCTGTCTGTTTCCTATGCTATCTCCTCCGTCAGTTTTAAAGCTATCCTCACCAAACTTTGCACGAAGTCTTCTGTAAAGCATATACGCTGCAGATTTGTCGGAACCTGCCGGATCGGATAACTACAGCATATAGCTGCCATAGAACGATCGTAGTCTTAGTGAGAAAAACTTTTTTGTTTCTAATGGAAACGCCTAAAGTGCGTATTTCTTAGTTTACTATCCTTTTCCCATGATTTTTACTAAGTTTGGTTGAAATCGGATGGCTATAGCATATAGCTGCCATAGGAACGATCGGTCGAAAAACTAGTTCTAGTGAGTAAAACTTTTTTGGTTTTTATGAAAACGTCTTTATCATTGGCATACACTTGTTTTATACTTTTACACATTTCTACAAAGTTTAATCAAAATCGGATGACTATAGCATATAGTGCAGTATGAATGATCGGTCGAAAAAGAAGTTCTAGTGAGAAACGTTTTGTTTTAAATGGGATCGCCTCAAATTTGTAATTAAAAGTGTATTATGCTTTTCCATAATTTCCAAATTTGGTTGAAATCAGACATCTATATAGTAAAGATCCCACATAAAAGTAAGGTCCAAAAAGTAGTCTTAGTTAGAAAACCTTTTTAGTTTTCAATGGAACTGTAGGTACAAAACTTCGGCCGAGCCGAAGTTAACTTTCCCCTATTTTTATACAATAATTTCATTTTCGCTTTGAACAATGCTAGCTGTGTGATTTCCAAAACTGACCAATAGATGGCGCCTCTTCAGTGACTAGTTATACTCTGTACCAAAGGTACATAGAGTATAATAAGTTTGTGCAAAAGCCATGTCCGTCTGTCTGAACGCACAGATCTCAGAGATGCTTCTTATACTTGCAGCCCCCGCGAATTGGAAAAAACGTCATATCTCCCACAGTTTTATAGATAGAAGGTTCGTTCCTTCTGGACACATTTAGTAATTAGGATTAATAGTCGATCCGCCGGAATGGTAGAGATCGGATGAAGGGTTGTCGAGTTATAAGGAAAACAAATAATTATGGGCAGCACCAGTTGCAACGGTGATGGGCAGCACTTCACATGTACAGAGTATGTTATAGACGGGCTTGACCGACTTTCTTTCTTGTTTTTTATATGGCTGCTATTCAAAATATTCATCCGATCCGATTCATCAAAGTCGGCTGAATTGTGCTAAAGCCGATAATATTTTTATCTGGCCAGTTTAAAGACGCTAACATCGACAAGAATTTCATTTTCGACCGATCATTCGTACTGCAGCTATATGCTAAAGCTATCCAACACTTTGTAGAACTGTGTTGTTTTTTTTTGCTTTTTTTTTAAATTTTATTGTTACTGAGGAGCAACTTACATTGAATTGTAACATATATAATCCGTAAAACTTACTTAAAGTATAATAAAAAGTTGTGTTAAGAGTTGTTCAGGTAGGTGTTACAAGAGAGAGTAAAATTATTAATTAAAAGAATAAGTGTAGCACTGAGTTTAAAAACTGGAATAAGAAATTTCAAGTTCTTTGTAAGTAAGTCCGCTAAATATGATCATCAGTAGGCTACAAATTATTCACAATACATTGGCTACGTCTCGTTGGGAGGTCATAAATTTTGCAACCTCTTTAGGCGTCTTCTTATAATAACTCCTCTCCTCCTTCGTATTCTCAACAATTGTCTGGCAAGTCTGTTCGGATGACCCCTTAGTCGGTCTAAATAGTTAGCAGCCTGTTTGTTAATAGTATCTCTTATTTTCGGGACATTTAATTCTTCTTCTATTCTCCGAGTGCGCATATACCAAGGCGCTCCAGATATTTTACGGAGTATTTTCGCCTGCAAGACTCGCACCTTGTTTAGATAGGATTTTGCTGCTATGTCATAAATTTGGAGCCCATATCTCCAGGCAGGAGCAATTATGGCCTTGTACATATGGACTTTGTTCTTCAGTGACATCTTATTTCTGCTGTTTAGCAGCCAGGAAAGTTTGTCTACTCTAGCATAGAGGGACTTGGTAAGCTGGTTAATGTGTGTGCTAAAAGTCAACCTCTTATCCAAGTAAACTCCCAAATATTTGTGTCCTGACTTATGCGGGAGTAATTCGTCATACAAAAATACACCTGGACAGATGTCACGGCGTAAAGTATATGTATAGCTTACACACTTGGCCAGATTCAAGGCTATGTTCCAACGCTTAGACCAACTGCCAAAACGGAATAAATATTGTTGGAAGATATCCGTAGCACTATAATTGCAGGAGTCTCTTGCCATAAAGACCGTGTCGCCCGCAAAGGTAGCCAGAAGTAGATCTTGAGGGTTCTCAATGGGAACTGTATCTCCTGTTGGCATGTCCATGGTAAATAGCGTGTAAAGAGTAGGTCCGAGTACACTCCCGAGGTCCGAGTACTCTCAAGAATCACTGTGAAAGCTCTCTCATCGAGGAAACTTCGCACAAGATCGATGAGTTTTGAAGTAGAATTGTGTAAAAGCATTTAAAATAAATAAATGCCAATGTTAAGAAAGTTTCCATTAAAAACAAACAAGTTTTCTTATTAAGCCAACATTGCAGACCTTCAATTTCTATGGGAGCAATACTATATTCATATTCATGATCCCCCTTTTCCCATTTTTAATGGGAACAGGGTATAATTAGGTTTAGTGACCGTCCGTCCGTCTGTCGTCTTGAAGGTTGATAATCATTTAATCTTAGCCAGGAGAGTTTTTCTCATACCATTAATAGGGTGTGTAAGATGCATAGTACGTACTCTTTTCTTGACGACATTCTCCGTTTTCGAAGTTCATTCCTAGACTTCAAAAGTTTTGGACATTCTTATAAGAATATAAAAAATAGGGGAAAGTTAACTTATTTTTCTATGGGATCTATTCTATATAGATGTCTGATTTCGACCAAACTTGGTGAAATCTTTGAAAAGCATAATACACTGTTAATTACGAAATTTGGAGGCGATCCCATTTAAAACTAAAAAGTTTTTTTCACTAGAACTTCTTTTTCGACCGATCATTCATACTGCAGCTATATGCTATAGTTATCCGATTTTAATAAAACTTTGTAGAAATATGTTAAAGTATATAACATAAGAGTATGCCAATAAAAAGGACGTTTTCAATAAAAACAAAAAAGTTTTTCTCACTAGAACTAGTTTTTCGACCAATCGCTCCTATGGCAGCTATATGCTATAGTCATCCGATTTCGGCCCAATTTTGTAAAAATTGTGTAAAAGTATATAAAATGAATGTATGCCAATGATAAGGACGTTTTCATTAAAAACTAAAAAGTTTTTATCACTAGAACTAGTTTTTCGACCAATCGCTCCTATGGCAGCTATATGCTATAGTCATCCGATTTCAACCAAACTTAGTGAAATCATGGAAAAGGATAGTAAACTAAGAAATACGTACTTTGGAGGCGTTTCCATTAAAAACAAAAAAGTTTTTCTCTTTAAGTCTAGTCTTTCGACCGATCGTTCCTATGGCAGCTATATGCTATAGTCATCCGATCCGGCCGGTTCCGACAAATGTGCAGCGTATATGTACCAGAAGACTTCGTGCAAAGTTTGGTGAGGATAGCTTTAAAACTGACGGAGGAGATAGCATAAAAAAAAAAAAAAAAAAAAAAAACAAGGCTAAATCAACTCAGCTCGTCATGCTGATCAAGGATATATATACTTTTATGTGGTTTCGAGTGGTTTGCATCCCTGTTCAAAACTGAGAGTTAATTTTGCGTAGAAACAGACGGACGGACGGAAAGAGCTCAATCAATTCAACCTGATCAAGAATATATATAGTTTATTGGGTCGGAAAGGAAATTTGCTATGCGCCGTAAACTTTTGGACAAAACTTTGCTTAATTTTGGTCTTTTTGTCTGTTTATTGCTATGTTATCTTTATAATTTTTCTAGTAACTTCATTTGGAATGTAGATATGGGAATAACTACGCTGCCAGTTGATATGCCCCTCATATGATTCTTACCTAAATCGATTACTTTTCAGCATATCCTTTCAAGCAATCAACTTCTGCTGTAAATTCCCCAGTCGGGTGGATGATTACAGTAAGCCATAAATGAATGTATGCTTTGTGCTTGATACGGAAGTCATTGCACGCTGGTGTATAATGATAACAGACATACTTACTAATTATTACTTGGCAACCCCTCAAACACACACACAAACATCCAACTCTAAGGCGAGAAAGGAGCAGGCCTGGCAATGGCTGGTGACAATGCAGAAAAACTTTCCATTTTTCGCTGCAATTATCGTTGGTTTTATGATGTGCAAATGCATGTTGACACAGACGACACAGAACGACTTATTACTACCCTCTGCTGCTACCCCCCGGGGAGGGGGTGATATGGTAACATAAAATTGCCATAAAAATAACATTAGAAGCCTCCCAAGTGGGAGCAAAAAGAAAATGTTTGCATGTGTGCCTCTCTATTTGTTTGTTTTCTGTTTGATTTCCTTCCGTGTGTGCATTGTCTGGACATTTATTACACTCCAGTTCTCTAATCAATGTGGCACACTGATTAATGTTTAACGTTATGGCTGGTTTCGCATAGTTTGTGTGCTATTTATAAGCATTCCAATGCATTGGCTTCAATGAATAATTAAGCGGTTTACGCGCCAAGATGAGGCAACCAAACCGCAACCCCACCCACACACTCACACGCATGCCAAGCCGAAAAAGCCGCAACGTCTTCAAGTTCCTCACATTTTTCACTTCGTATCCCCGTGTCAAATGGAAATGCCATCTAATTTATAGAACGTGGCGGTTTTGTTTTATATAAAAAGACAAACATTTCGTCACGTTCTGCACAAGAAAAGCAAAAATGTAGACATAAAAAGCGCAAAGAGCATCAATATTTTGCTGTGTGTGTTTGTCTGTGTATTTTTAATTTATTTGCATTTGCTCATTGAAATGCTACTGCAAAACGCTCACCAAAAACGCCCACCAACTGCTACCATAAGCGTCGCAAAATAAATGACAATTTATGTGCTCGAGCACAAGAGCTCCCGACTGTCATTTTAATAACATGGTTTTTGGGGGGGAAGTCAGAGAAAGGGTATTTAAGACTTGGGCAAAGAGTTGGCGGAATAAATGGGAAAAGTTAAGGTAGCGCAGTTTTGAGTAGCTTTTATAAAGAGATCTCAAACTATAGCTTACTTAATGCATTACTTTACAAGGTAGCAGCATCTAACACTCATTGCAAACGAACAAAATGCGAATGAACACAAGAAAGAGAGTGAATATGCAGCTCACAATTCAATGCTGCTGAGCTGCTGCTGCCTTTTTAAGCTTTAATAGAACATTTTTTGTTATACCAGGACCTGTGGGTGCGGTTTTTTTTATACTGAGTAACAAAAAGTCGTTTTCTATGACTTTTCCCCAAGTTTCTTTTTATAAATGCCCCGTGGCAATATTTTCGGTACTGGCCAACACCCCTACCTCCGCACCAACAAAAAGGCAGAAAAAAAATGCTAAACGAATTTTAACATGCAATTTTTACCTTTCCATCGTCGTCCGAACATCGTTCGCCGCCTGTCATAAATTCTCGTTATACAATTTAAAAACATTTGCTAAACACGCATTTCCTGCATGGCAATGTCCAAATAACATAAATTTACTTTTCCTTTTCATTTCTTTTCTATTTTTTTTTTTGGGTGCCCAATGGTCGCTCTCGTTGAGGGCAAAAACTGCCTTTCGGCATGGCATAGATAAAATTGTCAAATGTTTGATGAATGCGAATCGAAATGGTATAAACGAATAAATGAAAATTTATACATTTGTTTTTATAGAATTGATACTAGCACACAAAATATAAAACAAAAATGGCAAATTTCATAAATACATCAAAATGCGTTGGTCTGTTTATTTGTGTATGCAAAAAACGTTTTAAGTTAATTTGCCATGAAGTTTGAAGTGATAACCCCCCCCACCCACCCATTCTCGAAATGGCTGCTATTTGGCGTTTTGCCTTTTCAGGATGGGTTCATTTTGTTTCATTTTTCAAGTGTTGAAGTTGAGTAATTGATGGCAATGTGGGCGAATTGAAATAAATAAATTGAGATAAATGCGGGGAGGGTGTAAGCAAATTTTGAATATGAGATTATTTACACAAATGAATTTGTTTGCAGGGATTTATTTTGTATGATTCGAATCACTCAATCACAATCAACCTTTAAATCAACCTCAGTGAACTATGAAGCTAGCGCCCAAGACCCTGACCATTGAACCACAAAATTACTATGAGTTAATTTGCCATTCCTTGTATACAGCCAAAGTTGTTGAAACACTCCAAAACACGTGTCAATTTTCACACACACAATGGCAAATGGGAAATGGACAACGTGCGTTGCCATTCAGGGAGCAAGCCTTGAAAATTTATTAACACATGCCAATCATAAAAAAAAAAAAAAAAAACAAAAATCGCATTTTCATTCAAACAAAGGTTGGCCAGCAGAAAAATTGGTAAGGCGGCTCAAAGCTTATACTGAGCTGTTGGTGCTGCTACTGAACAAGTGATGTTCCCTCAAAATGATTCTTCTTGATTTCATACATTTGTACCTAAAACTTTTAGGTGTAAGAAGGTAATTTTTAAAAATTGTTAATGAATAGCTATTAAATCGGCACTTTATTATGCAATCGTATTAGGGAAATGAAAATAATTTTTTTAAAGCCCTTTGTCTATAAAAATTTTTTTAAAATTTTTATTTTTATTTCTAAGCTTAATAAAAAATATTATCCCAAAAGAATTTTTTCCAAATTCGGAATACTTTTGGGGAGATAGCCACTAGCAAGTGCCAACTTTAAACTTTCAAAATGGTGCCCACGTTTTCTTCTCCGAACGAAAACCATTTTTTATGATGTAGGGCTTTATGGAAGCAGAATTAACGTGGCTATAGATTTTGCGAATATATTTTTTAAACGGCTGCAAAAAATGCCATTTTTTCAAATTTTTAAATTTAATTTTATTTTCACAATACTGCTATGGACGATAAAAGCATTCATACTAACCAACTTTCCATTAGACCTCTAGACCAGAAGAGGGCCTTAAGGGGTTGAAAAAAAAAAAAGTGATTTTTTGGTTTTTCATACCTCAGATATTCAAAAAATATTTTCCCAAAAGGATTTTCGAAAACTCGAATTAGATTAGGAGATATAGCCCTTTTAGTGACTCAAAGTGACCCAAATGTCTTAGCAACTGCAAACTTTAAGCGCTCAAATGGCAGCCGCGATTCAGCCAAAACTACTGGACCGATTTTGTTCAACGAGGTGTCAAACGACGCAGAATTGTCGTCATTCTGGCCTGAACCTCCAACTTTTAGAAACAACAATTTTTAGTATTTTTTTGCACTAGACTACCAAAAAAAAATACCAAAAAATTTTTCATTTTCAAAGTGCCACCATTTTGTCAAAAATTAACTTTTTTCCAAATCTGAGGTTCAGGCCATGAATTACATCGATACTAAACCAGAACTCTTTTCGTTTTTGAAATATATCTTAAAAGAAAATTTTTGTTTTTATGAAACGCTCAAGTAGTATTTAGTTAATACTTCCCATGATTAATTTGGTGAAATCGGATGACCCTAGCATCATAGCCGCCATAGGAACGATCGGTCGAAAAACTAGTTCTAGGAGAAAACTTTTTGTTTTTAGTGGAAACGTCCTATCATTGGCATACACTTAATCTATATTTTACACATTAGATTGGTGAAACGAATGACTATGCATAGTAACGATCGGTGAAAAACTAGTTCTAGTGAGAAAACTTTTTGTTTTTAATGAAAACGTCTTTATCATTGCATAATATTTTATATACGAAAAGATGATTAAATATAGATGAAAAACGGTGGAAAATAGTAGTGAGCTTTGTTTTTAAGACGTCTTATGGCACTATTTTATAACTAACAATCTAAAAGTTTTACAAAATCATACTATCTAAGCTGCAGTTGAAGATCGGTCGAAAAGAAGTTCTAGTGTGAAAACTTTTTGTTTTAAATGGGATCGCTCCAAATTCGTAATTAAAGTATTATGCTTTTTCAAGTCCAAGTTTGGTGGTATAAGTATAGATCCATAGAAAAGAAGGTCCAAAAGTAGTCTTAGAAAAATTTTTGTTTTTAATGGAAGCGCAAGGTATACAAAACTGCCGAGCCGAGTTAACTTTCTCCTATTTTTTTCATACCACTTTTCGCAGACCAAAAACTTTTCAGCGAACGTCACAATTCTAGAACAAAAAATTTTTGTATTTTTTATTTATTCATTAACTTTCAAATAAAAAAACCGATTTGAAAAATATCTTTTCGTTTTTGGTTTGGGGAATATTAAAAAAGCATCTAAAAACAGCACGAGCAACTTGTACTACCCCCTTAAGTCTGGAAATTTTTAATTTCTATAAAAATTTAGAATTTAGAAGTAATTGTGAGTATTTTACATCTTAATTGAATAATAAAGACAATGAAAAAACAACGGCTACTAGAAAGCTAAACTGGTTGGGAGCTGAAAGCGATTGCTCAATCCCAAGTGAATTAAATTCGACAGAAAAGGACTATGGAGAGAAAAGGACCTGTTCAGGACCTGTTGATATAGATAGAACTCCGTGGGTTTCAGTACCTGGTTTTCAAATTCGCGTTCCGGTTACTCTGATTCGCGGGAAAAAAGAAAGTTGGATGTCGAGCTCCTGCCCAAGCATTAGGTGGAGACTCGATTACGCCGTAAAGTATTCCAATTTTGGGGGAGGATTTGCTATCTCAGAATCTGAGATGAGTAGAGGCACAACTGCTCCGCACACTGAGAAGAAAATTAATCTGAAATCTTGATCGAAAATCTCTTTTTCGGGAAGATTGCAATCTTAAAAACAAAAGATGGAAAACTTTAAATGAGATTAAAAAATAGGGGAAAGTTAACTTCGGCTCGGCCGAAGTTTTGTATACCCTTGCAGCTTCCATTGAAAACAAAAAAGTTTTTCTAACTAAGACTACTTTTTGGACCTTACTTTTCTATCAGATCTATACTATATAGATGTCTGATTTCGACCAAACTTGGTGAAATCTTGGAAAAGCATAATACACTGTTAATTACGAGGTGTTAATTTGGAAGCGATCCCATTTAAAACTAAAAGTTTTTCTCACTAGAACTTCTTTTTTCGACCGATCATTCATACTGCAGCTATATAGTTATCCGATTTTGATAAAACCTTGTAGAAATATGTTAAAGTATATGAAATAAGAATATGCCAATAAAAAGGACATTTTCATTAAAAACAAAAAGTTTTTCTCACTCGAACTAGTTTTTCGACCGATCGTTCCTATGGGAGCTATATGTTATAGTCATCCGATTTCGACCCAACTTTGTAGAATTGTGTAAAAGTATATAAAATAAGTGTGTGCCAATGATAAGGACGTTTTCATTAAAAACATAAAAGTTTTTCTCACTAGAACTAGTTTTTCGACCGATCGTTCCTATGGCAGCTATATGCTATAGTCATCCGATTTCGACCAAACTTGGTGAAATCATGGGAAAAGGATAGTTAACTAAGAAATACGTACTTTGGAGGCGTTTCCATTAAAAACAAAAAAGTTTTTCTCTCTAAGACTATTTTTTCGACCGATCGTTCCTATGGCAGCTATATGCTATAGTCATCCGATCCGGCCGGTTCCGACAAATGTGCAGCGTATTTATACCAGAAGACTTCGTGCAAAGTTTGGTGAGGATAGCTTTAAAACTGACGGAGGAGATAGCATAGAAACAGACAGACGGACAGACGGACAAGGCTAAACAACCGTCATGCTGATCAAGAATATATATACTTTATGTGGTCGGAGATGCTTCCTTCAATGCGTTACAAACATCCGCACAATTTTATAATACCCTTTGCAAGGGTATAAAAACGCATTGTCCGTCCGTCCGTCTGTCTGTTAATAATAATTTGAAAACATTACACAAATTTTGATCTGGTTCATGTTTCGTTTGAGTAATTTTTTTTCAAAGCTCCACCCTAATAAATGAGTTTGATAATTGTAAACTATTTGTTTTAGTTCTGGCTACAGAGGTAGAAGTAGATAGGCAAGTATCATTGTTATCTTTATTCTTAAAAGTAAATGCAGAGTAAACTTTAAAAAAAATCGAGGCGAAATTAAGTAAAAAACCCATGTAGGAACACAATTGTATGTCAATTTTGCTAGGCAAGGCTCAAAATTACAGTCACGTTTTCGATTATGAAAAATTTTATTTCCATTGTTGCAACCAACACCGCCGTCATGGATTATGCTTGCTTTGGTGTGGGCGTTGATTAAGCCAGGTGCAACATTTATTATTTAACAACAACAACAACAACAAAAGTGCAGCCCACATCGCACTTGCACTTATGAGCGCAATAAAAAAAAAACCTGTGGAAATCTACTGGGCTAAGACCGCAAAGTGGTCAACAGGCCGGGTGTGAGTAGTCTTAGTTCGCCTGTGGCTTAGTTTGTCTAAACTGTTAATTGATTTTGTCTTTGAGTTGAAGTTGAATTCCCCGTCCTGCTGGCATTTTGTGGCTTTTGTGCAGTGGGGCGCGGCATTAGCTTGGGAAACTGCTTAACTTTCATGCAATTTGCAGCAAAAGTAAACTACTTTCGGGCCCCGCATAAATCTGAGGGCAACGAGCAACGTTGAACGACAAACAATTTTATTGTGCTGGGCACACACATACTATAGAGAGAGGGAGAGACAGACACACGCACACACATGCATCTACAATGCGATATGAGTGAGGTTAGTGGCCAACAACTACGAAAATTGCAAAAGGATATGACTTTCGCACACACAAACACACACATGCACAAGTGGAGTTCATGCGGTTGCAGTTTTATGCGTTGGCATGGCTGCCCCGCCCACTGTCACAAATTTGTGGGCGTCGGGTAAGAGCATTTCTCTTCTCTCTCTTTCTCTCTCTGTGCTTCAGCGCACAGCTTGATCCTTTTTTATCTTTTATTTGATTTTCATTTTTAATACGAAAATAAGTTTAGCTTAAAATTGAATTATTTGATTTATTTTTGGCAGAGAAAGAGAGTAGTAGCTCTCATGTGTGTGCGAGTGTGTCCCTGCAAAACTTTCCTTTTGCTTCCTCTACATTTCTGTTGGCCATTTCGCCGACGCTTTTGACTTTGAGCATAATTTAATCGGATATTTGTTTCTGCTGCAGTTTTTGTTATTCAATTTTACTGTTTTTTCTTCTTCTTTTTTGTTTGTATGGCTGAAATTTCAAATCTTGGCACACAATTTCCTTCTTTCCCCATAACCAAAGATTTTCATCATTTTAATTAGTTTACGGATAAAAATACCAATTCCAGCAGCAGAAGCTAGAGTTTAGTTTTACCATTCAACGTGTTTGTTAGCCAAATTGAATTTATGACCTGTGGCGTTACACCCAGGTGCATGCCACAATCTACTCAGGTCATGCGGGTTGCCTTGCGACATTGTTAAAATTTCTAATAGCCAAAAAGATAAGTCGACGAGTCAGAATATGCCATGTCAGTTGACTCCCAATTGCTGCTCTCTCTCTACCTTGGACTCTACACATAACAGACATGGAGACTGTTCTAATATGCAATGTAATTTCATGGAGTTTTTTTTTTTTTGTTTTGCAACATTTTTGTTGATGAACAAAGAATTAAAATGTACTTCATAAGTAAGATTTATTATGGCAAGGGAACTGCCAATTAGGTATCAGAGCAACTTTTTCAGAGTGAATGCAATTAAAACTGTTTGAGTATCTGCCAAGTGACAAAATATGAGAAAAGTGTCTTAGTGCACTCTTGGGACTTCAGTGAGAAAACGTCCACATACCACATACCGATCTGACTATATGTATGTATTTGGCTTGACACAGACCAAAGGTCCAAGTTACTTTAAAGCTGGCGTCAACAGTTAGTTACCCGTTAAATTCTTCTAAAACCAAATTTAAAGGGCGAAATATGGTGGATGAGCTTATCCAACGTTGGTATCCTTCCCAGCAGTCACCTCTCAAAGATTTTCGACACCGACGAAAGCAAATTAATTGGCCCGTATGATACGACCACTGATAGACAGAAATGATACTTAGAGAGATATAGCCTTTGACAGTAATTTGACAACATTTACTCTTGTAAGTCTTGCCCGCCGATCTCTTAATATACCTGTCATCGGTCTGCATTCTTTTCTTGAAAGTTGATAATTGATTTGTCGTCCTCTACTGGACAATATTCTTAATTTTCTATAATACTTTTTCACCTTAATTTAATCTTAGCCAGGAGAATTGATGTGTAAGATGCAAAATACGTATTCTTTTTTTGCAAATCCGACAATCTTATAAGGATCTTTATATCTATATATATAAAAATGAATGTTTGTCTGTCTGTCTGTCCCCTATATTTGGATCATACTTAGAATTGACCGCTTTCCCGGGAAGGTTTGTAAGTTGGAAAAATGGCCGAGTAATGTTCCAAAAAACCGCGAAATTATCCAATTATGCTGTCCATCCGATTGTAATGAAATTTTCGGGATTGGTGATACGCTTGCCCTGAAAGGTTTCTAAGATCGAAGCGAAATGCTAAACCAAAGGGTCAAAAAAGTCGCAAAATTTGCAAAATTTTAACATTTTCCATTTGAGCCCAGATTATGAAGAAGACTTGATAGACGGGTAAGTAGGATAAAACGGTCTAATTGTCGGGAAATTCTCTAAATTTTCAAATGAGTTTAAATTATCATGAAGACGGAATTTATATAGTGCAAGGTGAAGATCGAGCGCGATCTTTCTAAATTGCGAGTTCCCCACTTATCCAAGTGCATAAATGAAAAGGGATATAATCTAATAATGAATGTTTGTCTCAAACCTGTAAAAGTCTGAAGTCTCTACGAGGGAAAGTGTGACTTTTTGGTTTTTGCGAAATAAGATTTTAAATTTTAATTTCTTTTTTGATCAACGCTTAAACATTTCCCTATAAATTCAATCATATTAAATCCATTTTTGTGCAGTTGGGCCTCCCAAAAACGTTCGATTGGTCGTTCTAAGTTTCAAGCACAAAATAAAAAGGCAAAACGAGCTTCTGAGAGAAACGAGCAACAAGATTGAAAACTGACCGAGAAATGCATGCGAGAGTTCGTTCATCGGAAGCGAACGAGCAACAAGAAGCAAGAATGAAAACTGAACGAGAACTTCATATGAGAGCCCGTGCTTCGGAAAGCAACGAGCAACGAGAAGCGAGAATGGAAGCCGACCGAGAACTTCATATGAGAGCCCGTGCATCGGAATCGAACGAGCAAAAAGAAGCGAGAATGTAAACCGACCGAGAACTGAGAACTGATTGAACAAGTCAATTAAAGAAAAAATAAACAATTGCAAAATGGACTAAAAACAATTATTTCCGTTGGTTTATTTTTATAATAGGGAAAGAAAGAAAACGTTGCCGGGTCAGCTAGTGGTTTATATGTAGGAATTCAATTTTCAAAGTGTGCGAAAAGTCACACTTCGACAAAAATCTACCTCTATCGACGATAAACAGCGATAACATCAGTCTGAAAATAATGCAAACGATGTTACTACGGGCTCAGTAAGGAGTTCAAGAGCAGAGCCCTCTCTCGAAAAAAAAATAAAAATTGCGCTACACAAGTCGCTTATCATCCCAGTCCTGCTATACGGCGCAGAAGCATGGACAATAACAGCAACAGATGAGGCGGCAATTGGCGTGTTCGAGAGAAAAGTTCTTCCGAAGATTTATGGACCTCTAAAACTTGGCGATGAATTTCGCATCCGAATGAATCACGAACTGTACGAACTCTATGGTGACACTAAGCTTGTCCAGCGCATAAAACAACAGCGGCTGCGCTGGATAGGACATGTTACGCTCGATCAAATGGGTGTACAGTCGGAATGCGAACGAGTTAGGAGGCACGCCCGAACCGGGTCGACCGAAGCGGAGATGGCGCGTCCAGGTGCAGAGAGATATTTCTCGGGACAGAGGCGAGTGGCGGACATTAATCGCAACGGCCGAGACCGTAAAACGGTTGTGATGGCCAAAGGAGAAGAAGAAGCCTTTATGAACCACTGAACCGAACAGAAATCGTTAGCTCAGTTAGCTCTAAAAACCATGTAATAAACCTAACCGGCGGTTCAGAAACTGTGTGAACCATTAAACCGAAACAGTACTTATTTTCGAGTGGTTTGCATCCCTGATTAAATTGGACATTTTTTTAGAATTATTAAACTCTTTTATTCTTTGAACCCTTCGGACAACCCTTCGGGGTTGGTGGCCACGATCCACCGCGTCTGTCATGTACACAATCTTTTCCCATCGACACAACTCTATTTGACTTTCGTATTGCATCAGTCGTCACCGATCTTTCCATCACAGCTCGTCCTGCGTAAATCTTTCATTTAGTTTGCCAATATATCCACCGGCAGCATACTAGCCAAAACAAGGCTGCATCATTTGAGACCGTCCTGATTCCGGATATTCGCCACCGTGGACGCCCATATTGGTGCTGCATAAACCAGCACTAAAGAAACTACTCTAGCCAGTAGTTGTCGCCTTCATTCAAGCTCTCGGCCCTCCTATGTTGGGTAGCATTCACGAAAAGGCTCTCTGCATTTGCGTAGTAGACTTGGGGTCGCAAGACTCCACTACTAGTACATTGTCCACCATTAAGTTCGTGAACTCTATCTTCTTCCTGCTTCTGATAAAGACGGCCTACGTTTTTTAAACCGCAAGTTCTAGATGGGCTTCCTTCAACCAGCTGGCCACTCGTATTATCGCCGCATTTGCAACTGCCTCCAGCTGTCCGACATCCATTGCTACAACTACGAGCGCTAGGTCATCAGCAAACCCAATCAGCTTGCAATTCTAGGGTAGTTGTACTCTTAGCACCTCGTCATACATTATGATTCACAGAAGTGGTCCAAGGACCTACCCCTGTGGGACGCCTGCCGTCACGCTTTAACGCCTGGGGCCTTGCTCGGTATTATAGACCAGCACCCTGGATATGATCCGTTGTAGAAAGAGTGGAACTCCAAACTGTTCTCAGTATTCCTTGGTGCCCCATATTCACCGAGTTCCCTCAATCGCCTTGGTTGCAATATTAACAACCGCTTTGACTGCGTTTACCGTAGACCTTTCGAAATTCTTACTGGGTTTCAGATAAGACATTTTTTTCATCGACCACTGTCAACAGTCGGGTATACACGATCTCTTCCAGAATCTTCCCCATTTTGTCTAGGAGACAGATTGGTCAGTATCCTGACGGCTTATCGGATGGCTTACCTCCTTTTGGCAGAAGGATCAGTCGTTGCTGCTTCCACCTCTTTGGAAGAGCTCCCTCCAGCAGGCATCTTCCAAACCTTATTGGGAACGCCGCGGCGTTCGTCCGGCTTTGGAGCTTTCTGTCACCAATCCGCTTACACGCAGCCAGCACTTCTTCAACCGACACTCCCAGCTCTGGGTCCGTGGCATCCATTGAATAATCCTGATCGAATGGTGGGCGAGCAAGCTAGCGCGCTTGTGTGTGTGTGTGTGCGTGCATGTATGTATTTATTTGTCCAGAAAATTAATGAAAATCATTGAAAACACACAAATTTAAGGGTACAGAGTATTTTGGAACTTGTTTCCTGTGCTGTCTGCTCACCAAAATGACAGGTGCAAATTCAACAGATTCGCTCACTCTCTGAACAAATTAATTGCTTTTGCTTCTCTCGTGTTCATGGTTCTCGATGAAAGAAACACACGAAGCTGTCTTACGATAACAGCTTGAAGGGGAGAATTTTGTTCGGCTCTCAGCAGCTGAGCATAAGCAAAGAGTGCGTTAAGAAAAATCAAAAGCAAAATGTTAATTCTTTTACCTTTTTCAGGGTGACTGTTTTTTCTGACTGTTAGTAAAACGGTACCACTTTTTGCACTAAAGGAAACACATTTCATTTAAAAATTTACATTGAAAATTATGTAGTTTAAGAATCATTAAACGCTTTTTTCTATGAACCCTTCAGCCATCCCTTTACTTAAATGACTATATCAACTAGCCTCCTCCTTACTCAATTCCCCGTGTGTTTGTGCTGCTTTAATGTGGTGTCAACTGGCAGCATCAATATGTTTGTTAGTAACGCAAAAGTATCCATTGCTTAAGATACACCATATTTTCCATGTGCATAATTTCCCATACTGATGTTAGGCACCTGAGCTACCCGAAAACTTATGCGCGTTGGCGGAGGCGGATGGGCCACATGGAGGATGCCATTTGTATGCATTTGCTCAACTGAGCCAAAGTTGAGCACGTTCTGTTTGTGCGTGTGTGTGTGTGTGTTCTGTCTTGGCACACTGGGTGAGTTCCTGCTCCTGTTCCTGGCCTGAACTCATGTAGAAGCTATGTTTTTGGGCTCATTGTTGATATCAACACAATTTAGGGTCTTATGCGTTGCCGTTGTTGTTGCACAGTTTCACATGCAACTAGGCAGAGCTTTGGCTAAATACCTGGCCCTAACCTGCGCTGCCTCCGCCTACGTTTGTCCGCCCCCTTGCCAAAGTAAACACATCCATGCACTTGCATGGAAAACAAAATGAGTTGCATGTTGATTAAGTCACCTGTACACACTTTTGCACAAGCAAACAAGGTAGACTTTACATACATATGTACACATCAGGCAGAGTAGGCGGAGGAGGACACTTTGGAGGGAAGTTTATGGGAAATAAAATGAGACATAATCCTTAAATTAATATTCAAACTAATAAAGGGGTGCCCAAGCTACTGTTTCTAAGTTTCTGCTTTTTGACACATGTCACACGTCACACCTGCTTGATAACCTGCTAACCCTTTTCTCTGCCGCCTACGCCTCTGACCTTTACAGACCCAAGCACCTCGAGAGAGCTTTTTGGCTTTGGCCAGGAAGTTGTTGCTTTTTATGTCAGCAGCAACAGAAGTTGCAGCTTGCTGCTCAAAAATTGCTTCATTAAGTGTTTCTTGTTAGCTGTCCTGTAAGTGTACACATGTGTGTGTGTGTGTGCTTTAGTAACGCTTTTATGCTAATGTCCTTCGAATGGGCACGTCCTTGCCGAAACAAAACTGCAGCTCAAGCCGACCAAGCAATTTGACACCCCGAGCAAATATGCGTGTTTTTGAGCCAGCTTATGCTTGTTGAGAGCGCTATTACGCGTCTCTATGTGTGTGTGTGTGTGTGTGTCTGGTGTAAGGCAGAGCAATTTTTTGGCAAATTAACTTGGCAACACTTAAAAGCCTCTGCCAATATAACACAGAGACCGCACATGGACCTGTAGTTGGTTTAACCACAGACTTTTACCCCTCAGTTAGAGTGAGCTATTAGTTGAACTAGAAGCTGATTGAAGTCAGCTGGAAAGGAAAAAATTTGAATGAAAGGTCTTAATTAGCAGCAATTGTACTACAAATTCTTCAAAAAGCTTTATAGATATTTGAAGGGCTCTCAAACAAAATAAGATATCTAGAAAACAAAACACAGATCTGCGCCCTAAACGTAAAATTAATTGCTTACAAACTAGCCTTTTAATTGGTTCATGCCGTTTGTCATGTGGCACCGACTTGTTGAAACCACATGTGAACCAAATCAAATTCTTCCATTTTATGCCAAAAGTTTCGGTTATCATCGCGATTCATTGCGATTTTCATTAAGATTTTTGAAAAAGTACGGTCCAATGTTGCCGCCGGCTCACAACCCTCACCAAATAGTGTATTTTTCTGGGAGCGTTGGCACGCTTCATTTGGGCGATTACTTCTAAAAAAAAAAAATTATAAATTTTTAAAATTAATAAAAAAAAAAAAAAAAAAATAATAAATATAAATAAAAAAAATAATTATATATAAAAATTTATATTTATTTAATCAATAAAAAAAAATTTTATATATAAAAAAAATAAATTTATAATAATAAAATAATTTATATTAAAAAAAAAAAACACCATAAAATAAAATTAATTTTTTTTTTTAATAACAAAAAAAATTAAAAAAAATAAAAGAAATTATAAAATTTTTTTTTAATTAGACACCCCATAAAAAAATTTAAAAATAAAAAAAAAAATTTTTAATATATTTTAATAAAAAAAAAAAAAAATAAAAAAAAAAAAAAAATGTATTTTTATAAAAAAATTAAGTAAAAAAAAAATAAATATAAAAAATAAATATAACAACCTAGTTGATAAAAAAAAAAAATTTTGTAATATTAAAATAAAAAAATTAAAATAAAAAATAAAATTAAATAAAAAATAATATAAAATATAAAATATAATAATTTTAATTATAATATTTTTTAAAGATAAATTAAATTATTTTAAAAATTTAATAAAAAAAAAAAAAAAAAAATAATAAAAATAATTTAAAAATTAAAATTTTTTTAAAAAAAAAAAATAAATTTTAAAATATTAAAAAAAATAAAAAAAAAAAAAAAAAAATATAAATATTTATTTTATTTAATAAAAAAAAAAAAAATAATAAAAAAAAGGTTTAATATTAAATAGGAAAAACATAATAAAAAAAAAAAAAAAAAAAAAAAATAAAAAAATATTAAATAAAAATAAAAATATAATTTTAAATTAATAAAAAAAATATAAAAAATTTTTAAATATTTTATAATCACAAAAAAAAAAAAATAAAAAATATAAATTATTATAATAAAAAAAAAAATATTTTAAATTATAATTTAAATTAAATTTTATTTATAATAAATAATTTTTAGGATTGGGATATAATACCACCAACAAATTTTTTAATATTGGATATTGCTTGTCCCGGTCTCTGCAAAATTTTTGAAAAATTACTTTATAAAAAAAAAAAAAAAAAACAAATTTATGGTTTTATAAAAAAAAAAAAAATTTATTAGGTGGAATCAATCTTTTGCCCGAAAGTTGACAAAAAGGTATTGGATCAAAATGGAGAATATATAATTTCATAAAATGTTTGACACAATAAAAAAAAATCGTGTTAAAATTGCACTTAAAAACGAAATTACTTAGTGAACGACCCAATAGATTAATTCAACTCGACTGAGTGACTAACTGACAGCCCAAATCACGCTAAGGAAAGCTAAATGTTCGGGCCAGAACCCCTGCGCTTTAATTTTTTTATAAATTTAACAAAATATAATTAATATTAATAAATAAATTTTTTAATCAACTAAAAACAAATCAATGGCCATTTGCCACCAAATTATGTTTGTTTGCTTTGATACTTGCTCTTGTTATACATATTTCTCCCTCGCCTGTTCTATATTTAGACATTGCAGCTGCGCAGATCGCTCTCTCAAGCTCACTCGCAGCAGCGCAGTCGCCAGCGACGCTTTGGTCGCATTGTAACTTTTTGTAAAGAGCAGCCGACTCACTTGCCCATGAGAACTCAAATAACGAAGACTTTTTAAAAAAAATTTTCGCGCCGTGTTAATTTTATTTCGTTCGGTTACCTTGGCCAATTGGGGAGGCAAACCAATCTCTCCACACTAAATTTTTATGCTTAACTGCTGAGAGCTAAAAAAATTATCCTCTTTAAGCTGTTATCGTTAGACCGTTTCTCTCATCCAGAATCAAGAGCTAGTGAGTTTTGTTCAGAGAGGGCAGAAAACTGTTTAATTTGTACCAGTGTAAGGAAGTTTCTTAGGCTGGGGACGTCTCAGTCTAGCCTGGGTCTCTTACAAAATTAATTTATTTAAGCGCTGAGACACATGGGGCATAGAGATAAGGGATCAAGCAACAGTTGGTAGGGCTGACCCGGTATGTTGTCTAGAAAATAACCATATAGTGATTTTGAAAGAGTTTTGGAGAGGGCTATTCCGGAGGTCAATTTTAGTACATGACTTGGGGAACGTGTGAATTATCAGTGGCACATGTAAGGAGAAATGCAGGATCATGTGCTCTAGAAGTTTCTGCCAGGGCAAGTGAAACTATGCCTCGTATATTGCATTTGACTAACTGGCCACAGCATATTGGAAGACGAAGACGTTGTTCTTTGATTAGAAACCATGAGAGCCACATGTAGGTGAAATCCTGCATCATGTGCTCTAGAGTGTCTGCCATGGCAAGTGAAACTATGCCGTATATACTTCAGGTGACGAGCTGGTAAGCATTTGTACTCTGTTTAGAAACTATGAGAGGCACATTTAAGGAGAAAACCTGGATCATGTGCTCCGGAAAGGTCTGTCAGGGCAAGTATATTGGCAAACAAGTATGTTGGCGGAGGAATACTGTATTTGCACCCTATGGGAAGTACAACCACGATCACATGAGGCTATGGCCCAGCACCGGGTTCAGTTTTCACACTTAAAAATTTAAAAGCTGGCCAGACAAGTGGTTTGTTTTCTACATATATTTTGGGTTATAATCTGTTCATGATTTCAATGGAAATGCTGCACTGTGAGTTATTTTCACAAGAGTAAATATCACCTAATCAGAAACCCTACGGCCAGCTTCCTGTGGGTTTGGTAAGATCTTTGGTCACCGCCTACTAGCGATCGTGGAGTGGGTGGCGTTCACTCCTTGGCTGTTGTCTCCTTTACCCTTGTTTGCTGGCGGTTTACTCCGCGCACAACCGTCTTGGACCTCGCCACAAACTCGACTCCTCGATCAGGCAAAAGCGCGCTAGCACTCTCATTTCCCAGAATTTCGCCTGTGTGACCAGAGCTGATATATTTTGTTAGTGATGGCACTTGGAACGATAATATGTTTAATGGTTGCCCGACATGTTAGTCTATGACTAACCCGGATCTTCGCGTATGGTAAACGAGTTTAATCCTAGTAGGTTTGAAATGTATGGAACATATGTTTCTTATACAACTTCAAGGCCGATCAAGTTTATTTTTGTCGATTTTGAGCACAAGCGAGGGACCTCCCGCCACCCGCAATTTTTGAAATAAGTACATATCTGGCCCAAGGGTGTCGGTACATTTTTATCATTGATGTTCGAAGGTTCGAACCCTTCAGCCTCATCTCGAATAATGCTGAATGCTGTACGTATAAATTTGTAAAGTTATTATGGTGAACAATATTGGTTATGTTTCGAGATATGCGAGTTTCTAAACTCTACATATTGGCAATAACTTAGGTCGACCTATTGACTAATTCATTGACGCCCAGGATAATTGTAAGCAATTAAGAATGTCCGTCAAGCCCCACTGTAATAGTATAAAGTCAGTACAATGGAAAGTGTTTGCTCAGCATGTATTTTACTGCAGCAAAGGCAGCTGAAAGCTGCGTTGCGGGTGCAAAGTTTCTTTCGCTCATAGCTTCCATATCGCTCATCCGATCCTTACCAATTCTTTGGCGGATCGACCAGTAATCCTGATTACTAAATATGAAACGAAATCAAAAATTAACTTAATCTTGTGACGCGCCATAATATGTCACGCAGTCGATAGTAATCGCTAAGCGATCAAGCGAAATGGCCGAACGCGATAAGAAACGCGCTAGGGATTCTTGGCAGAGCGGCCGCTTTATAAGCAGACCACGCTGTTCAGAAGCTCACTTCTCGTGCAGAGGTCAGTCCGTCAACATTGTGGTCTCAGTAAGCGCCTTGCCTCTGTCCACCTACTCAATCCCCTCGTGGTCTTAGAGTGCGCTCTCCTCTGTCCACATAAACCTCTCGTGCTCTCAGAGTGCGAATTGCATCTGTCCACCAAATTTTCTCGTGGTCTCAGATTGCGCTGTCCTCTGTCCACCAACCTAACCAGCTCCAGAACTCACCAATCCCTTAATAGTCTTAGAGTGCGCTGTCCTCTGTCTGCTAAGCCTAATCTCCTCCAGAACTTTCCCAAACCTTTAAGGGTCACAGAGTGCGCTGTCCTCTGTCTGCTAACAAAATCCTCTAGTGGTCTCAGAGTGCGCTGTCTTCTGTCCACTAGCCTAATCCTCTCCAGAATCCTCCAATCCCCTAGTGTCCTCAGATTGCGCTGTCCTCTGTCCACCCATCGCCCCAATCCGCTCGTGGTCTCAGAATCTGCTCGAAAATGCCCCAATTCTTTCGAGGTCTTAGGGTACGCTGGCCCTCACCCTCCTCACGACGCGGCCCCATCATCGTGGAAGCCTCCCTTGGGAACGCCCCAAGCAGCCGACCCACGGTACGAGACTACACTCAGAAAAAAATCCGTTCGAAATCTACCGAAATCGTGACCACTCGTTGACAAAAGTAGAGTAATCCAGCTTTTTCGTGAACTGTGAACGGCGGTGTCATTTCATGAACGCAATTTTAAGACGCGTTGTTCGATATTCATTATCGCTTAGGTGTTGCCTTAATACCATTTTCGGATCAACTTGGGAACATTTGGGGTCATTTTACAAACTTTCGGTCTTCTTTTAGAAACATTTTTGGTAAAGTTTTAAGACCACTTGGCAACATTTTTGGAACATCTCTGTCATATTTTGGGAACATCGCGGTCTCATTTTGGTAACACATTGGGTTCAATTTTCGAACAATTTTGAATACATTTTTGTGAACTTTTTGGTTACACAATGTGTCTGATCTTAAGACATTTATTATATTCAAACTATCCTCACCTGGATACGCATCACCGGCGGTTACTCGACACCCAGAGGAAATTCGTTTCTACTTTATAAGTAAATCAATATATTAAATTAAGAACCAAACCCTAGAACCTCCAATACGAGGAATAAAGACATACCGTGAGGACTCGATTGAGACACTTTTCTTGTTCTTCCTGGGAGGACTCAAAGGAAATTCATGTATAGCAACCAAGCCACAGAGAAGTCAAGTTTCTTTGACCCCTGGCCCCGGCGAGCTACCCCCGGCCAAGTATCGCTACAATCTGCCTGTAAGTATAAGAGGCTGTTTCTTTATATGACGGGCTTGGCTTTATCGAATCAGCTTTTGGTTCTGATCAAGAATATATATACCTTACATGGTCGGAGATGCTTCCTTCTCTATTTTGTATATGTTTGAATCCAAAACTTCTGTCTTCTCTAAAAAAATTCTTATTCTTCCTCAGGATTCTGACAGCTGGTAAAACACATTGGATAAGCTTTTCCCCATTGCAAACTCTTAGATTTATAACGCTTTCCATCTTAGTCGAGAAGGCATAACTCTTTTGTGTCTCTTTTGCCTGATGACAATCGCCTCCACTGACGTGTAATTTATTTTTGCACTATTTTTCAATTATTTAATTTCCCCTTACACAAAACACAGGCGGCAGCAAATGAAATGTAAATTGGAAAATATGCAGAGGCTGGCAATCAAGATTGCATACAGAGACGAAACATTGCTGTAAAATCCTTCGGTGCTGCCTCTAATTGTCTCCATTTGAGCAGCCGCACAGTTTCAATTAGGCAAAGCAAGTTGGCTTTACGACTCGCTCGCTCCTTCTGCCGCACATATGCAAATTTTTAAGCTGTTTGCTGTGAAATTATGCCATCGTCGTCTTCGTCGTCGTAGCTAATAAAACTACGCGTCGCCTGACTGATGAGGCAGCCAAGCGTTTGCCATAATTTATGTTGCGGTAAAGCAACATCGTCCTGGCGCCACCCAATCACCCAATTTGGTATCCCCTCTGCCGCTGTTGGCTGTTTATATTGCTTATTTAATATGTGCACGGTTGTTGCCTTTGCCTGGATCAACACCACCAGCAGCAGCAGCAGCAGCAACAATGCCCTTCATTGAGTTATTCTACTCATTTGAAGCGTCAGCCGCCATAACAATGAGAGCTCATTGCGCCCAGGACCTAAATAGTGGCGCGTGTCAATTTGGCGCCACGATCTGGCAATTTACCTTCAGTTTGGTTGGGTTTAGTTTTTCCCGTTGAATATTAGATTTCATGGCTCAAAAAGTCTGTATGAATTTTTGAAAAATTTAATTATGAAAATTATGCGCAACAACACGTGTTGATATCGATTATGAGTGGAGGTGTGTGTGTGTCTGCGGGGGATAAGAAATTTGAGATGAAGCCACAGCTGCAGGCCATGTTTAGTTTAGTTATTCTTAGTTTTAGTTTCATTTTAATTTTGTTTATTAAGTGTAAGCATTTTGATACTCACATTCAATGGATTTTGAACATTCCTTCTTCAGAATCTTATCTAAATAGTGCAAGGATGTGCCAAACTTTTGTGCTTTTCATACGCTCATAAAAATTTCATATGTCATTAAAAGTGTCATAAAAATGAAAGCGAAAACATGCAAATTTCTAACAAAGAAGGAAACAACGAGTAGTCAACATGCTGTGATAATCATTATTATAAGAAATGGCTGCAGTTTTAAGCAAAGCATAAAAATTGTTGTTGCTCCAATGACACCCCTCAAACAACATGTGTGGGTCGGTTGTCCAGGACAACGACAAACAGCAGCAGCAGCACCATCATCATCATCATCATCAGATAGACTTACGCAAATCCAACACACAAAACCGTAATTGCCACATTAAGCAAATAACGCGTTTGCTTTTGCTTGGTAATTGTACTCAGATTTCGTCTACATGAAAGTAAAAAAAAGAAGAATAAAAACAACAACAAAAAGGGTTTTGTCAACCTGAGTTGATTATATGTATGTACCATAGTTTTATCAGAGCTTAACTTTCCCAAGGAAAGGCACCAATTAAAATCTAGCGTTCAGGCATTCATATATCTTTATTTCGTTGTCTTGTAGCAAAAAGCAGTTGGTTTCCCTCACTCAATTTGTTTTGTGTTTGCTTTGCGTGGCTAATTAAACCAAACCCATTTCATGTTGCTTTCCTGAGAAGATAAACGCTGTTGCGCTGCTGCGTTATCAAAAGAACTGAAAACTTTGTGTGCTATTTTTTTAATGCGCTAAAGTTTTGTGTGTGTGTGTGTGTAATAAATATGAAGTGAAACGTTCTCAAGTTGCTGGGACTACGCTGGGAGGGGGATAAGGATTGGGTTTCCTTTTTCCTTTGGCAATAGTTAGTCTTTTTTATGCCCTTTGGAGAAAAGTTAATCGTGGGAGTTCTGCAAATCTCTAGAGATTTTGGCTTCGGTTGGTTTGCAAATCGCTCGAAAAATCTGTCGGTGTCCCAGAACTTCGAGAGATTTTGTTTTCTTTTTCGAAAGTCTAGTTAAAAGGTGTGTGTATAAGGGTGCGTTCAGACACACAACCAGGTTGTCATATATCTGGTAGGTCTGTTCGGACTAGTAAAATACATAAGAATATTGAAAGATTTTTCTGACTATATTTGGCAGCAGTCAACTGGCACTATAGGTAGGTAGGTAGTACCAGCTGACCAGAGATTGGGGTCACCACATAGACCTTAAGGTCCTAGGTGAGGCCAGGACTTTAGTATAATACCATTGTCTTAGAAATTCTGGAGGATCTTTGAAGTTTTGGCGAACGCCAGTAATTGGTTTGGGGGGCCTCTTGGCCGCTTCTTCCAGAGAAGCGAACAATGGGGTGTGCAGAAGTTTTAATCTTATCGTTGCGATTGCTGGGCAGCTGCAATTGAGGTGTTCTAGAAATTCTGCGACTCCAGATTCCATGCATTTCTTGCAGGTGCCCTCTGTCGTAATTGCCAGCTTTATCGCGTGAGCGGTTGCTAGGCAATGTCCCGTAAGTTTGCCTATGAGCATTCTACAGTCTTTTCTTGGGAGCTGTAGCAGATATTGCGTTAGTTTTTTATCTCTTGTCTTACACATTATTTTAGAGATTCTGCATCCGGTTGTGTGCCGCCACTTTACCTTTGCTTCTTTCTCTGCTATCTCTTCCGTCTTGCTTTTTAGCGTATGTATGGAGATAGGTTTGTTCAGTGTTGCTTCTTGGCAGAGTTCGACTACGAACTCTTCCATCTCATTTTCATCAATGCCCCGGTGGCTGGAAATCCAATAGATTTGCACCCTCTTTGAAGAGCTAAGGGAATCTATTGCTTCTGTGCAAGCCAGGACATTTTTGGAGTTCATGGAATGTCCGGATGTCTATTTGGTTACTTGGAGCGTGTGTTTCAGCCAGCTCTGCTGCCTTCCTTGTTGCGGAGACTTCCGCCTGGAATATGGTGCAGTGGTTTGGCAGTTTGTATGAGAGCTCCATTTCTTGCTGTTCACAGTATACGGCGGCTCCGACTCCTAGGTTCATCTTCGAGCCGTCTGTAAAGAAATGTGTTGTTTCTTGGGCCAGTCTTGTATGCCAGTCTTCTGGTCCCAATAGCGCTGGTGTGTATGTATAGTTGAGTTTCAGGATAATGTAATCCGTGCTACTATTGATCTCTATGCCAACTATACTGTGTCCATAGCTTTGTAGCGACATGGTGCCTGCCGAGCATAGACGTTAAGCCGTCTTTTGTGCAAGAAGGCGAGCTTGGATGTCCAGGGGGTTGACACCTTGAATGTATTATAATGCTTTGGTTGGAGTGGACCTCAGCGCCCCCCTTATACAGACTGTCGCTGGGTCTTTTCCATCAGCTTTAGGTATGTGGATTTCTCCGTAGCTTGCCACCATACCAGGTTACCGTGCAGCAGTATCGGCTGATATGAAGAGCCAATGCATCAGGTTTGGTGATAGGCCCCAAGTGCTGCTCAGCATCTCTGTGATATATAGAGTGCATTGGTCAACTGGACTATACTGGCAGGTGATTACACATGTATGGCAGCAACTGGCTCATAAAAATATCTAGCCAGCGAGTTTGTCTGAACGCACTCTAAGATTATGGTCCAGCTACAAAAACAGTGCTAACCCAGCAAACATTATATGAAAATTCAGCCCGTTTCAAAAAATTTCGACGAATAATCGAATTCTTTGGGAAATTAACGCGACTTCAGCTGTGCTGTCTATACAGACATCGAAAATTCTTTTCGCGATTTTTTTGTCTTTTGACATTTTTATAGTTTGTTTTGTGAGGCACTCCTTCTGTTCTCCAATATATATTTATTTGACTCCACAAGTTCCACAATCAAATGTTCCTCAGACGAAAAAGTGTTTGCCTCTTGTGCTTTTTGTACTTTCCATTAATTTAAAAAAACAGTTTGATTAAACTTGTTTAAAAATAGCACTTTGGCACAGAGGAAGTTCGCTTATAAATTCACTAATTTCAGATACATATTGAAATAATTTATTAACAATCAAATAAATTTACATTTTAAATCCAGTCTTTCAAACTACTTCGGTATGTAACTGTGTGTGGGTTAGGGCTTGTATTATCCCTCTAGTACGGCTGGGGTCAGTCACAGTATTTGCGTCAACCCAGCGTTGCTCTTTGTACGGCGTGACGACAACGATTATGTCGCTTTTCTGCATGGCATTTCGTCTATCGAGCGTCGGTCATGTCGGTTCCAGCATAGCATTGCGACGACCTAGCGTGCCTGGAGAGTCTTTAACGTATTGAGCGGACATCGTCTTGCAAAATACGTCAGTCGAACACATTGTAAGGGGTAAAAGGGTGGGTCGACGACAGTCATAAATTCGTCGACGGAACGTTGATACAGTGTTGGTCGGCGGTACTAGAGAGTATGTTATCACAGAATTGAAGTGGTAGTTTCTAAATGTTTTCTGTTTAGATTGTGGTAATATCATTAAAAACGCAACGACTTCGTGTCAACATCTGGATCAAATTTGAATTGTGTGCCATCAGAGGTTGGTTCCAGGTTACCTTGCTCGCCAAAATTACTTATTGCCAAATGGCCAGCTTTTGAATTTGAAACTCGTCCTTGCTCAGAAACTCGACTATTATGGGCAAAAGCCATGCATCAATGACTGCCTGCATCAATGACTACCTGAATCTGAGCGTAGGTATTGGACAAGCTCCAAACGGCGTAATTGCGTATCTTCTGGCTGGGATGCTTCAGCAGCGGCATTCAGGACCACCTGGGTTTGGGCAACGGTTCCGCTAAGAATGTGGCCCACAGCGGCTATTGCAGCCTTTTGAATGCCTAGATCGCTGTCGCTTAGCAATGGTATAAGCATGGGCACCACTCCACTATCGATTACCCTTTGAATTTGAGAACTGTCGCTGTCAGTTAAATAACTAATGCTCCAAGCTCTATCCGCTAAAGTATCTGTGTCCATGAAATGGATTAGCACATTGAGTGCGGATAGTATTTCCTGGATTATGAAGACTGGCCGTGGTTGATCCGTGTCGCGGCATAAGCTTGTAATCACCCAGGCGATATTGCGCAAAAATGACATTGAGATGTTCTTCTTGATGACGGAAAAATGGCAAAAAAGGACCATCACCAACGATGTTAACCAGAGCCCACACGGCCTGCTCGCAGATACTTGGATCGGGTGAGTTCAGTAGTTCATAGAAGAGTGGCACCTGCGCTTACAACCTGATTGGTTTGATCCTTTGTGCCGGATGCAATATTGGTCATTGTCCTGGCGGCCTCGAATTGCAGCATGGTATGATCATCTTGCTTTAGACACTCCACCAGTATGGGCTACATACCGCTGGTGGTCAGTTCACTGATGGATGAATATTCATCACTTGATAGTAGATGATGAGCCGCCCGAACTGCAGCCAACTGTTCCGCCGGTTCGGTGGCATCTACAGCAGCCAAGACCAATTTCTACATACTACACAATTCGCAAGATTTCTCACCTTCTTCTGTATCCAGGACGATACTGCAGACTTGCAAGTACCGGGGGCACCAATGACAGGTACAATTTCACTTTTTGGTTTTAGTTTCTCAAAAGCTTTTGTATTTGTTCAGCAATAATCCTAACACACATTAAAGGCGCGCCAAGGCCTAATAATCCACCGGATGAGATACCCGAAATGGAGTTGGACGCCATTGAAAACTTTCGAGCAGGCTACATTTGCAGCCGACTTAAGCAAATTAAGGACGCAGAGCCCACCGTAGTAGAACCTACATATACTTGGGTGGACCACCTAAGCGAAGGGGGCCTCTGCAAGCCGTCTAAAGACTTCATGCACAAAATAAAATTGTTGGAGGAGATTTTCAAAAGAACTGAATGGAGACACACTAATGTGCACTGAAAAAATATTTGAAAAAACATCTGGAACTGGCGGGAAGAAATAGATTGCGATGAAAAAACCAAACTGCTTTTTCCGCAGCCGGATGTTCTTTAATATGCGTAAACTCAACAAAGAAATAATTCAAAAAAGCCATCAGTGTCCAAAAAATTAAATAAAACTATAAATTAATTTGTTTTTAAATTTGTGTTTCCTAAATATAGCGATAACTTAAAAAAAAAATACATTCTGTTGCCGCAGCAGCACATTTTCAAATTTGTCAACAAACACAAAACTGTGAGCCTGTGACGTCACAGTAAAATTTTGTTTTGACAAGCTTCTCATTGCGCTACCTTCTATTCATTGTATCATGAGTATAAATTAGATATTTACTGCTTCACGTTTCTAAATGAATAACTTGTTATTTGGCACCAAACTGATACTGAAACTTTTTCAGGCTAGCCTACTCGAGCTCAAATATTGAAATTGGTTTCAAGTTTATACTTAGTAAACATTCGGGCGATTGTTAAATTGCCCATCGCCGAAAAGAGTCTTCCGAGAGTTGCCGTGCAGAATGCAAGAAGATTGAATCTTCCGGTAATCTTCCCATCGGTTCCCAGAAGACTCTTCGTTGGGCGATCGCCGAAAGAGTCTAATGAGACACGCCGTCGAGATTGAATCTCTCCTAAAAGGCTCTTCTGCGACTCTTCTTGAAGACTCGTTTGCGACTCTTCTGAAAGTGTGGAAAGTGAAAGCGGCTCACTTTCTCCCAGCAGACGATCAGAATGCAATAACTTGGCGACTCGCCTGAGACTCTTTGCCGATTAAAACTGTTTGGATTTGTGTAGACTATTAAATAATAATCAACCGTTGACAAACCAACATGAACCACTTTGATATAAAATGTTTTCACTTCTTAAGATGCTAACTGATATTTACTTAGCTCCAAGTAACTGTACATGATTCCCATATGCAACTCTCCCCCTTTCAATCTTTGCAGCTCAATTTTGCCAACAACTTTTGTTCGTTTATCAATGGCTGCTTCTTATCAAGCATTTACCAGCCAAGTTGTCAAGTTTTCTACTGGCCAACGTTGCGTATACGTAACTTCGTCTCTAGCTGCTGCTGCTGCTGCTGCTTCCCTAAGTACAATGACTGGGCAAAACGCAGCCTAAACTGGCAAACGACACTTGCCAAAGCAGTTCATTTTTCATTCAAAGCATTCGCGCCAGACAGCGGCAGCCAATGCAGCTCCTTTTGTATCCCGGACCAGCCTGCTTTTCATATAACAACAATATTTTATGCTCAGCTGTCTGGCTTTTTATGCATTTGCACTGGCCCCAGCTCCTGCCTATGTGAAAAATTACAAAAAGCCAAGTAGGGAGTGCTGCGGCGTCTAGGGCCAAGTGTTTGCCATGCACTTGACTGTGTTATTTTTTGCATCCTGGCCAACGCATAAATCAACCTGCTTGGCACACAAAAGCCAAACTCATGTCAGCAGTTCGAGGGGGGATAACTATTAAAGTGCCAGAAGTCTTAAAGATGAGACCGCAATTCGATGCGACAAATTCTTTTTTTTGTAAATATATTGGAACATGTGTTCAATGATGCAGCATAAAAAAAGAAAAAAACAAGAATCGAGCGTAGCGTAAACTGAAGCCTGACCAAGTCAAAAGTGAGCCTTAACACACAAATCAAAGCTCAAATGCAATTTCAATTGACTTGAGCAGCAAAAAAAACTAAGGCAAGAAACGAAAGCCAGAGCAGAGAGTTGAATTTCAAGGAGAGTACAACAAAAGGAAAACTGTCCGGAGGGGGCGGAAAATACTCTTTTGATGTAGGTGCTGTAGGAAACTAAATAAAGATGACAACTGTCTACTAATTTAGGTTATTGATCGTTTCAGCTACTAATAAACATTTATTTACTGAAAGCTAATTTGTATCAGCCTTCAAAACAAGATTCTGACCACTTGCCGCTAATCACCCGCCATTTCTTTCCCCTTCTCTTCCATACTTTTTGGCTCCAACTTTGAGTGCCAAAATGGTTGGCAGACACTTGTTTAATTTCTGTTTAACATTACGCTTAATGCGTTTACACAATAACCATGCGTTCTGCCCAACCCTGCCCCTCGCCAAAGCATTGCTAATGGCCTTATAATTACTGTCCACATCCGACGAAAAGCAGCAGCCACTAAAGCAAATGTACAAAAAATTGGCCAGCCAAAAATGGAAGAGTGGAAAATGCAGCGGGTTTTCATTAAATGTTTCAAATTCTGTTCCCAAGATGTTTGGGCAAAAAGAAAATAAAAAGAAATAGACTGCTGTGGACAGCCTCGAGGATGCAACGGAAGTGCGTTGCAACTTCAACTCATCCTTGGAGTCACTTATATCTATGTAGTAGGTACGCTACCATGCAAAAGCGTCCCGCGCTTAGAGCTCAGTTTAGCGCAGGAGAGAAACTTTCGAATAAGAAAAATGACTTTTGGCGAAAAAATATGTGTTTTTTTTGTGTCCTGCTAAAAATTTCACGCATGCAAAATGGAAAACTTTTGCCGACAACTGCATAAGTGTTGATATGCATATATGAAAATATGTTTGAATATGTTATAGGAAACCAAACAGTTTTTGGCGTTTTTGAAAGTTTAAAGCGTTAGCTTGTAGGAAAAGTTTATACAAAATTTACTTCTTTTTATTGCCAGTTAAAGGAATATATTTTTGAAATGAAATACTGTGTTGACATTACTTAAACATAAGTATACTTTAATTGAAATGCTGTGTTAACATTACTTGAACATATACTTCACACAACTTTTTTATTGTCCGCAGATAATGTTGATATGTTTCAAGTTGATAACTATATCGTTGTCAGTGAGTTTTTTTTGAGATCCGCTTTTCCACATTTCACATCTGGCATTAACTTTTTTGAAACCTATTAATCGTGCTTCAGACCTTGTTTCGAACTAGTGAAATATATCTACTTATAACATATTATTACCCACATACAGACCAAAATTAAAGTACATATCGTTAACTTTTTTTTTAGAAATGTCTCTGGACTGTAACTGAGTTTTCGAAACCATATTCAAATGGAAATAAATTGAAAATTTTTATCTCCCCCGAATTCCAAATTATACAGCCTTGTTCTCAATTCTACTTCCACAAAGTTTTGTGATCCCAAAACCGGCTTAAAAGCACAACAATTTTGGGGAAGTGAAATGGAAAAAACAAGGCTGATAATCTCATACTAGCTATAATATTTTTAGAGGTATGGGTCTGAACCAATTTGATCACCAAACGACCTCATTCAAAAACGAGTAAGCAAGACTAACTTAGTCTGTGCCGAAGTTGACTTAATTTTGTGACCAATGGTTTATCTGTAAGCTTCATGCCTTGAGTCATTGAGAAATTAAATAAAGAAACTAAAAAAAAAAATTGCTTGGAGCTACAAGAAGTGACCATCCGATTTTAACGGTTCCGACATATGTGCAGTGTGCAGCTAAAATATGGCCCCTGGACAAAATTTTAAGCTCGATAGCTTCAAAACTGAGGACTATAGTAGCTTGCGTAGAAACAGGCAGACTGACGGACAAAGCTCAATCGTCTCAGAAGGTTACTCGAGTATTTGGCCCAGTTTCTGCTGAGCGGAATTCATCAGTTCCTTCGGGAAAGGGAACTTCTTTAAGTCAAGCATTGCGAAACACCAAACCTGGAAGATAGTTCAGAGTGGGGATCATGAGCCCCAGAAATGTTAATAAAGATGGATGCTTCATATACATAGATCATCATTTATGATTGAATCTGCAGGAGAGAGCCCTCAAAGGATCATCTACAAAGAACTAAACAACGACCTAGAAGAAAGAAATTATTTCAAAAACGCGTTATCAGTAGAGCCAATTCGCATAGTCCTCATGACCAGAGGTGAAATGCTAATACTCAACATTGTTACAAACATACCAAACAGTAATACAGCGAGTTCCCTATGCATTTACAAGGAGGGGGAAAACATTGTTAATTTTATGGGAAGCTGCCCAATTTTGAGGGAACATAGAATTTTAAACTTTGACTACATCAGCACTATATTAGTCTGCTACTTAATGAATTAAACAGGTTGATCCCTTATAACTTCATAAGCCAAAAGCAACCAAGCAAGCAAACTGGAAACAAATTAAGACAATTTAAAACAAGGAAGAAAACTGTCAAGCCCGACTAGAAAAAAAAAAAAAAAAAAATAAAAAATTTTCGGTTGGTTTCAAGCCTCTCGTATTTTGTTGGGAGATTTTGGCAAACCAACCAATAATACACAAACCAGGCAATACATTAAGCAATCAATAGGGAATTCACGATGTTTTTGTAGTAGGACCATAATCCTATACACACCTTTCGAACTTAAGGTGCTGTTAGCATACTTTTGCACAAAAACTTATTATACTCTATGTACCTTTGGTAGAGATTATAATTTGTGAGGAGAGAGTGAGAGGGATTGGCTCGCCCGTATGAACAAAAAAACCTTTGCATTTGCCAGAGCTTGAAGCTGAGCGTACATCGAAAACTACGCGGGACTCCGTAGTGACAGAATGACTTAACATCATTGTGATTGCTTGATATTATGTTAGAGTTAAAAGAACTAGACTATTTTTATATTATTTGCAATTCAAACAATCCTCGTCTTAGTAGTCAGATGGGTAAAGGGCGATAAAGTTTGTCCCTCGACCATCTCTAATTTCTCTCTCAATATTGTGGTGGGAAAGGGAAGGGGGAAAATGAGAGCGTCCCAGTTAGCTGCAAGAATCCAATTGGATCTAATGACTAGCCTTATAGCTGTTAGGTTTTTGTATACGACGATGTCATTCAATGGTTTCATGATGAAATCTTGCTTCATCACTTAGCCGAGCTCGAACTTCTCTGCTTCTCATTAGTTCTTGGTCATCTTTAACGTGCTTCGAGTTATCGGTGTCGCGTTTCATTCTGAGAACGCCGACCCATGTTAATCAATTTACCTTTTAAATATCCAAAATTAAGAATGCAATCAAACGAAAACTATGAAATTGAAAATTGGAAATCAACCCAGTAGTGCCACGTGCTGCCGATAGAAAGCCGTCAGGTAGCCGGCTCGACCCAATAGTTCCTGACACTTATACAAATGTAGTTAACCATCAGCTAAGGGTATCCATAGGGCTGCACTTTCAGCACAGGACCCCCAGAAGTTAGCTCATAAAGCGTCTGCCAACCGCCAGGCGGTTTTCAGACTGCCATTGGGGTGGCCCTTCTCTTTTAACTACCTGGCAGCCAGTTAGGGGAAATCATCGGACCGGCAGATCAGTTCAGCACTACCAGAGACCATACTTAAAACGTCAGCCGTACGGCAGGTGATTTTGGGACAGTCGTCAGCCAGCACATTTCGGTTAACCATACTGCGGTCAGCTAAGGGTATCCTGCCCAATCCGCACATCATTATCAGAAATTTTACATTAAATGTGAACCATTCGCCAGGCGCTTTCTAGTAGCCACCGGCTTGGTTATTTTTGTTAACCATCCGACAGTCTGTAGGGAATAACCGAAAACCCGGCCGATCCGCATATAGCCCAAAGAGCCAAACCGAGCGAGCTCCTTCTCAATCTCTTGGCTTGTGTCATTTTAATTTTCACACAAGAGAAAAAGACCTACAGTTAATGCCGAATCCAAAAGTAAAGGTGTGAGAATCTTTTTCATGGCTAGATAATTTACAGGTGACGCCAAAAGATGTTGAAGATGACGGGTTGTGTGTTAAAGAAAAATTTTATAATTTATCAGGGCTTGTAAATACTCTCATTATGACCAGTTGGGGGTAGAAATTCCAAGAATTTGGAAAAGTATTTCCCTTCATAATTTGTCATGCAATCAGTTCTTTGCCCTAAACTTACCGTAAAAAGAGGAAAAGCACCTTAAGAACGCTTGGAAACCATTCCACATTTTTTGGGCAAAACCAAGTATTCCTACACCGAGTGGTTACCGATGCGACGAATGCCCCTCCTACTTTTTGGGTTCTAAAAGCAATTGGCGTCCCACACAGACACAATGGACACTAACTAACTGCGTTGTCTGATTTGAATTTAATGGCTTTGGCTTTGGTTTTCGCTTTGACAACGCTGTCAATTTTTGTTGTCCATTCGTCGAGCCTGAAAAATAACAATTTGCGCATAGTTCTTTTTTTTTTGTTGTTGCTGTTAAAATTGCAGAACCTCAATCAGTTTTTGTTGGCAGCCGCTGGCTTTGACTTTGTGCGCTGCTGCTGCTGCTGTTTTATTGTTGTTGTGGTTGTTACGGCTGCTTATTGGTTTTCTCTTTTTGCAGGTGGGCAAAAACCAACAAATTTTATGAGCTTGTCATTGTCGCGTTGGCCACGCCTTTGTGCTTTTATGACATTGCTGGCTGGTCAGTCTCCTAATTGGAAGTTCTAAAATTCATTGTTTGGCTTTTAAGCTTCAATTGTTTGCGGTTGAAATGGTCATAAATATTGAGTGTGTGGGCACTTTGTTATGATCATATTGTCTGGCCTTAAAGTTGCGGAGGAAATTAAAGCAAGGAATCTAGCAAATTTTCCAATTTGCCTGCTAATGTAAATCAATGACCTCTTATTAAAAACTTTAAGACCCACAAATTGTCTGCTCGCTGAACTTTTGAACTTCGTTGAGAGCTCTAGCACTTTGGTCCTGAATTGGAATCGC
Source organism: Lordiphosa collinella (assembly GCA_018904265.1). Classification (NCBI taxonomy): domain Eukaryota; kingdom Metazoa; phylum Arthropoda; class Insecta; order Diptera; family Drosophilidae; genus Lordiphosa; species Lordiphosa collinella. Next base: position 6,426 of record JAEIFV010000592.1, on the reverse strand, counting down.
CTGCTACTTGCTATTAGCGCACAAAAGTCAACATTTAACACACACACACACACAGGCACACAGTGACCAGCCATCCAATCCAGCTCTCTCAACTCAGGCCAAAGTAATCCGCAAGTAAAGGAAAACTTTTCAATTTGTAGCAGGCCCAGGGTCTGCGGCTGAAGATTGCGTTTGATTTGCAAGAAAAATGTACACAGCCACTTGGACTTCCGTTTTTGGTTGTCGAGTAGAGACCACAGACCAGGAGGGCACGCAAATTCTGTTTGCCCAAGTGTAATTTCTTAAGTAAAAGGTAAACACTTTTAGCGCCCACATTGAGCGCCATGCAAATGACAGAAAGGGCGGAGACGAGGGCGAAGGCGGTGTCGAATCGGTTCCCTAAAGTGACGGCAAAACCGAGTGCTGCACAATGCAGTATTTGCAGTTCAATTTGTGCTGTGTGGCACGGAAATGGCAAATAAGAAAACATTTTTTAACCAGATTTCAGTGCAACACGAATCGCATTACCAAATGGCAAATGGTAAGAGGGCGTAATGCGTGTGCCTTTTCATTTTTAGAGCCAACAAAAGAGCAACACACACACATACATACAGGCTGAAAAGTAGAAATTCTTTGTTAGAATTCTATAAATCATTAAAAAAGATGAAATTTTTATAGCATACTTTTTTGGGCAAAATACTGAAAGAGCTCGAAACTGGCAAAAAATGTTATTAAATAGTAATAAATAATAGTTAAAATCGACAGAATTCCAATGAAAATTCTTATTTTATAATTTTATTTCCCTAAGTTGATTGGAATTTTCTTGCTCTTTTTGTGAAATACCATCCTGTTATAACTTTAAACTTAATAAATTAGTTTAGTAAACTGTAAGTCAAAGTTGCCACCCAAAAAATTATACTTTTCATCAGTTTGCAAATTAAGCATACGCACTGTGAACTTTGGTGTTGACTCCAAAGTCTTTATGCTCACACCGAAACATGTCACAGGGATGCCAGAAAATTGTCACAAATGTCAGGCTCCTGCTGTGTGGGTGTGTGTGTGTGTTGTGCATTTTTGGTCTCAAAAATTAAGTTAAATTTTTCGTTTATTTTTGTATTGTCCCAGACAGTAAGGAAGGCAGGCTGGCAGGGGCCAGGCAGGCAAGCGGTCACTCAGTCAGTCTATTCGATACGCTCGATTGCCACATAGTTCAATTATAAACTGTTTGGCTTTGTTGCCTCACAGCATCATTGTTTGTCCATTGTTTGCTCGGTCTTTAAGGACCGAGAACAAAGTGAAATGAAATCTCCCCAGAGAGTGAGAGCGCCTGGCAACCGGAAATGCAAATTGTCGTGTGCGCATTTTGTTACAAATTCAAAATGGCAAAAGGGAGCTGCCATCTAACTAACCATACAGAGAGACAAGTTGTGGCAATTTCTGTGCTTGGCTTTTTTTCCCCCTCTAGGAGCATTTTATGTACTTTCAGTATACTGCGGCTGAGTACTACCAAGTGCGGTAATGGTATTGTACTGAAAGAAGCAGAAAAGTGCGCAGATCATTTTTCATTCAATTTTAAATTCACAAGGTGGGCATTTTATTAAGACCCTACCGGGTTTACAAAGAAGGTTTTATTATTTTATTTTTAAATAAAAAATTGTTAAAAATTTCCATAAATTCAAATTTAATAAAATAGATCGAGCAGTACAGGAGAGATAGAACCAAAACAAATATTTAAAAAAAAACTTTTTAATAAAAACCAACCAAAGCTATTAAAATAAAGGAAGGGGTTTTTTTTTTGGCACATAATATATATAAATAAAAAAAAACTGGTTTTGTGTAAAAAAAAAATTAAAGGGGAGAGGGTAGGGGGTATATTTCTAAAGGCGCCCAAACAAAAAATTTTTTAAAAATTCCGGCTAGCGGGCTAGAACTCAAATTTACCAATGGTTGAGGTGCAAAATTTGAGGTTCCAAGGTTTGCGGCGAAGGTTTTGGTTCGAGTCTTGGTTCAGTCAAAGACCCAATAACAACAAGAGTAACGGCCATTCAAGCGAATGTCAGGACCTCCGATTTACCATAGTCTGTGTGCAAAGTTTGTTAGGCAGACTTCGCACACACAGATCCAGTGTTGCCAGAACATGAAGTTAAAAAGTTGCTAAAATAAATAGCTAAAAATGAATCTTTAAGAAACTGTTGTTTTGGACTATAATCCAACAGATACTTGAAAAAATTAATTTGTAATGAGCTACGATAACAAATATTAGGTCTGGAAACCGCTCTCGAACAGTGTTGCCAGAATATGGGATCCAAAGCTGATAAATTTGCTCAAAAAATTGCTAGAAATAGCTAAAAATTGTAAAGGGTTCAAACTGGAAATAACGTGATTTGAAACTAAAATCAACAATAACTTCAAAATGTACGGTTTTTGTCTAACAGAGTAAAGCACATAAATAATTTCGGTAAAGCATCAGGAAACTTCTCATATTTATTTTAAAAGAAACAATGCATGATAGTTCTTATTCAAAATTCATAATTCGCGGTGTTTCGAATGAATTTTTGGAATTTTTTGATCTTACTTGGCAATTATCAAAAATACTTTTTCAGGTGCTAAAACTAACATACTCTGCAGAAATGACAGAATCCCGCAATGAATGCACAATTTCCCCCTATACTTTGGATCTCAGTACTGAGAATTATGGACCGAATTCAGTGATTTCGTCTATATTAAAAAATATTTGTTTATTTTTGGCGCATTGTAATTAAATTACAATTCATAGTAGTTAATTTTTTCGAAAAGAATATAAAGACTGAAGACACTCTGAATGTTTTCATTGTTGATTGAACCCATCTGGGGCTCAATACCAAATCAGTACTGAAATTAGCGTTGATTTGGAATAATTGGTACTAAAAACATGGCTTCCCTTACTTGCTCTTCGGTCATGAATCTAATACAGGCAACACGATCTTACATGACATAGTTACTAAATCTCATAAGTATTGAAACTATACTGAAATCACTAATGAACTAAATTTCTAATGATTATGCCTTAAACTATATAACTAAAAAACCTTGACTTTTTCACAAAAAGTCCTTTTTCTCGAGCTGGGTGTCATTCGGTGTCGGCTAATGATGTGTTCCTCAAAGGGAACACTTTACACTGTAAAATGGAGCAATCAATTCTTTGAAGACTTTTGAAGACAACTTTGTTCTCAATCCACACCTTGGATTTTCAAGTATTATATATTTTCTGAAAAGAGAAATAATAGACCTATCTAACAAAATTTTAACAGCTTAAACATTTTCACTTCAGCAGAAAATATGATAAGTCAAACAACAATAATTAAAAAAAAATTTTTGCATTTGTAGGTTTGGGCCCAAGCGTTGGACTTCTTATCTTCTTTAACGTCGTCAATATATAAACAGCTGATGAAAAAAGTACACTAGCCAACAAAATATTATTCACCTTGCCTTTTCTAATATTTTTCAAATTAAAATGCGATTAAAATATACATACCGTTAATTTTTCTTTATTCTTCATTTATACCTTTTATCACACCTATGTTCTACATATAATTTACATATACGAGGTGTGTTCAAAAAGTATCAGAATTTTGTGTTTTTCAAAAATTCTTTCTTTATTCATGAATATTTTGTCCCCCTTCAAAGTAATCCCTGAGAAATTTATTTGTTCAGCTCCTCCTTCGATGCCGTCTTTATCTCGTCAAGCGTAGCGTAACGTCGTCCTTTCATGGCCTCTTCAGTTTAGGGAACAAGAAAAAGTCACAGGGGGCCAGATCTGGGGAATACGGTCTGGCTGCGGCATTATTAGTGTGTTGTTTTTTGGCAAAAAATCGCGCACAAGCACCGATGTGTGAGCAGGGGGCGTTATCGTAAAAGCTAATTTTTGTTCTTCCACAAATCCGGGCGTTTCTGGCGGATTGCTTCGCGCAAATTGCGCAAACTTGCAGGTAATATTCTTATTGACCGTTCTTCCCTGTGGCAAGAACTCCTGATGCACAACGCCCCTGCAATCGAAGGAAACTGTCAGCAAAACTTTCTCATTCGACCGAACTTGGCGCGCTTTTTCGGTCTTGGTTCGTGCGCGCTTCCATTGAGATGATTGAGCTTTGGTTTCCAACGTCGTAACCAAAAACCCACGATTCGTAACCAGTTAGGACCCCTCTTGAGCAAATTTGGTCGTCGCGGACAGAGTTTTAACATCTCATTAGCAATGTTCATGCGATGCTGTTTTTGGTCGCAATTGAGCAATTTTGGTACGAATTTCCGGCGACCCGTCTCATGCTCGGGCGGCCAGCACGCTCTTCGTCGTTTACAATTTTCTCGGCCTTCTGAGAACATTTCTCGTTTTACCACCGATAAACGTTGCTTCGGTCCAAGGTAGCTTCTCCGTATGCCAGAGTCAACGTTCGAATGCATCCGCGTACTAAATTTCGTTTTTCACACAAAATTTGATACAGGTTCTTTGATCCATTTTTTTGAATAGGTAAAAATCGAAGTACGATCCAAAACACGTTCAAGCAAAGCAGCTGTCAACAATTAAGTGAACATTCAAAATGGCCGATGGTCGGCATAAGTGAAAGACATGAGTACTCAACATAACGCCACAAAAATATCGAAACTCGACTATACGTAACCCGCGAAAATCAAAATTCGCGATACTTTTGAACACATCTCGTAGTCTGGCGAATAAGGGGCGCGTGAGGTAGCAATTCAAATTTCAATTCATTAATTTTAACCATTGCAACGGCAGAAAACCGGCGTATTGTCATGATGGAACAGCAAACGCTGAACTTGCGCATATCTTTTTCATGTCCAATTTTTCGGTCAATATGCTATGTACAGCACTTTTTGAAATGCCTACACATTCAGTTACCTCACGAACTTTCAATCGCCGGTCACTCAATACATTTTCTAATTTTGGCCACCATTTCTGAAGTGGTCACCTCATTTGGACGCCCATTACGATGTTTCATCTTCGCAGCTCAAACAAACAGGCTTCCAATATTTTATTGTTGTTACCGAGGAAGCAGAATTAATAATAACAAGCGTTCTCTAAACAAAATCAAAAAAAAACTGGGCAAAGTAAAGGCGTAAAGCTTCAAACTTAAGCTTTTAGCATAAAAAAATCCCTTATTTAAAAACGTATATAATATTCGGCTTGACCGAACTACTTTTCTTTAAAATATTTGCTCTTATTTGTATGGCCATAACCTGCTCAAAAGCTTTTAAAAAAAATGGTAGAATAAGAGATAGGCCTCTCTTTTTTTTTCCGAGCCATAGGATGCAAGAATTAGTTATTGCAGTAGTGACAACTGTTGTTAGGTACTAAGATTCCTGATACTTTAACTCCACTGGCAGTTGTTTTATTGGTGCCCCACCACTAATAATATTATCACTTTTCTCTTTTTTATCTTTAATTGGTTCGCTTCTTAAATATTTATACCTAATTACATTACCACATATCTGTTTGTTTCTGTGTATTTTAAGATTTTCATTTGATTGCTGTCAATTATGCACTGATCAAAAATTGTTGACATTGTAAGCTGAACTGCAAACAACAACAGCAACTAGCGAAATCCAACTCAGAGACACGTATTCTCTCTCGTAGGTTGATTTTGTATGCCTCACTTAAATATACAACATTCAATGAATTTTCAATTAACTTTGATTGGCACTTTTCCTTACACACTTCAATGGTTGGACTCTGGTCTCTGGCCTGACTCTTTCCCCACTGATTGCGGTTGGGCTGTCCTCTTGGCAGCCGGACAAAGGAAGGTTCCAAATGATAGACTTGTACACTGGGGAGTTGAGAGATGCAAAAACTGCCAGGAAATTATACAACAACAACAACAGCAATATCATTTTCGGTTTTGTTATTTGCTTGGCTAAGTCAACAACAGGAAGGCATGTCAAATATGTATGTGCTACACACACACACACACACACACAGAAGCAAACAAAAACATTGTATGTCATTACATAAATATACCAATAATTCAGTTTATATGTCACAAAATTAATACAGAACTTCAAAATATGAGTAAATCAACTGCCGTTTGTCACAGTTTGTTTTCATAAATAAATTATGGCATTTTTTTATTTACAGTGTATCAATTATTGTATGTGTCCAAAAGAATTTTCTAATTCTTTCACTTTAATTTCTCGTTCTAATTAATAAACCATAAAACAAAAGACCATTTTACGCTTCAAGTTCAAAGCTGTAAAACAAGAAACACAAAAAAATTGGCACACAAATGCCAGCAATCAAAATGCAAAGCTGTAAATAGGCAAAAACAAAAAAGAGCACAAAATGGGCACAAACAAACTACCCGTTACGCTTGGCAAAAGGCTTATTAAAAACGCATAAAAGAAAACGGCACGTTTACAAAGCAGTCACACACACACACACACACACACCGCGCGCAC